>JAFIRS010001451.1:0-357096 GCA_018342105.1 Gonioctena quinquepunctata | reverse complement strand
CAAACTCTGTCCATAGAATAATACTCTTCAACGAGAAGGGAGTCATAAGAGAATAAATATCTTCTAGTAATTTATTTATTTTGAAAAGAACAGTCACCCAACAGACAGCCGCAGCTGCCCAATTACAGGATAACACAACATCAAAGTGAAAGATAGGGTTCATAGAGTTAAAGTTAACATAATATAAATAGAGTAATCAATTAACATATAGAGTTCAAGCTACTAGTAGGATTGAAGTATGCATTCGAGTTTTTCCTTGAAAGGTGTGAATTTTAGGTAGAAAATGTCAAGTTCATAGTTGTTAATGCGGGAGATTTAATTGTACAATCTTGTTCATTTAATTAAAGGTGAGTTCCAAAGGAAATTATTTGAACATTTTGGGATAATAAAAGTTTTTCTTTCTTTCGAGACATAGGAGCAAGCGTTGATAGTTAAGTGATCAGACCATGTCGTTCACGACTTTATAGATAAAACATACCACATTGAATATCCTTCTCGTTTGAAAAGATTGGAGTTTGTAGGCTTTCAGACTACTTTCGTAAGACTCATAGTAAAGATGCCTCAGAAAGTTCAGAGTTTTTATGAGTTTTTTTAACACCTTCTATGCGAGAAGAATATTTATGGTAAGTTGAACTCCAAATTATGGATAAGAATTCCAAACAGGGCATTATATAGGGTAGGACAGATACAGCTTTTTTGAAACCTACGGTTGACCTAAGAACAAAACCTAGGTTCTTTGAGAGAATTTTTAACTATGTTATCAATGTGATTATCGAAGGAGAAATGTAGATCCAACCACATGCTTTGACATTTAGAGAAGGTTTCAGGGGCGAATTATTCAGAAATAGAGGAAGTTATAGGTTGTCTTTGACTGGTGCAGTAGATATAAAAACATTCAGAAACGTTCAGGGATAATTTGTGTTCGTTACAGTATGAGCAAAGAGCATCTATATCTCGTTGTAAGTCTGATATGTTGGTTAATGAATGGACCTTTCCATTTAGGAAAAAAAAATTCCAAAACTTATATAGGTCGATTGGTTTTCATTTGAAACGTCCAATTGACTTAGAATGCCATCATATATTTTTCATTTCGAAAAGATATTGCGGTTGAAAGAGTACCCGTGACGTCACGTTCATCAAAAACTACCCCCTCCATAATCCTCGTTCAGAAACACGCATTACTGTTCTTGTCAAAAATATAGCTCACTGCTTGATATACACCATTAATATATAATTGAACTCTGTTTATTGATGGACTCTTAAAAAAAAATCTCATTTCAACAACGGGTTTTTTTATTTAAAACATTCAAAGTTTCTGAACGGGCCTTCCTTTTGATGAAGACCGATCATTGGCAACACCGCAAATGTTACAGACAGTTCCCATGAAAATAATAATGAGATTTGAGGTTAACCATCAATGTTTATTTTTATCAACTTATTAATTTCTTAATATCATAAACGATTTGGTGTGTTTATAATGAAACAAGGCTTCGTAAAAGCAGGTTCGGAAAATTTGCCAAGGGTGGATTATGAGATGATTTAAAAATAAATATCGAGATTATTTTCAACTGACTTTATTCGCATCAAAAAAGTAAATCAACACATGTTATCTTTTTACAGATCTACCAGTGACTCCAGGGGTGATAATGCTGTTGGCTACGTACAGTTGAAACGCCAAGAAAACGTCTGTAATGTGAAAGCAAAGCTCACACCGGAACATAAAATCCACAATTTTTTTAATAATTGTTTGGTGCAGATAGACGAAGAAGCAATGTCCTAGAATGTCCGTGTTTAGACTGTTCGGCCTCTGAAGGTATGTGTATATTGAAAACTGGTATTTGAGCTTTTCTTTTTGAAATTCACCCCCTAAAGGGGTCAAATGAGATTACATTTTTTATGGGGTTCCGGTTAGTTTTTGAGTTACGGTCATGAACATTGGGGTTTTGGCTCTCTATTACAAATGAAGAATTCGTGTGTAACCTAACTTGAGAATTACTTTTGCTGTAAAATCAATTATGGCACCCAAACGAGATAATGGGAAACGGGAAGCCACAGGCATTATATATAAATATATATATATTTGATTTCATGTTTCAGCACATGCACAGAATATATCAAAGAACTGTGTAACCCCTTTGATCGCAAGCTCCTTTGATTGGCCCAGTGGAGCATTTGCCAATGAAGGTGAGGATTATTTTATTTAGTTATTTCAAGTTTGTCAAAATTTCTCCTAATATATTGGTTAAATGATACTTTATATCAAAATTGAACATGGGATACTTCACAACCTCTGGTTATTCCATAAGAAATATAAAGTGAAAATGCTTTTTTTACTAATTTATATTTGAAACCACTTTGATTTTTCATTAAAGAAGTTATTGTTTATCCTTTGAAAAAAATATCAAGCTTTTTTTTTCATTAGTAGAAAAAATGAAGTCTGCTCCACAGTAAAAAGCATTTATTTCTAGGGAAGAAATTAGCAATTCATTTTGGCAAAGTATTTTGCCATCTTCAGGTTCTCTAAAATATACATAAAAAAGATACAAGAGTGACCGTTGTAAAGTTGATAGAAGAATTACCACAAAATAAACATAACATCACTGATTTACACAAACATTGAAGTAAAATGTCAACTGATTAATATAACAAGGTTATCGACTGGAATTGATGAGTTGACATTTTAAATTCAATGTTTGTGTAAGTCGGTGATGTTATGTTTATTTTTGCTAATCTCTACCAATTTTACGATGTTCCCCTTGTATCTTTCTATGTATATTTTAGAGAGCCTGAAGATGCAAAATACTTTCCGAAAATTGCTATTTTCTTCCTAGAAATAAATGCTTCTTACTGGAAGGACAATTTTTTCTACTAATTAATTAGAACTCCACCTGATATGGACTACTTTCATAATCTTTTTTTGTTTCATGTTCATCTAGCATCTGTACAGTTTACACAGAATGGATCAAGCAATGGATGAATTCTTCAAAATGAAGTGGGGATTTAAGCTTCTGTTGAACTTACCTTCATCCATTGGGGTATTCGCCGAATTATTTTTTCTGTGATTGTTTAGATATAATCAATCATAAATGCATTATACTGAGAATATATATGTAGGCTTTGTCTGTTTGTATTATAATATAAATAAATTCATATTCGGTACCTGTTAGTGTTTCCTTCATGTGATGAGTCAAATATTTATTAAGTTTGAACTACTGAAAATATAATTAATAATTTAGAATGAATAGACTTGAAATATTTCTAAAATTTCGATTTTTTGAAAATTTTTATTTTTACAAATTCTTTGTTGAGGGATACTAATTCAAAGGTAAAGACGTTGACTCATCTATTTCTTAACAAATAAAGTCTTACATTTTATATTTTAATATTTCATACTAAGGCTACAAAGATATAGAAAAAAACAAATCTGAAGATATTGGCATTCATGAAGAGAATGTGACAACAAACCTTAGAAAACTTTGACATAATACTGCAAATTCTAGTTATTTAAAGTATTTTTGAATTTCAATCAATCAAAATAGAAGAAATTAATCTTATCGACAAAGTTGTTAAAGAATTCGTCCACCGTATGCTCCTGAAATAAAATTTAATTGTATTGTGCCATTTGGAGTAGCAGATATTACAAATTTTACAGTATTGCATTTTTTCTATTCTGTCCAAGTCATGGACAGACGAACAGAATCAGAGGGTTTTTCAATTTCCAGACAATTAATAATTGAATTAACTTTCTTATAGCGAGCTCTGAAAGGGATGGGCAAATTTCTTTCAATTTCAGATATGTCAGGCCAATATATAAGCTCTTGTAAACAATTTGCCATCATAGGCACAGCATTTGTGAAAATCTTGTGAACACTTGATTAACTCCAATCAAAGTCATCAGCCAATCGAGAGTATACATCCCCAACCCGTATCTTTTTTAAACTTATCAGAACATCCATATATTTAATTTCTTCAATTTTGGTAATGTATTTCACAATGTGGTAAACATTTTCAGGGAGCCCCAAATAAAATTACTCTTCTTTTCTATAAGTGCAATAGATAAGCGCTGGCGCTGCTGTCCTTCGATATTTTCACAATCAGGATCGGATGAAAACTGACTAGGAATATACTCAGAATTTTTTTTGGTGGTGTTATTTTGGTGAATTGGATAATGTACTAGCTTGGCTACTGCTAGGAGAAGAACTATTCGAAACTCTTGAGTAAATATTTCCCATGGATGTAATGTCACTCAACACAGTTTTACTAGCTGAAGGAGTGATGTTTTCATTTGGTTTGGGTTTCTTCATCGTTGGTAGGTCATGTACTTATGATGAAACATTGTCAGACCAATGTCGTTTCAGGTTGATATGTGGACAGACATCTTTCTTGAACATAAATTTGGATCCCGTTGTTCTAGCATATTCCCAATTCATAGTATCTTCTTTCAGCTGGAACCAAAGAACAATATGTTTATAGGACTGGATATAAAATACAGTACTGATCGATGATTTTGCAAACTTGCATTGAGTGAAATTAAAGATCGTTCCTTGATGTACTCACCTGGAAATATTCTGCACAAAAGCATATATTTCCGCTTTTACAAAGTTTGATTCACTTTCACTGGTGTTCAGACAACCGGGCACATTGCACTTTTTAGACATTTTCATAGTTATTAAAATTAGAAAATAATTTCCGAAATTTTTCAATACCAAACATTCATGGAGAGCTTGTTCATTTGCAGCAGTTCTCTGCATATCTCGTGTCTCGTATCAGATATATGCAAGAAAAAGAGCTGAAGAGAGACAAACGATTGATAATATTCTATTCCGTGGAGCAAACGAACGAACCTATCAAAGTATCAAATAACAAATGTCATTACGTCACAATTCCATGATTCTCAACTCATCAACGATGCCAAATCAACTTTTAGTGAACGTGACGTCACGAACCCACTTTTTCCCGGATTATGGAAAAACTACCATCAGAAAAAAAAAAAAAATCCCAAGATATTAGCTTTTTTTACAATTCCTTTTATATATTTGGGATCATCCGCGTGGGCAATATAATCTGTAATTTGTGAAAAAAGTCCATCTTATCTCAAAGTGGAGTAGAATGGAATATTCCAAGAAAACTCGTAATCATACTCCACAATGTCTATTACCCTCTTAAATAGGGATGGTACATGTTTCGGACCTATCTTCAGCCAAAAACAAAGACAAAAATTCTGAAAAAGGGGTTACATCAATGTATGGATTCAATATAAAAATAATAATTTCCTCACATAAGATTTGAACATGGAAAAAAATTGTAACACTATAAAACTTTTTCAAAAACGTTGAAGAACAATCATGTTTGGTGTGAGGGTCACAATAGAAATAAAAACAAGTATCAGAATAAAAACCAAACACAAAGACATCGTGACGTTCACTGAATACATGATCCGATCCATCAGCAAGGAACTGTATAAATGACAAAAAGAATTGATAACAAGGTGATTTGTTGTGGATAAATATACATACCCTGACATCTAAACGTGAAATTTAAAAGAGAGGATACAAAACAAAGTAGATAATTTTAAAAACATTTTTAAATTGAACGTGATCTCTAGCTGACAGGGATAAAACTATTGGGAAGGAACCAAAAGTGATATTCGAATTCAACAGGTGGAAATTACGAAGTAGATAAAACACGTTTGGGATTTAGAAACTACAGGATTTGTTTATTTATTGAAAAACAAGGGAGTTGAAGAAACTAATACAATCTGTTCTAGCAAAACAGCCACCTATGTTGCTAAGGTAGATGCTAAATAATAGAGGTCCTTGATGGGACCTCACGTATCAGTGAGTCGACTTACAATTATTGATAGCGACATAAAAGGATCTACCCCGTAAGTAGTCCTCTAGTATATGGAAAAGATTACCGTGTACACCGAAATTTCTAAGTCTGACTCCTAGGGTATCGTGATGTACCTTGTCGAAGGCCTTGGAAAAATCGGTGTACACTGCACAAATAGCTGATCCTTTTTCCATCTTTTTGTGAATCTCTTGGACATAGGGTACCAATTTGCTCAGAACTGACCTTTTTTGAAAAAAACCTTGGTGATTTCGATCGAAAAGATGTTTTGTTTCAAAGAAGAGGATATCAGTGAGTGTAGCCTCAAAGATCTTACCGAAATGGTTTAACAGGGATATTGGACGATAATTTTTGACGTCATTTCTCTTTCCTGATTTCAACACCGGTATAACTTGAGCGATCTTCCAAGCTGTTGAGAATTCCCCTATTTTAAGGCATTTATTGTATATATTGTTGTGATAGGCTGTTTATTATATTTATAACTTATATTTATTATATTTTTATTTGTTATTTGCTAATTGTTATCATAATAATAATTGTTATTGCTACTTATTTCATTTTTTTAATAACAACTAGTCATCATGAAATATTTGTTATGGTAAATTTGTTTCAGTGATTTCCTTTCTTATTTAATAATTTTGAAAAATAAATAACTATCGTAACAGCAATGAAACTCCGGCTATATTGTCTTACCCTTTTTCAACACTCTTTTACCTTAACCCAGCTCAGTCGGTACGCCTATGGAGTATGACTCATCTCTATTCTCAACGGCAGGATTCAGTAGTGCCAACTTGGTGCGCTGCTTGATGTCAATGTGCTATTTTGTGGAAAGATTATGGTTAGGTGTTCAATAGATAAACAAAGAATGCAGAAAAATCGTCAAATAGTTGTTTTTATTGAAATAAATCCTTAAAATTGAGCTACACTGCGAAATCCAACTCATCTAACTGAAAACAGTAATATGAAATGGTGAAAACTTGTTTATGTGTGATAAATACTAGTTAAATGAACGTTTGAATGTCTGTGAGCAACGAAAAATTATTAAATGTTCAAAAGAAAGGACACAAGTGATCAGATAACCAATATGAGTTTCTGGATCTGATACATTGCACTTTATTTAGTTCAGCTTTTGAAATACCTTGTTATTCTTCCTTTTGTGGTGTTCTCCTGCCTCTTGGAAGTGTTCGTGCTCACTAGAAAATACAGCTACACTGCAAAAAGCCCCCTTTTGTTCCTGGGAATGGCATGGACTGGATTTTTGTTCTGTTAATAGGGCGGTGGATTTTTCTTATTTGTTTATTCTCCCATTGGTGTCTGAATTAGTTATATCACGTTTTTTGGATAGTTTTGCTTGTTTCTCTCTTGTAATTTACTATAAATTTTCTTCAAAAATTGGTACGTGTTTTCGTTTTTGCATCAATTTTTCATCTCTTCCAAGCTTGTTACTTTCCTCTTGGCAACCCACACATTTTGTTTATTTTCACAAATTTCAAAATGTATTGCCACTTTCTGTCTGATTTTTAGTTATTCTAACTTATTCTAATGATTTTATTCACAATAAGTTACGGGCCCTCAAAGTGACAAAATGAAAAATGTTTTTCTTTGATAACTTTCAAAGTGAATATTCAAAATCATCTAAATTTTGGTGATTGAGTGAACAAATGAATTCCTTCGATGAACTTTCATGCAGGAGCCAGTTGTTTTGCTACAAAGTCAGGAACGGACTACCCCCGATGGTCCACACCCCAAAATTTTGAAATGACTGGGATTTGTCGATATGTTTTAACAAAACAAGGTTGATTGGACAATTTCCTGAATAAAAGTACTCGTGTGGAAAATCGATCGGAGCAACTATTTTTGATAAAAATGCATTTTTGTTCGACGACATCCAACCTGAGATGTCTACCATTATCCGAAAAGATTAATTTGTAATAAAAATAGAAATGATAGGTACAATGTTCATAAATAATTTTTATCATGCAAACACGTTTACCTTACAAAACAACAAAAACACCACGAATATACATAACTTGATATTCCATTTGAAAAAATATCTACATTGTGAATGAAACTTTCAACTAGGTACTGTACTTTTTGTTTACGACTTTATTTTAGCATATTTTGTATTATCCCTGTTATAAATGTTGTTGAATTACGTTAGCATTAGTATTTCTACTGTAAAAAAATTTCATTTCGTTAGCACGTTAGCATTAGTATTTCTACTTTGAAAATTTTTCATTTCACATAATGGTGGACGATCGGGTTTGATGTCGTCGAGTAAAACTGCATTTTTATCAAGAATCGGTGCTCCGATCGATTTTCCACACGAGTAGGTACTTTTACTCAGGAAATTGTCCAGGTAACCTTGTTTTGTTAAAACATATCGACAAATCCCAGTCATTTCAAAGTTTTGGGGTGTGGACCATCGGGGGTACTCCGTTCCTGACTTTGTAGCAAAACAACTGACTCCTGCATGGAAGCTCATCGAAGGAATTCATTTGTTTAGTCAATCACCAAAATTTAGATTATTTTTAATATTCACTTTGAAAGTTATCAAAGAAAAACCTTTTTCATTTTGTAACTTTGAGGGCCCGTAACTTGGTAACGAAGGCTTTTAGGAACAAAAGTTATATGAAGTACTGGTGATATTTTCATGATTTGTGATTTCTCTATATGTCGAATATCAATGTGTCTCTGAGTATGGCTCAATGGTATTTATGCTTTCACGTCGGCAAGTTAGCAAACACCGTGAAAATAATCCACTGTAGGTCATCTGTAGGTTCGGTTGCTACAGTATCATTGAAGTGAATTTGGGTGGGAAGTGATTTATTACCTTTTTTATTATTGACGTAAGACCAGAAGGATTCGGCATTGTTTAATATTTTCTTCTGTTTTGTTAATCCAAGAAACATAGATTGGAATAAATACACCACCATTCAGAAATGAAATCTAGAGCAACTCCACATCGAATAAAATAAACTGTTTAAGTCAACGGAGCAATAACAGACGTATTTGAATTTAGTTAAGAACTGACAGGGTAGAACAACGCCAAGTAGCTGACATTCTACAATAACGAAATGAGGAAGGCAAAGCAAAAAAGCTCTAGAAACTTCTGTGAGGTATTCACAGAACTGCTTGAGACCGAGTGAAAGCTGCGAAAAGCATAGAACAAGGCTGCTATCATTCAAACAATAGGATGATAGCTGGAGACGGAACATATACAGGGTGTTATGTAATAAGTGTCCGAAAATTTTACAGGACGATTCCTCACTTATTTATGAGGTGAAAAGTTCATATGAGCATGGGTCCGCCAAGCCTTCATTTTTTATATACAAGGTGTTAAAAAATTATTTTTATTTTGGTTTTTCTTATATAATTTTTAAAATAATGTCGATATTTGGACGAAAATTGGTATTTGGTGATTTTTTAATATGAGAAATTCAAATTTGATCTTAGTTTGGCCCTTAATAGTAGAGGGCGCCGCCTACAGCTCTTTATCTCTTTTGGGGAGTCACAACTTTGTCGTGTATGTATGTATCACATTTTCTAGAAAACAAAAATCGATTCCTCTATTATTTTCACGTGAAAAAGGTATGCTTTTCAAAAGTCGCTACAAGCAGCTGTTTTCGAGATATTTTGATTTAAATTAATCGATGCATCCAGTCTTCTTCGCATTGATTCGCGAAGTCTTTGAAAATAAAAGTATGCTGACATACATTTTACATACGGACTTGCTAATGGAAATGCATATGAGGCTAGACGTTTGTTTGTATCAGGAGCGTTATCCGAACCGCAAAACTCCTACTTCAAAAACGTTTTCAAGAATTCACGCTCGGTTGAGGTAAACAGGAAGTTTTGAGAAAGTCATCTGTCGGGTGCACATCGGACGATAAGAACCCCATAAACCGAGGAAGCAGTTTTCAATCTGGTAGTAGATCACCCGGAAACAAGCTCCAGAAAAATATTGCTGACGTTAAACATTTCTGTTCCAGTTTGGAAAATTTTAATTGATAATTTGTTATATCCCTACCACATTCGAAGAGTTCAGGCACTACTCCCTCGTTTCCGTTACATATCAACTTCTGTCATTGGTTTCTCCAATGCCTTATTCAAAATCCTTTATTTGAAAATCAAATCCTCTTTACCGACGAAGCAAATTTCTCACGCAACGCTATACGCAATTTTCACACACACACACAATCATTTGTGGTCAGAGGAAAACCCCCATGCGATACAGGAATCACATTTCCAAGAACAGTTCTCTCTTAACGTGTGGGCAGGAATCCTTGGAGATTATTTTATAGGTCCATTCTTCATTCCGGGACGATTAAACGGAGAGAGGTATCGTCATTTTCTTGAAAAAGATTTGCCTATTTTACTGGAAGATGTGCCGCTTAGACTACGAAATGAAATGTGGTTTATGCATAACGGTGCCCCAGCACATTTTAGCATCCAAGCGCGAGAATTTTTAGATCAAACTTCCGGCAACCGTTGGATAGGCCTCAACCATGGCCCCTTAACAGTTTAGATTTTTTCCTGTGTGGACATCTAAGATCCTCAATTTACCCAGACACCTATCTAAAATGAAGAATAATTAAGTAATCGAATAATTAACTCTTGTAGAACAATTCAAAATACTCCAGGAATTTTCCAAAGGTGCGCGAATCAATGAGAAGAAGATTGGATGCATGCATTCAGGCAGGAGGTGGACATTTCGAACATTTATTGTGATTTTGATTCAGATTTATATCTAGTGTTCCGTTGTTTATTGTTGTTTAAAAGTTAGCGTTTCAAATGTTTCTATGTTGAATAAAAATAAAGTTTTCAATATTGTTTCACTTTTTGACAAACACATGCATCGATTAATTCAAATCAAAATATCTCGAAAGCTTGTAGCTTTTGAAAAGCATACCTTTTTCACGTAAAAATGATAGAGGAATCGATTTTTCTTCTAGAAAATGTGATACATACATGCACGACAAAGCCGTTACTCTCCAAAAGAGACAATGATCTGATGACTAGGAATTCTAAGACTATACAGGGTGTTCCAGGACTTTCTCTTTTCTCTAAAATCTTTCGTTACTAAATGAAAATGTTTTTTCTACGATAACTTTTCAAGTGAATATTGAAAATCAACCAAATTTTGGTGATTGACGAGACAAATTAATTCCTTTGATGAGGTTTCATGCATGAGTCAGTTGATCAGGAACAGACTACCCCCGACGGCCAATACCCCAAAACTTTGAACTGACTGAGATTTTTCAATATTTTTCAACAAAACAAGGTTTTCTGGACAATTTTCTGAATAAAAGTACTCATGTGTAAAGTCGAAGAAACGATTTTGGATTAAAATGCACTTTTATTTGACGAGCGTCCAGCATTATCTGAAATGAAAAATGTTCAAAGCCGAAATAATAATGATAACAGTCATTCAGAAACATTTGTTACTGGAAAAATAATAAAAAATATGATGAAAAAAGTCTTGAACAAAAAGTACAGTAGCTATTTGTAAGTTTCATTCCCAATTTTGAAAGCAGATAGTTTTTCAAATGAAATTTCAAGTTCTGTAGATTCGTGGTGTTATGGAATATCGAATTCAGTCCATATTTTGAATTTACGTGTGAAATATTCTCGTTTCATGTTGGTCTGTTATCTGAATCATGAACTGTGGTTATCTCATGAAACTCAAGATCAGAATGTTTCAAATTATTCTTCACAGCTTGAATGTTGAGGAGTTTCACTGAGAATAGCTTTAATAAGCGTAAATCTTCAACACGAATTATAAAATTATCCGAAAAAAACTCAAATTGGAAAAAATATGTATACTAATAAAAAGCAAAAGTATAAACTACAAAAAGAGAAGCAAACGAATAAACTACAAAAAGATATGAACATGAATGGGAGAAAAATATCCAATGAATAATCATGTTTTATTTCTTCCACACATGTTTAAAAATATCTATGAAAAAGAAATGGAATAGTTTTGATAAAAAATGGGAAATTGAAATGCGATTTTGTTTTGTTGAGTGGCCGTTGTTATATGATTGCCATCGTCTTGTCAATATTGTAGATGGTATTTTGAAGTTTTTCGAAATTGCCAAACAGTTTAATTTTGACGATATGCACGCATTTTATGGACGAGTCCCGCCGTCTTTATTTCGAGCATTTTCCCAATTGGTTGCTACCGGCAAGAGAAACTTTCGAGCGTGTCGATCGCAGCTTGAGGGACAATTCATTTGAACATGTTCTGTCGATTTTTTGTATATTATAGGTATATTTTTGCCAAAACGAGGTGGTGAGGGCCCTCCTAGGACTGCACTTACCGTTGTAATGGAAAAAAATATTTTGGAAGCTGTCGCTGATGATCCAGAAGCATTAGAAATCTATCAGAACAGTTCCATACATCCAAATCCAGTATCAACAGAATCATTAGAGAACAACTGCTCCACCAATATCACATCCAGAAGGTTCATACTATGACACCTCAAGATTCATGGGTAAACAAAGAGAGGGTATGACTTTTATTACACGAGTTTTATTCGCTGATGAGTGGAAGAGCAAAGCTACAGAACTTGTGCTGCAAAATTGAACTTCGCCTTTCAGTTGAACTGTACTATTTCGTTTTCCAATAAAAACTATTATTATTATTATTTTTGAAGGCCTGCAACTGCTGTGGTTATTGGCCTTTGGATTGAAAAAATCATTAAAGGTTTTTACAATTCGAGATATATGCCAATTTCTCGAATGAAGCTAAGTGTCTTCTGTGTCGCATTTCTGTCGTTAACCAGACATTGTTTGAGTTCATTCGGTATTCCTATCCTTTGTTTTAGTTCTCGAAACTCTTCGCATCTCAATCAAATCAAATCCTTTATTTTCCTTAAAATTACAAAAAATTTCGTTTTGATTAGGAATAGTCAGTACTTATATCTAACTTACAACTAGTACTAAAAAACAAGCAAACAGATTTACGGGTCTAAACAATATTGCACAAACACAGTAGAGTGGATCACATCGAGTGTATAAAAACAATTGATCAACAAAAACGACTTCAGACGTTTTTTAAAAATCGTTGCAGTTTCAGCTCTCTTGATAATTACTGGAAGGTGAGTAGTAAATGTCTTTCTCCTTTCGCAAAATTCACATCTGGGTTGTCGTTCGCCACTAAGCATGAAACTATTGGTGAGTCTGGTATGACTAAGACGGAGGCGCTTGTTCTCTTCTGGTGAGTATTTCCATGCATTCACTGTTTTACAGCTCTGAGTTTGGCTTCTGATCTATTCCATTCTATTTGCCAGTTTTCCGGTACCATTTTTTTCAAATATATCTTTAGGACATCCGGTCTAACGGGAATGTCATCAGTTTGTTCTTCATTCGGTGCTTCTCTTGCAGCTCGGCTGTCATTTCATTTCCTGCGATGCCGTTATGGTTGGCTTTCCATATTAATTTTGTGAGAGAAAATTATCTGGATAAGGGTTTCTTCACTGAAAGTACTTGCAGAGAGGATAAGGAATAAGTAAATATGTAGAAGTTGTATCCAGGCGCAAGTTTTACAACAAGGCTTGTAGGATGCCATAGAGTTCCGTAGTGAATACGGTAGCCTCCAAGATAAGCTCCAGGAGTGGCTTATTCGCGAGCATGTAAAAGCAGCTTCCTCCCCAGCCTCTGTTTGTGATCCGTCTGTATATATTATGTGATTTTCCTGAGGAATTCTTTTATAATAAGGTTTGGGTCGTTTCTTCTTTATGAAATTCAGTAAGTTGTAGTTCCATTCCAGAGATGTTTAAAGTCCATGGAGGAGTTTCACTTGGGGTCCAGTTGTGGATCCTTGGCGTATGGTAGACGAGGGAGTTCAACAGTTCTCCAAGGCGGATTCCAGCTGGCCTTGTTATAGTTGCCCTCCTGGCGTATATTTCATAGTCCTCGTCGGATGGAGTTGGAGGAAAGCAAGAATGGTGTGGTTGTGCCAATATGCCGCAACCGTAGAGAAGAGTGCCGTTAAGAGTTGTTCACGCCTGAATTTGAGTGGAGGTACTCCTGCTTCAACACAAAGTGATTCATATGGGCTAGTTCTGAATTCTTCCAAAGCCAACCTCAGGGCTGTTCCTTGTACGGAGTCAAGTACCTTGAGCCTTGATGGTCGTGCTGCTCCGTGAATAAAACATCTTCAATCTATTTTGGACCTTATCAGAGCCTTATATAATCTGAGAGTTTCTCTGTCACTTCCCCAATTGATGTTAGCTATGGCTCTGATGTGATTAAGAGCGTTCTTGCATTTTGTGGCCAGATTTTTCAAGTGTGTGTCCCATGTTAGCTTTTTATCGAAGTACATTCCAAGAAATTCCATAGATTCCTCACATTCTAGTTCCCCTCCGTACATCCTTAGCTATGGATCTCGATGTGGGGATCTCAAACGGCAAAAGTGTACGAACTTAGTTTTGGACGAGGAGAATTTGAAACCCAGTGTTTCCCGAGTTAGATTGTTTATGGCTTCTTGTAGAACTCTTCCGATATAATCCATTGATGGTGCAGAGTAAAATATGGTGAAGTCATCAACATACAAGCATCTTCCTATGGACTGATCCAGAAGTTCCGTAACTGGGTTGATGGCTATAGCGAACAGTAAGTCACTCCAATTTGGAACTTGTTGTATGCCGTTTTCCAATATACGGTACTCGTAATGATTTCGTAGGCACATTCATTATCATTATGAATTAGGTTTCAGTAGAGATGAAATTGAACACCAACAGAAATTCAAGGTGAATGTTTGGGCTGGTATCATAGGAAACCATCTTAAAGGACCATTCGTTCTACATGATCTATTGAATGGAGAATGTTCATTAAGAACTATTTGAATGTACTTTTGAAACATGTTCCAATGCAATTTCAAAGAGATATGCGGTTTATGCAAATGTTCAGCCTCCTTACTGCTGGTGAAGTCAAATATTGGAAATCTAACCTCCAGTTCCCGGTAAATAGTTTCTTGATAGTCCTTGGTTCCGATTTGATTCTGGCCTGATTCCATGTATTAATGTTTCCCATATACTTTAGTTATTGGCAATTTTTCCACAAAAATCGATCATAAAATTTTCTAATATGCTTCCCTTTTCATTTCAATTTTTCTTCTACTCTTATTTTCCTTTCTCCTTGGTAACCATCACTTTTTGTTATCTTATATCAATTTTTAATATTAGCACTTTTAATTTAAACACATTATTCTACTTCCTACCTATTATACATATTTTATTTTCAAATTTGATCTGGGAGCCTTAATAAATTTCGCAGCGCTACAAAAACATTTGTGAACGTGGCCCCATAACCACGTTTGGTAATAAAAGACAAGGCGTCAACGGTAAAAAATACTTTTTCATCAAAGTACACTGCTTTTCATTTTGGATACTTTGTTCCGCTTTCCCTTTTCTATAAAAAGCTCTCGAATTTTTTTTCTTGTATCCAAGAATTAAACTGTTATATAAATAACTACTGTGAAATAAATAAAATATCTAATAAAAAAACTTTTTGAAGACAAGCTTTCATTTAAGCTGTGTACTAAAACGTATAAAATAAGTTTAAGTCATCACTGACAATGATTTAATTATTTTTTGTTGATTATTTGGTTTAAAAAATCGTAACGTATAAAATATTGTACAAATTCAATAATTGATCGTTTTTTAGTTTTGAACATAAAGTATATCGTTGAATAATGTATATCGTTGAATTGGTAATTGAATTCTCTATCGAATGGCAAGATGTCCCTCGGTAGATACCATTTGAAAAAAACTATTTTTTCGTTAAAAATGCGTTCAGAAAATTTCAATTCCTGCTGTAGGATTTGTTATTAAACTTATCGATGAAATGACTATTACTGTGAGTAACTGATATAAATTAGTATAGATTTTAACCTGATGCCCCCTAAGCTAAAAAACATTGAGAAAAATTTCTTTTTTAATTGTGAAATGAAAATTTGCCAACACTGTCGTATGTAATTTGAGCCGTAGAATCCAAAAAACATCAAACATGTTTCATTTGGAAAATTGAAGTTGGTGGCTATTCTGGCAAAACCGGAATTCGGCCATTTTTTTTCATATGTCAGTCAATTCTAAATTGTGTCTCATATCTATATACAAAATTTCATTCAAATCGGTTGATAAGTGAAGGAGATATAGGCATCGCCCTAGTCCCATTGTCACCCGGTATAAGCAGGTCACATGCGGGATGGAGTTATTTAGTTACTTTTGTTAATGTTGTATAGAGAAATAAAGTCTATTTAGTGCAGTGCGTTTAAGTTGTAAAAAAGTATTGTATTGTGTTGCGATTGAAACTGAATTTAAACGGAAATTTCAGTTGTTTCTTTTTTATTGCCTAAAAACCCCAGTTTCGTAACAATACAAACAGTTCTCTTGAATAAAATACAGTCCACCACTGTAATGTATTGGGATTCTTAGAAATCAATAACACTCTCAACATATACGCCCTCCATTGAACAACTTTCAAATACAACTGAAAAATACTGATACTATCTGACAATATCTGAGCAAAATCCAATACAACAGGCAGATTCACTAATACACTATCCAATCCAATAATATTTATTTCATATATTCAGTATTACATTGCACGACTTAGGGCCTTAAACTAATATTTACATGTTATATACAATTTACAATATGTACAGTTACAGTCCGTGGGCTATTTGCATAACCCGCAGACCGGAGAGGGCTGGGCCGACTTCCTGGGACCTACAATATGGTACTTGCAGACCCTCCAGATGCCGCCCCAACCCTAAGACGGGCTGCTCCCTTCGAGTGAACGAGGGATGCGCCCCTCCCAGCAGATCTTGGCGCTGTCCTCTTAAGCTTACGGTAAGTGCGTGTTATTTTATGTTGTTCGTCCGACCTCCTACTTGCGTTTATGTCAGAATTTTGTAGTTTTTCCGTTTTGTATTTTGTCGTTTTGTGCTGTTAGTTTATGTAGTAGATGTCCAGGAAAAGTATACGTAAAAAACCTGGTAAGGGGTGTGATTAATACACTACCTGTTATAGTTTTCCCAATATCAATTGCAGAAGCATAAAAAAGTCTTGCGGCGAAATCCTCTGAGCAGCAGTGGCGGAGATAACTAATTTTATTAAGATATTTTAAGATTTTAAAAATACTTCATAAATAATGAAAAATGAAAAAAAATTAAAGACAAGCTTTTATTTATACAAATACATTAAGAAAGAAAAATAATTTCATTCATTGTTGTAGGTTATTATTATATCCTAAAACGTATTTCGATCGGCACACACCAAGACCACAGACGCTACTGGTTTTTAATCATTCAGAGCTATCAAAACGCAAATATAACGCGTGATTTATGACTTCCCATCGTATAGACACACCCCCAAGCATTCGATTCGATTCGATTGGCCCAGACGAATCGGTGACAGCTGTCACTCAGGTCCTCGTTGTCTATCGGCTCTTATGATCTTCCCTACGCCGGCGGCGAATGTTTACGAGTAGTACACATTATTTTTCGTTCCGTTTCTTCGCATATACGCTCGTGTTAGCGAAGTGAGTTTTTATTTGCTCCCTATAGAAACAGCTTCTGCAATTGATATTGGATGGACTATACCTACTTTTCCGCTCGCTCTAAACTCTATTGGCTAATTCTCAAACTCGACTGACAGTTACGGCTTATATACAGTAAGACAAATGGAAGAAACAACTAGAATATTCACGTTTGTTGTTTCTGGAAACTTTTGAACTCTCTGGGAAACTGTGCAAAAATAAACTTCCGCTCATTGTAGGTGGCGCTAACGATGGATAAGGTAAGCAATCTTTCAAGTTTAGAGTGGGAAAATGGAAAATTGTTGACATCCCTCAAATGAATACAAAAAATCTTATTAAGACGTGTGTTAAAAAAAGAATGTGAGAATGTATCCTAATGATATCTAATGATCTCCGAATGTATTATTCCAAATCATTCCTATATGTTTGGATGCCAACGATAGAAATCAAGTAAGACGTTCATGACGGAATTCAATCGAAAAAAAATGTGTTCGCAAGCAATATATTCAACTCCCATTAAAACAACAATATTCTACGTGGTGGAGTGAAGCTATCGGATATTCAACGTATTATAATAAATACTAAGCTGAATAATATCCTTCTTTTTGATAATCTTCCTTTTTGAAGTGAGCTGAACAGAGTCGTGAATATTTTGTGGAGTTTCGTAGTATAACTAACTATCTTTCGGAATGAATAAACCCCTTCATTATACATATTTTATTAGCTTTACCTGTATGAATTAATTCATATAACGGAATCTTTGAAATTAATTTTTACCCACTTCCAGATGTCCGAATCATTTGAAATTCCGCATACCTATTAAGAACCGATGACAATACAATAATTTCATAGCTATCACCCAGTATCCTCCACCAAGATCGCCATAAAAAATAATTTTTAGTACAAAGATATGATGAATGCGCTAGCTGGTCTCAGCACATTCACCAAAATTCAGTAAAAACAATGTGGATGAATCAATCGAATGTTTTCCCCCCGTAGTCTCTTTTAGTCTACTGTAGCAATATGGACTGAAAAGTTAAAAGTAAAAACACAGTTTGAATTAATTAAAAAAACACGATTTTTATATGGACTCCGATGTTGAAAATAATAAGAATACAGTTATTGGCCACATAATTTTCTCTTATGTTAAAAAAGCGTACTCTTTACATACTTTTCATAATGATATTGTAACGAACCTAGGCCGGACCTGTCGCCTCACGCGTTGCCATCGACAACGATGAGATCATCCCCGGAGATATTCGAGAACCATCCAGTCGCTCTGCCGCGGAAAACAACGGTCAATATTGGAAACAATTGGAACATGCCGGTCGCCAACTGCCAGAATTCGAAACATCGAGAATGCTGTATCGGAGATAAATAGGCAACCCTCAAGTGGAGTCAGACAGTCTGAACGAGCCCATACGATCGAGCTATACAGTGGCGTAGTAATATAAATTAAGTTGTAGATTAAGTGTGAAATAAATTAGTAAAACCAAGTTAAGTTTATTTACGTTACAATTGGTGTCGGAAGCGAGATTTTGAAAATAAACAAGTGATCGTGGAGTGGATAGTCAGAAAAATAAATTGATAGACCTTTTTGTACGCCCAAAATAGACAGTGGCCCGGTTTTCGCAAAGTGGACAATTGTGCGTGGGAATATAAACTGATACACTGTTCGCTTGAAACAGACAATAGACTGGTGGCCCGTGGAAAAGAATTCGCGAAGTGAATTTTTAACAAACTGATAAACGTTTTCGTGTAAAACAGACTGATACCTCGTCAAAGACAAAATGTGTTCAAGAAAAGTGCGCCTTGCGGATTTGAAGGTAGCGGAATTGAAACAGGAATTGGAGGAAAGGGAACTGGAAACAACAGGTAAGAAGCAAGTACTCCAGGAAAGACTTGCAGAAGGACTTATACAAGAAGGTGAGGACCCCGAAACATTTTTATTCGAAGTTCCCGGAGGCGATTTAAGTTTGGTAATGAATAAACTCGAAGAAACTACTAAATCCGTGGAAGAAGAACTGCAACAAAATTCGAGAAATCTGGAAGAGAAGCTTCTTGAAAATTCAAGAAGCCTGGAAGAGAAAATGCTAGAAATCTGGAAGAGAAGCTTGAAGAAAATTCTAGAAATCTGGAAGAGAAGCTTCAAGAAAATTCTAGAAATCTGGAAGAGAAGCTTGAAGAAAATTCTAGAAATCTGGAAGAGAAGCTTCAAGAAAATTCTAGAAATCTGGAAGAGAAGCTTTCTAGAAATCTGGAAGAGAAGCTTCAAGAAAATTCAAGAAGCCTGGAAGATAAGCTCCTTGAAAACACGGAAGGCCTAAAAAAAGAACTCTGTGGTGTGGCGAATCGTCTAGAAAAAAGAATAGGAACCGTCGAGGCAGAGATGGACAAGATGAAGGAAATAATCAGCGATGAAATCAAAGACGGAATCGAGGCAGAAATGGAAAAAATAAAGGAAACGATCAGTAAGCTGGAAAAACGAATTAATAGTGCGACCCCCACAGAGATGGTTAACGAAAATGCAATGCTGGAGTTTGAACTTGGATAAAGTTCAAGAGGGTATAAAAGATGTCAAGGTCATTTCAGAAATAGGGAAGCTTTCCATGAAGCCGCCTCAGTTCGACGGAAAAACTCCATGGGCAAATTACCGCCGGCAGTTTGAAGCAGCGGCCAAAGCAAATGGATGGAATGCAGGGGAAAGAGCTGTAGCGCTAACACTTGCATTACGTGGAGAAGCGACGAATATTCTACAAACTCTTACCGCCCAAGAACAGGAGGACTATGATCAGCTGATTAAACATCTAGAATTACGATATGGCCAGGCCCATTTGGAACACGTATACCACTCCCAACTGAAAAATCGCTGCCAGAAATCGGGCGAATCCTTACAAGAATTCGAAGCTGACATTGCACGCTTGGTTCGTCTCGCATATCCAGCCACACCGGAAAATGTAATGGAGCGATTAGCGGTTCAGGCATTCTTGGATGGACTCCGTGACCAAGAAACCAGACAAGCGTTGATATTAGCTCGTCCAACACATCTCGTAGACGCACTGGCACGCGCTTTGGAATTCGAAGCAGCAAAACAATGCTGCTAAAGCCAAAATAAAGTTCGAACGATTGAGGAAGACTCACAGGAGCCTGCTAACTTGGAAGCTGCCATAAGAAAAGTGATTAAGGAAGTGTTGCCTGAGAAAAGACAGATAAGATGCTGGAATTGTGGCAAAATTGGACATGTGCGTAGCAAATGTCCAACATTCATCGACTCCGATGCAGGAAAACTAAAGAAGGTCGACGAGAAGGGGCAATCGTCGGCATGTGTCCGGCAAGCCCCGGTTAACAACGCATATGTCGCTATCCTGCAACGACAGAACAGAGGTGTTTTCGTAGACGGTCTCATCAATAACGAGCCTTGCACCATGCTGCTAGATACAGGTGCGACTAGGACAATTCTCGGGCCTTCCTTCGCCAGAACACCGGAACGGATTGAACCGACAACTTGGAAGCTACGCACAGCAACAGGGGAGCCAGCTACTGTATATGGCGAGCTACCGATTGAAATAATTTTGGGCAGCACTAAAGTGAAACATCAGGCACTTGTGGCGGACATCGAAGACGATGCAATCATCGGAATGGACATCATGAATTCCAGAGGGTTTGAATTAGATTTCAAAGACGGCGTCCTACGTGTCAACGGAGAAGAGCTGGTGCTTCATGGGAGAAGTGAAGAGTTGATCCGTGTGTTGTTGGCTGAAGATGTAAGCGTACCTGAGAGGGCTGAAACCATTCTGGAGGCTCGCCTGGACGGGAGTGCGAGCAGTGGAGACGTGGTGATGTTCGAGCCCAAACTTCATGATGAGAAAATTGGACGAGGGATTGCACTAGGGAAGACCTTGTTGCGTGCTGACAAATTTGTGCCGGTAAGGGTCATGAATGTCAATTATTTCCCAGTGACCTTGAAGAAAGGAATAATATTGGGGCACTGCTCGTCAGTTTCCTCAGTGATCCGGAGTGTACGAGGTACGATTAGCCAACCCAACAACTTGCCCACAGAACTAGAAAAATTAGTTGCCATCTCTTCCAAAGACATAAAACCAGCTCAACAGCCCAAACTAAGAGATTTAGTCAAAAAGTACCAAGACATCTTCGATACCGGATAAGGGAAAGGGGGTCGAACTAATGTGGTCCAGCACAAGATTGATACTGGGGGTGCCCGACCGATCCGGCAATCAGCAAGAAGACTTCCTCTTGCCAAGAAGGAAGAGGCTGACAAAATAGTCAGCGATATGGGAAAAGAAGGAGTTATCGAACCATCTGACAGTCCCTGGTCCTCTCCAGTCGTACTGGTGAAGAAAAAGGATGGATCGTCACGCTTTTGTGTAGACTATCGCCAACTTAATAATGTCACGAAGAAGGACAGT
The DNA here is from genome assembly GCA_018342105.1 of Gonioctena quinquepunctata. NCBI lineage: Eukaryota > Metazoa > Arthropoda > Insecta > Coleoptera > Chrysomelidae > Gonioctena > Gonioctena quinquepunctata. The sequence goes on along the minus strand of JAFIRS010001451.1, from coordinate 335,272 downwards.
TACCCTCTCCCGAGAATAGATGACACCCTAGACACGTTGGCTGGTTCCACGATTTTCTCGACCCTTGATCTGAAGAGTGGATACTGGCAAGTAGAACTGGCTCAGGAAGATCGAGAAAAGACTGCTTTTACCATCGGCTCAGGATTGTGGCAGTTTACCGTTATGCCATTCGGGCTCTGTAATGCTCCCGCCACATTCGAAAGATTGATGGAGACAGTGCTGAAAGGACTCTCATGGAACACGTGTCTGGTGTATCTCGACGACATAATTGTGGTCGGCAGATCGTTCGAGGACCACGTGAAAAACTTGGAGGAAGTATTCCTGCGACTGAGGAACTCCGGATTGAAGCTGAGCCCTAAGAAATGCCATCTGTTCCAAAAAGAAGTACGATACCTCGGCCACGTTGTCTCTGGGGAAGGAGTAGCAGTGGATGACCAGAAGATCAAAGCTGTTAAGGATTGGCCCATCCCAAAAGACATTCACCAACTTCGAAGTTTCCTTGGTTTATGCACATACTATCGCCGATATGTGCTGGGATTCGCCAACATCGCTAAACCACTGACCAGGCTCACGGAGGGCCAAACAAAGTTCCAGTGGTCCGAAGAATGTCAAGACTCATTCAGGAAGCTGAAAGGAGCTTTGATCAACGCACCTGTACTGAGCTATCCCCTACCCAAAGGGAAATTCATTTTGGATACGGACGCCAGCAACGTGGGACTTGGAGCTGTCCTATCTCAGATCCAGGAGGGACAGGAGAAGGTCATTGGTTATTTCAGCAAGACGCTTAGCAAACCAGAGCGCAATTACTGTGTCACCAGGCGAGAGCTGTTAGCTGTTGTAAAGGGAGTGGAGCACTTCTACAAGTACGTAAATGGAAGAAGATTCCTATTGAGAACTGACCATGCAGCTCTCAAATGGCTCTTACAGTTCGAAAATCCTGAGGGTCAAGTAGCACGTTGGATCGAGAGACTCCAAGAATTCGATTTCGAGATCGAACATCGAGCCGGAACTAGCCATAAGAATGCAGATGCCTTGTCGTGAAGACCATGTCCAGATGATTGCTCACATTGCCGACGAGCAGAAGAGAAAGAAGCAACACTTTGTAGAACCGCGGCAATGGATGACAACTGGAATGACAGCAAGATCCAGAAAGACCAAGAGAAAGACCCCGACCTTGGCTTAGTTGTCAGCTGGAAGAAGGGCAATCGAAGACCATCGTGGCAGGAAGTCGCAGGTTACTCGCCGGCTGTTAAGTCCTATTGGGCACAATGGAACTCTCTTATTCTGGACAATGGGATCCTGAAACGTGTGCTGGAGGCCGATATTGGTGGGGAAGACAGACGCCAAATAATTGTTTCCAGGAACAGAAGAGAGGAAGTGCTGCGGGAAATCCATGATGGAGTCGCCGGAGGACATCTGGGAGTGACGAAGACCCTGCAGAAAGTGAGGCAACGGTTTTACTGGGCCAATTGTCAAGCTGACGTCCAGGACTGGTGCAGGAAGTGCGCTGTATGCGCTGCTAGCAATGGACCTCGAATACGACCCAAGGCCCCGATGCGTCAGTACAACGTAGGCAGCCCGTTCGAGAGAATCGCCATTGACATCGCCGGCCCGTTTCCCGTATCCGACCACGGGAATAAATACATCCTTGTGGCAATGGACTACTTCAGTAAGTGGGCGGAAGCCTATGCCCTGCCCAACCAGGAAGCCATCACCGTCGCCGACGTCTTGGTGAAGGAGTGGATATGTCGATTCGGTATTCCAATGGAGCTGCACTCGGATCAAGGCAGAAATTTCGAATCCAACCTTTTCCAAGAAATATGTCTACTGCTGAACATCCGCAAGACAAGAACCACGGCCCTACATCCGCAGTCCGATGGAATGGTGGAACGGATGAACAGGACGATCAACCGCCACTTGTCCAAGGTTGTCTCTGACCATCAAAGAGACTGGGACCAGTATCTTCATTTGTTCCTGATGGCCTATCGATCCGCAGTACACGAGTCAACCGGTCAAACTCCTGCTAGTATTATAATGGGCCGAGAACTGCGACTGCCTTGTGACCTGAAGTTTGGGATACCGCCAGGACAAGACACTGCGGGAGAGGACTACGTCAGCAAACTTCGGCAGAGAATGGACGACATCCACGAACGAGTCCGGTTGAACATCCAGAGTGCCAGCGATAAAATGAAGAAGACCTATGACATCAAGGCCGACGCTGGAGGATTTAAGGTTGATGACCTGGTTTGGCTGTACAACCCCAAACGTCGTCGTGGACTATCACCAAAGTTGCGGAACTCGTGGCAAGGCCCGTATAAAATCGTGAAAAGGATAAACGACCTTGTGTACCGAATCCATAAGCCACCCGAGGGAAACCAAGGGTCGTCCATTTCAACAGGTTGGCCCCTTACGCTGGAAACCATGACCAAGTTCGCACCCTCAAGCCACCGGAGGATGATATGACGTTCGAGAAGTTTATGTCCTTGTATTCAAACGGGCAGAAAGTTCTACATGGGGTTACTAGAGAGGAGTCACGAGACCTTTTCGAGGTGCCTGCTGACTACACACTAGCGCACTGTGTGGCAGAAGATCTTCGAATGTCCAGGGGCATCGCCGTAGTGTTCTCCAAGAAATTTGGTCAACTCCAAACACTGCGGGAGCAGAATCCAGAAGTTGGTGGGGTGCTACAGTTGAAGAAAGGCCAGAGAAACATCTACTACCTAGTTACCAAGAGGCATTCCCAAGATAAACCGTCCTATGAAGATGTCTGGAAGAATCTCACCAAACTAAGAGATACTATGGTGGACCAGAATCTGGTGGATCTAGCAATTCCAAAATTATCCTGTGGTATTGATGGGTTGGACTGGAGAGTCATAAGAAGTATGCTGGAGGCGATATTCAGATAAAGCGGCGTCAAGATTTTGGTTTGCTGTGACCCTCTTCCACGACCGATCATGAAGACCGTGGAGTGTTACTTCCATCGAACTTCACGGTGCAGATATGGGGAGTCATGCAGATATCGTCACACTCCAAGGATGAAATTTCGGGACGAAATGTCTTGAAGAAGGGGGCAATGTAACGAACCTAGGCCGGACCTGTCGCCTCACGCGTTGCCATCGACAACGATGAGATCATCCCCGGAGATATTCGAGAACCATCCAGTCGCTCTGCCGCGGAAAACAACGGTCAATATTGGAAACAATTGGAACATGCCGGTCGCCAACTGCCAGAATTCGAAACATCGAGAATGCTGTATCGGAGATAAATAGGCAACCCTCAAGTGGAGTCAGACAGTCTGAACGAGCCCATACGATCGAGCTATACAGTGGCGTAGTAATATAAATTAAGTTGTAGATTAAGTGTGAAATAAATTAGTAAAACCAAGTTAAGTTTATTTACGTTACAATATTAACATAACTGATATCAAGCAACTCACTTCACATAAGAGGAAATACTTTGGTTAATGACTTTATTCTCATTATTTTAAATTTTTCAGACCATATTGCTATATAAGCATGTCTTTTTAGTTTTTTCAAAATATATTTTTTTAAATCATTGATTTATGCTAAATATTTTTATGTCGTTAATTGTGCTTTTAAATAAATGATACAAATATTCAAATAAAAACGCGATTTGTTCAGGTTATCTGCTCATGGCGCCTCAGGTGGTGAAAAATTACAGTGCTGAATTTATTCGGACTCGGACATCTCATTTTTGGGCCTTCAACTAATGGATCCCATCTCCATCCAATGAGAAACCCGTATGGTTGACTGACTATACAGGGCTTCTCACGATGAGCGTTAATTAGAGGTTTCTGGCAAACCAGACACCAGATCAACCTGAAAATTCCACAGTATGCATAAATTAATATGATCTATACGCCTCAAATTTTAGACGATGCGGCGTTGCCGCTTCTACTATAAAGTAGCGGATACTTTGATTTTTCAAATAGAACACCCTGTATTTAATATCATATTATGATTTGTTATCACTTTGTCAACAACTTCATTTACTATTTCCCTATACCTATCTGTTACTGTTTAGAAGATATAAATTAATTTCGTTTTTTTTTTACCAAACATGTACTTTTATAAACGCTAATAATCTTGAACTCTCTGGTACTAAGATGATCAAATTCGAAATGGAGTGGAGTGATACCATGAGGATCTTCACTTCGAGTCATATTTTTATTTGCCTCCTACAGGGTCTTTAAAAAATGCAGATACTTTGTTCACATGAAAAAAATTAGTAGAAGTCAATTTTTTCAAATGGAACACCTTGTATATTTTCACATTTTTGAGCTCTACATCCGTTTTTAGATCGACGTGGTTTCCTTGTATTCATCACTTATTTTTGAAATTTAACAGATTCCGTTCGATGTTCCTTCATCGGTCACAGATAATACAATAATTATTAAAATACTCTTCAACCATCAAATGAAACTTCTCTTCAAACAATAGTTTTATTAACGCTGACACACGAACTGAAAATAATTTCATGAATTAGTAAGTTAATCCAATTGTCAGTGTATTTCAGAATATGTTCGAACACATCTCCACCTCTACTTAAACAAACATGTAATCTCTTCAAAAGATTTTCATGTGTAGCGCTCCTGATTGAGTCTGGAGTTAAACTATTGAAAGCAGTTCTACCTCTCGATTTCATATCTTCCATTGTTGTTACTGGGTTGGAGTAAACCATATTTTTAATGAAATCCCACAAAAAATAATCTAATGGATTGCCATCTGGTGTTCTAGGAGGCCAACGAAAAGGTCCATTATTACCAATCCATCTGCCTTCGAAAATTTCAGTTAAAGCTTCGCTTACTGAACGAGAATTATGGGGTGGAGCACCATCCATTTGGTACCATACACGTTCTCTTCCTGGCCTATATTATTTAAAATCATTTGAATTCCATTTCTCAGTAAATCTTCATATTTGTTGCATTCAAATGATCATCATAAAACTCGATATAAAAAATTTATCCATTCTTTATGGCACAAAATAGATTAAATTCACATCTTTCTTGAAAACCCCTTTGGCGAACGTCATTTTCTGTTTGAAACAGTTTATCTCGAAAACGGTTCGAAATCGAAATAGGATTATCTGAACAAAGTCAATCTAAAATTGGATGTAGAGCTCAAAAATGTGGAAATATACAGGGTGTTCCATTTGAGAAAATTGACTTCCACTAATTTTTTTCATGTGAGCAAAGTATCTGCATTTTTTAAAGACCCTGTATGAGGCAAATAAAAATATGACCCGAAGTGAAGATCCTCATCGTATCACTCCACTCCATTTCAAATTTGATCATCTTAGTACCAGAGAGTTCAAGATTATCAGCGTTTATAAAAGTACATGTTTGGTAAAAAAAAATCGAAATTAATTTATTTCTCTAAACGGTAACAGATAGGTGTAGGGAAATAGTACATGAAGTTGTTGACAAAGTGATAAGAAATCATAATATGATATTATATACAGGGTGTTCCATTTGAAAAATCAAAGTAGCCGCTACTTTATAATAGAAGCGGCAACGCGTGTAGATCATATTAATTTATGCATACTGTGAAATTTTCAGGTTGATCCGTTATCTGGTTTGCCAGAAACTTCTAATTAACGCTCATCGTGAAAAGCCCTGTATATATCTTCGGAAAATGCTAGAGCCATATTTTGGCATCTCTAAGAATACCGGTCAAAATTGTAGCACCATCCATTGGAACTTTCTAGAACCTTCTTGAATAGACAGAATGTCCTGGCAGGGTCCTGCCTATGCAGAATCCTCTGAAATCCTGGAAACTCATTTGTTGAATGAACAAAAAGTAAATTGATGTGTTGATAAAAGATCCAAATGCAATTGCCTTTTCAGTCCTCAGAAGTGTTCAAGAAAATCCGGTAGCTTTGAGTATTAGATCGAAAATGGTGTATCATATTGTGACGTGTTTTTCTTGTGTCTGTTTTAACAGCCCTCAAACTCCAGAATATTATGCAGGAAATATTTTCCTTTCTCTATTTCAAATCTCGGGCGCCAGATTTTATAGTGGTTTTCTCCACGCACAGATGGAGATACGGAACGTCCAGGGGTCTGCTGTGTTGACACTTTTTGAATCTTTACCAAATATTGTAGGCTATAAGTACAATTTTTGGATACTGAACGCCGATTGCTTTTATTTCTCCCAGAGAGACAGACAGTCAGAAATGTCTTTGTTTGTTTTTTTCTAAATTCTTACAACTTGATTGAGTACGTCTGCTGAGTTACTTCAATAATTTATATGAAATGGAAAAGGTTTCTTTTTCAATGTAAACACAGAGTGTAATATGTATTAAATTATCTGGTATATTCAAGGGCTCAATACGATTTGTCACAACAATTTTCATAAAGGTACAATTATTTCTGCTTAAATCTAAAAGTCGGTCTGGCGACCTTTAAATAGGGGTAATATATAGAATCCTATTAAAATAATAGTGTCGGAATGATATTTAAATTCACGGTATATAACTGACCAAATGAACTGTAAATTCACGGCAATTAAGGAAACAAATGAAATAATATTAATAGCAAAAAAACTATTTTCTCCTGAACACGGTTAACTGACTGACTCAGAAAGTGATTTTTCAAGTTTGTAGGCATTTTTTTTTTACCTACCCTTCTTCCCTTTGTCGAACCCCCAAAACAAAATTGATTACTACGTTCCAATCATCTATATAAGCTTCACGTTCGCAATTATCCCGGCTGTGGTATTTTTTCTCTGTTCCTTAAAATAGGCCCTTTCGGCTACGACTTTTCTTTCTAACAAGATTTATATATTTGGCTTTGTTTTACTATTGTTTATGCTCGGCGATTTCCCTGAGCTTAAACAACGTTAACAACTGGGCGTGGATACAGACTACAAAGCATCACAGTGTTTTCGTTATATAAAATAACTTACATCCCCTCAATGGAGCCATTAACGCTTAGTAACCAAATCACCTTCTCGAATCGCAAAATTTGATATTCTTCCTGAGTATGACTATAACTTGTAAAATTCGGGAACATTTGCTCTGTACGTATTTTCCGGGACATTTTTTTTTAATTCATTGTATATATCGCGGCCGTTGTTCTGCTTTGGTTAGTTCTTGAATCCGAACAGCGGGGAAAAATAATTGTTGTTATGTAATTTCATTATACGTCAGTGGCTTAAATTCGGCATTTTCCCTGAACTCAAGGTAATGGAAAACTGAAATTCACTAACTGAAGTGATGTAAACTTTCGCGTCAGTTGTTTTCATTCGGCGTTTTCCCTGAACTCAAACAACTGAAAACATAATTCAACAATTATAATATCGGCCAAATCTGTGAACTCTGAGTGAAAGATTTCCCTCGACAAAAACACCTGCAAGAGCTTAATTGAGAATTTATTTCCGTGGGGACACCAATATTTGTTTCAGAGAGAAATAAAAATAAAATCATGCACTTTATATTATTCAACTTGTCAAATAAATCATATATATTTGCCCTTAATCCAACCAACAATTGACTAAAGTTTTAATATTACCATAAATTAAACACTCAATCGATTACACGAAAATTTCGAATGTACCACTTAAAAATAACAAACCAATATTCACACTGTAGTGTTCTGACCAAATTAAACTTTACGGCAAATGCTCGAATGAAGAAAATAATAATAATGCAGAAAATATATTTAAATTCTCCGGTAACTAGTTGAATCAATGAAGGAATACTATTGCAGAACTAAGATTTAAATGCCACGACAGATAATTGAATAAATGAAATGATAATAATGCAAGAAATAATATTTAAATTCCCGGAAAATAATTGAACAAAATGAAATAATAAAAAATGCAGAAATAATTAACTTCGGGTGCTTCAGCACACGGAGAAACCAAGCACAAATGCAATTTATTCACAATTTCCACTTACGGAAACCTCAACGCTTCTGGATCACTGTACTCAATACTCTTTTCACACTATTTTCGCTATCAAGTTACTGGAACAAGTCTCCCGGAAGCACGACAGGAACAATCCTTTTATAGGTATCAAATGTATGTCAAAACTAGACGAAAAAGCCCATTAAGAAAGGCGAGCTTTTTTTCCTTTTAGGGTAAGAACGACGCACTTTTTGTTCGATAAATCGAAACTGAACCGGCAATCTGATGGATGATTTCGTGCCTCTTACAAAAAATTAGGTGGTTTTTCCAATCGCGATTTTGGTTTCTTTCCCGTCTTTTACAAAAACCATCTCCGGAGCTTTTCACCCTTTTCATAAGATATAGAAAAACTCCGTTGTATTGTATGCATGATGTTGTCGTGAATTCCAGTAGCTTTGGGTATGTACATTAATTTCTTAGCATGCGAATGAAATATTTTGCCAGACCGGAACCAATAGAAACCCCAAATAGGCAGGGACGTACCAAAGTTATGTTGAATTTTCTTTAGCCGTTCTTAGTAACGGAGCTCTAAAAAAATGCTTCGTTACAATATTACTGATCTGAAATTCGTTTTGAATTGGACTAGATATTTTTCCGCCGCACAAAGCACCTAATAATTTGCTTAACTTCTTCACAACCATCCTCATTCCCAAGCTCCCTCTAAATATCAGATTTTGATACGCTAGTGAACATACTCAAAAATACATTCATTAAAAATATATTAAAACATTCTTGAACTTGCATTTAAACAATTGGCAACCTTTCAACTCTCTTAATCGATATCTCATTGAAGTCCCCTATTTCAAGTAACCATCATATAGCAATGAACATTGAAGTTGAATGCACTTCCCGACCTATACCAACATGAGGATAAAAAAATTATAATTTTAGCTCTGGTTCAGATTCATCGAGAGCGTGCTAGTAGATAATTTGCCGCAGGTGTGGCTAATGATGATAGATGTATTCGTTAAATACAAATTACTCATTTGTTAATGAACGCTTCGCGTGGCCTAGACCGTGTACTTGTTCTTTCTACTTGTTTCGTGGTCATTGTGGTTTTTTTTCAGAAATTTTTTCGGAACATGGAATGTCATTCCTAAGAGCAAGTAATTATATTCATCTATAACAATAAATGTCTTGTCCTGAGACTGACTGATCAACAACATTCAGAAAGGATTATTGAACCTATAAATTTAACTACTGAGGATATATTTCTATGTGGGCGCCCAACAAGAAAGTATTTCGCGTATATGGAGGACTTAAAACAGATAAAGTTTGATTTTTGCGATGACTCATTAAAACCTCTCCTCGGGTAAAAAGCGGCATCAACTTTATTTTTGCTTTAAAATATTGCGCTTGCAATTCAAATTTTGTCAAAAATCAAAATATTCCTTAAATTTTGTTTTCAAGACACTTATTTAAAGTGGTAAAAAGGAAGGAAGAAAAGCTCAGAAAATAGGAATGCCTGTAGAAATTTCGCTACTTCGGAGAACATACGCAGGACCAGAGCTTGTGCTGAATGAAATACATGAATATCCAAAACGAATTATTTCGTCTGGAAATAATGCTGAAATAGAAGAAATACATCTTTTTTAGTTTGGCTCCACGAAAGGTTATCCTGTAATGTCGTGGGAATATCGTGGTAGCCATGCGTCTTGATAGCGTGCACCATAGACATACAGTGCTTCTCAAAAGTCCCCTCCCCCCCTCTTATTTTTGGAACGATTTCACATAAACAAGTGAAATTTGGAAACTGAATATTGGAGGTTGTAACTTGCCTACTAGTGATGATAGATGACGAAATCGTTAAAGATGACGTCACAAGGCCATTGTGACCAATAATTTTAAATGAACCCTACGGCAAGCGACACCTCTTTTAAAAGGTATCGAAAAAACCAATTCAATGATACTAATTTTGTTTGTGTTTATGGTAGTTTTAATGGCTCATTAGTAAACATTAAAATTTAAATTCCATTCAGTATTATATTAATTACAGATTTAAGAATTAGTATCTACTTAAAGAAATTGCTCGGAGTGACCACCATTTACTTCCTGACAGTGAAATATCCTATTTTTAAACTCTTCTCGTACTTTTGCAAATGTGTCTGCGGAAACAGCCTCACATTCCGCAACAATACGTTGTTTCAAAACGTCAATATTGTCAGGTTCAGTGGCGTAAACCTTCGATTTAAGGTACCCCCCACAGAAAAAAATCCAAAGGTGTGAGGTCCGGTGATCGAGCTGGCCATTCCGTTGAACCTCGTCGTCCAATCCATCTACCACGATACTTTTTATCCAAATACCGTCTTACTGCACCGTAATAGTGTGGAGGAGCACCTTCCTGTTGGGATGTTATTTCCAAATTGCCGAATTCATCTGGATTATCTTCCAAAATTTCAAGGATTAACGGTTCTATTGCGTTTTGCAACAGTTCCAGATAAACCTCACCAGTTAAATTAGTATTTAAAAAAGAGGCCCAACGATGTGGTTTCCCAGGATACCTGCCCAAACATTCACCTTCTGGGGAAATTGGGTATGTGTTTCACGAAACAGGTGAGGATTTGCGTCACTCCAATACCTCACATTCTGTGTATTTAATTTCCTTTTAGATAGAAAGTACTTTCGTCACTAAAACAAATTGTTTTGACATAGTCTGGCTGTTTGTTAATTTTAGTTTCCATATTTTCACAAAATTCTAGTCTTCGGTCTGGGCCGCGTCGGAGAGTTGATGAACCATGTTTAATTTGTATGGATGAAATTTGTTTTTTTTTCAACACCCTGTGTACTGTACTCCGACTGACTTCACAGGTAGATGCAACGTGAGTTGTTGAAGAAGTAGGATTAACTATTACTTCTGCCAGTATATCAATTTTTTCCTCATCTGAAATTTGTGGTCTGCCAGATCGTTTCGCATCATTAATACTACCCGTTGTTTCAAACTTACGAAGAAGCTCCCTTAAATAATCCTCGAAACAAGGCGATCGGGAAACCTCTCATTAAAAATGCGTTCTGCTGCATGAATATTTTGTCCAGTTTCATCAAGAATTAGGATCGCTGCTACTTTATCACTAAAGCACGTACCATTTCGCTTCTTGAAGCACTTAAACGTTCGGCTCACAACAGTTTAACAAATTATTAAAATGTACTAAAATATTAAAAGTACCAAAAGCTGCTAAAACAGTTAAACGTTCGATCAACAATGCACAAATTATTAAATGTACAAAAACTTGGACAATTACAAAAACGTCGAATTAGGGAGACTAACAAAAACGTCAGCTTATTTGACAACTATCCAGAGGCTTGAATCTGGAATTTTAGTATTAACTGATTTAATTCATCACAGCTTTGCGTTTTTCAAAAGCGAGTTGCCAAAACTGCCATAAACACCAACAAAATTAGTATCATTGAATAGGTTTTTTCGATACCTTTTAAAAGAGGTGTCGCTTGCCGTAGGGTTCCATTTGAAATTATTGGTCACAATGACCTTGTGACGTCATCTTTGACGATTCCGTTATCTATCATCACTAGTAGGGAAATTTACAACCTTTAATATTCAGTTTCCAAATTTCACTTGTTTAATCGTTCCAAAAATAAGAGGGGGGAGGGGACTTTTGAGAAGCACTGTATGTATAATAATACCTATGGACTGGTTGTGAGACAGAGACCATTGATATCAGAAAAAGGACAGAATGAGTTCAGGCAAAACATTGGTTTCGAATATTGTTTATATGTGTTTTCGTGTGGTGTTTTGCAAGTTTTTTATAACTTTATCCAGTGTTTCTGAACAGTTGGACAAGTTATAAACATTATATCTATGCCTTCTTTGTGTGCAGTCGACAATTGTTAGTTAGATACAAAAAAGGGATGGTGGATGTGAAATTTCATAGGTGAGTAAACATGGAGTGTAGGTAGTGATTTGTGGATTTCTATATACATTTTCACAGGTTTCTGAAGAAACTGGTAATATTTCATGTGACTTCTCTTGTTTATATAAATCAGTTTTTAGTGCCACTATTTATATTGTAGCTGAAGTTAATAGATTTATTATTATAGTATCATAGGTGGGTGGTAGAATTTTGTTTGATTCGGGGGTAGAATTTGATGTTTTTTCCCGAGCAATTGCTTAAATGTTGGTTAATAATATTCATAAAAGTATAATGTAATTTATTTTCACAAAATTTTCCTTGTTTTGAGAACAAACGCAGAAATATATATGTTTTTGAATTTATAATTCAAACGTTATTAATATACATGGAATTTTTACTCCGTTGGAGTAACGGCATACTTTTACTCCGCCGGAGTAAAGGTATAATTTTACAGCGCCAGGCTGATATGAGAAAGAGGATTTTGTCAATATCACTTTCATTCCCAATAACACGTATTATTTCCCTCAGTATTTCCCAAAAATAATTGGGCCACTTTTTCTACAGACACGAAATTTTATAGATTACCTAAACGTTTTTAATGTAGGCATTATTGATAACAAATTTTGAAATCGCCGGAGTTCCCAATTTAGTTTAATTGCACTTCTAACTTCATGATATCGAATATAAATATAATTATCAATATTTTTCTTCAGTCCTGAAGTTGCTGAAAACTTTGGAAGAGAAGTAAAAAATATTTTCATTCAGATGGAGGCTCATTGGAATTCTTTTGTTTCTGAAAGATATCATGAAAATATGTCGAATAAAGTTCCTCACTGTGATTCCTTGAACTTTTTCAAAACTCATCTCATTCAAAGTAGTCAATACTTCCCTTGAAAAAAAAACAAAAATAGGTTTTTCCAATGTAATGCAATAGCCAATTTGTATCTTCTGCCTTGGCTTATTTCTATCCTTCACAACATCTCTCTCTCTCTCTTATATAGTCCGCCAGGAACTGTGTGTTAAAGTCACGATCAGTTATAATATCTATGGCATGCACAAACATCCCTGGAAAATTTCCCGATACTTGGAAAATGTAGGGGCGCAGTTTTTTTTGAGACCCAATATGCACTTTTGTTTTTTGTGGCATCTGTCGAAATGTACAAATTATCGACATTTTCCTTGCGAGATTCTTCAAAGATATTTAATTTTAACGTAACGTTTTATTTATTTATTTATTTTTATCTATTTATTTCATTTACGGACAAGCCAATTTACAATTTATATGGAAATATTTTTTACAGAGAGAAAATGTATTTACTTACATTGTCACTACAAACTATATCTTACTATTTGGCCATTTAGGCCAGTAGAAATACAAATGATTTTCCCAGAATTTAATAATAATTACAAAAGTTTCGAAACTTCAGTAGAGTGAAGAGGACTTTCATATGATATTTAGTCTGATTTTGCAACCTTATTTTCTGAACGGAAGATGTTGAAAATCAAGATTTAATGAATTTTCACATTATCAGCGCGGAAAAATTTGCAAAAGTTCTGCAAACTTTCGAAGTTTTGAAAAATATCAATTTACATCCTCTGATGAATTTGCAACCATTCAAACAAAACGGAAATGTTTGTTTTATCGAAAATAAAATTGTTCTTGGTCCTAATTTTTCGATGAAAATTCCAAAAGTTCTGCAAACTCGAAAAAATAACTAAAATAATGTTCTTGACAAGAGTTTCAATTTGCAACCTCTTACGTCAATTAAAAAATATATTTTTTCATGAAATTGTTTCTTTTTAATTAAAATAAGTATCGGAATTATTACAAAAGTTTCAAATAATGGTTCAAATGACGTACAATGTTTTCATAAATTTTCAATCTCTCTGCAACACGGAAATGAGGGTAAAATCAAAAGAAAAATATTTTCGTGTTTGTACAATAAAGATTTTGATATACCTAATAAATGACATTGATTGTGTTACCAAGTTAACTATCGACCAAGAAGAAGCTCGTCAACGGTACGTGAAATCATTCAATACTGAAAGCTAACGTTTTCATTATGAATTCAAAATATCATATTACAATTAGAAATTTGCATAAAAAAATACTCTTGAATACGTTTGATGGAGGATCGAGAATCTCTCAGCATTTTCTTGATTCATTAAAAAATGGAGGAAATATTGAGATTTGAAAACACTCGTACAGTTGTACATTAGTACGATTAACCTACAACTGTTGTTACGTCACACTGTTTTGTTTACAGAGTAATGAACGCATAGCAGTTTAGTAACATGATTTATCACCAGAATAACAAGAAGACTGACAATTGTATTTTTATGATAGACAACTATATAACTAACCAAAAACAATGCACATTCATCTAATAGTCCTGGAGCTACAACTGAAATAGAATTGCCCACCAACATGTTTTCCCCTCTTTATTTTAAAATTTTTTATAAATCAAGAAAATGATTCATACGTATCGATTACATTTCAATTGGATTCCATAGATTTTTTTTTTGCGAAACCACAATTGGAATAAGAGTGGTCGAGTGGTAAGGTAAATTATAATTTTATTTAATTCAAGAAATACACACCTGTACAAATTAAATTTGAGATGTAAAATCGATTTCACAAATTTTTATTTTTCACCAACGTTTCTGTTTGTTGATGAAAATAATGTACTTGCAAGATATACAATTGATAACGTTTTAATATCCTTACTTCCATAGAGCATCGATTATTTAAAATCTCGTCGATTGATAAAGTCATGTTGTGACAAGTGAAAATTTTCAATGATAAAATGCGATAATAAATCAATATCTTCCAATAGTCTTTTACCAGAAATTAGCAAAATTTTGTACCCTATCGATTGTTGCATTCGAAAATATTAGATTAAATTTATTTCGCTGATTAGTCGCAAACAGTGATTTCTTCTGAAATGAATAATTAGTTTCAAATTTTGTAATGGTTAACTACGTAGCCGTATTATTTTTCGGATGCAATTTCAATCAACCAGAACAAAATATAACATATACGCGATGGAAATCAGGTATTTTACTGGACCACTGTAGACATATGTCAGTCAGATATATATCTTGAAATTATTTGAGAATGTTTACAATTTATGGCCAAATTATAAAAAAAATAAAAATTAATTATATAAAAAATGTTCCGTTGAACAATGACGGTTGCAAATCTCACGTCACGTAAAATATTAGTCGTAATTTAAATTGCAATTTGCAGAATTTTTGCATTTATTTCAGCAGTTGTAGAAATGCAAAAAAATTGTGTTAGTGAAGTATGAAGTTGCAAAGTTACATATCCACTGAGACCGATATTATCTTTATTTGCAACCACAATAAAAAATTTTAATTATTCCAATACTTTTTTAAAATGGGACTCGATAAAAAAAATTATAAATAAATGAATCATTTTTCAGAAATGGTTGCAAATGTACGTGAATATTTTAAACTTTTTTTCCCGTTCACTTATCCAATTTGCAGAACTTTTGTAATTAAAAAAAAAATTATAATGAAACACTTAAATAAATGACAGAAAACAAGGTTCCGTAACTTTTACAAGGTTGCAAACTTAATGCATGTTATAAAACACCATTACTATGTATGCCTAGTTTGCAGAACTTTTGCAATTTTCAGTGCAAAAATAAAGCATGAAAACGTTTTTTGCAATTAATCAATGTTCCGTTCATCGCAGAGTTCTGCAAAATGTTATAGTTTGTTTTCATCAATGTACTAACGTACCAATGAAGTTTGAAAACTTTTGGAATTAATGTTAATTGATTGTCTAAATCTACTGGCTTAATTAGTAATGAATTCTTTCCATAAAATTTACAAATGCATCACTCGAGCAGTCGAAAAAGTCTAATTGGGATGAATGGTCATTTGCGTTCTCAATATTCTGGTCATTGATTCTTGCTGACCATAGTTTGTTGGATGATAAGGTACTTTAAACAGGTTTGAGATCAGAGTTCTCCTATTCAAATTGAATTGGACCCTTCATAGAAGATCAGGACATTTAATATAACCATTAATAATTTTATGCAAGAAGCTTAGATCATGTTCAACTCTCCTATGCTTGAGACTATTCAGATTCATTTCTTCCAAAATTTGAGAGTATCTATAGCTCCATATGTATAACCCATCTTGAAAGAACATACGCATAAGAATTTATTTTGAACTGATTCAATTAAATCAACGTCGCAATCATTTGGGACTCCAAACAATTATATTAAATTCTAATACGGAACGCACAAGTGAATTAAACAAAAATTTCAATGCGAAGAGAAAGAAGTCAGATGTCTTCTGAATAAAGCCTAGCATCTTCTGGGCTTTAATAACAATGTTAGATATATGTGTTTTAAAAAATATTTTGCTATCAAAAACTATTTCCAAATCCTTTACTGTAGTTTGGTGTTGAGTGCTTTATTTTTAACCGACGAAACCAAAAAGGAGGAGGTTCTCTATTCGACCCGTATATTTTATGTTTTTCCATCATATTTTTTTATGTATGATCACTCATAACTTTTTACTGAGGCGTCCGATTCCGATAATTCTTTCTTCAGTGGATAGGGTGTACTTCGAATTTTGTCCCATTTGAATTTAAAAGATAAAATCCACCCCTAAGGGTAGCGAAATGAAGGATATTGATCACTCACCCTCTGAATTCTGGTCCGTTAACCGATTCTATCAGGCATAACTTTGTACTGGGTTCTTCGATTTGGATGATTCTTTTTTTAATAGATAGGGTATACCTTATATTTGGATTTCGAAAAGAATTAGCCACCCTTACGGGTAGAAAAATAGGTGATAATTGATTTTTCACTAGTGAACATTGGCACACACATACGTAGTTGACAATGACAGATCGCTACTGACATTATTCTTGTTCCGTCAAAATCAGTATATTTTATGAGAGGGTGGAATAATATTCAAAGTAATAAAATAAACTAACCAGAACAACGAAAATAATTTATATTACAACAAATAGTAAAAGTAGATAATCATATTATTTAACTGGTAATAGTTGAAGTAAGGTGGGTAAGTAAGTATTTTGGAAGTAATCAAAAAACAAGTAGGTAGTAATTGGTAGATTTTAGCTACAAAAAATTGAAAAATAAAAACTTTTTAACAAAAAATCAAACTGACGAAATACGGAACTGAAAAGTAAAAAATAAAAACTTTTTAACAAAAAATTAAACCGGCGAAAAAATCAACTGAAAAGCAAAAAATAAAATAAACCTTCTTAGTCTCAATGATAATTGAGCTCCTAAACTAATGTAAGTAACTGATTTTGAGTCGGCGCCAAACAAACTAGCAATTGAATTAGGTGAAGCGTAAAATGATGGCAGCGAGATGCACGGCTGCGTTTTGATGACTTCTTTCATAGATAATGATCTTCGATAATGAAGAATATCAACAACTTTTGATTTTTACCTTACAATACACTCTATTAAAAATGAAAAAATACCGTAAAAATATTTTTTTGATACGTCTTATAGTTTCCGAAATATTTAATTGTTTAGCAGGCGTGCGACGATGCGGAGTCATCGGCCGCTGTGACGTCACTTTACAACGGTCGGTCAGTGCGTGCTCTGCTTCCGAGCTGTGTGTATGAAGTTTGCGTCGAAAATTAATAAGAATGTCGAATCCAGAAACTAGAAGATCGTGTATTGTGCCAAATTGTTTAAATAAAACAACTAATACACTCGAAAAGTTGTTTTTTATTGTTGCTTTCGAACCTAAAAGTCGAAAGAAATGGATGCAAATCATGATGTTCTGGGGTGATTCGGCATTTCACTGTACAAATATCTCTTTTAATTTTTGCATATCCAATAGCGTCGTCGCCGAAGCTGTTTCTAGCCGATCTAAAATAGAATAAACGTAAGTTGATCTAATATATAAAAAATGAAATACATAAAAACTTATCCACGATCACATTAAAGAGGAAATTAATATGAGAGGTGTAGTCGCGTGCATCCTAATAATAACCTACTTATGAAAAAAATATTTCATGGGTTTAAATTTCAAAAAGTTTTGTACCTCTGGTACATAATGTTCAGGTTAGGTTTACTATGTTAATTTTTTGTTACAATATATATTAAAAAAATACAAAATGTCATGATCCAAACTATGTAGGTACAATAACACAGTATTGTTTTCAATAAATCCCACCATGTTACAAATACCTACGCATTCTTCCTTCTCAGGAACTTTATGTCAAATAAGATGTTCATAGAATCAATATGACGTATGACGTACATTTGTAAAACACTAGTAATGAGAAATATGTACTTATAGGGATCAAAAGATTCATGATAAAATGTAAAATGTTGAAAAGGGAAACATTCTCAATTGAATATTGATAGAAAGATTTTTCTGTGAATCGAAAAATCCACGATTAAAATGAAGTTATTTTTTGTGAATGTCTTATCGAAAACAACTACTTCACCGGCTAAAGCCACGCTGGACATTGAACTACATCTGATAGATATTCTGAAGAGGCCCCAACTCAAAAGAAAAAATCTGAAATTGAAAATTTGCATTTTCATTCAGATAGTTATTTGATTTTCTATTCCAGTCTTAATTAAGAACTCATAAAGATGAATGAGGCAAAGAAGAATGTTTTCCAAAAGAGAGTTCCCACCAGAAATCATTCGTAACATTGACGCAGGAGAGACATCGCATTCACTAGGTCTTCGATACATTTTTGTCGACGAAAATCTATTTCACGCTTCCACGATCATCAGGAAGACCGGAAGAAATGGGAAACACATTTTCAAGAAACAATCTCACTTTGCAAAGATGGAAAAAGTTAGAATCATTCCTTTTGGAGGGCCACTTTGAAATTAGTGTTTTCTGACATTAAAACCAGTCATGGGGTATGATAGATTGATTTGTTATTAAGTAATACTTACTTTTGCATCCTCTTTTTTTACTCCTCGCATCTCGGCGGCCAAAAAATCGGAGTTATTTGAAAAATAGTGGGCAACCATTAACCCGTCTATTTCAGGCAAGTTATCAGATTGTCCTTATTCAAAACCGTCATCCATATCTAATATTATACTTATTACACTATTGTAATACTGATTCACATAAAAACTTAAGTTAAAAACATTATTGTGGTCGAACATCCGATAGCAAAACAATGATTGAGTGTACGGTGAGAACGTTACGTTGTAAAATGACGTCACGCAGGCATGGCGCGCTCGCCCGAAATATTTGAATAGAACGGAAACTAAAATTGTCGTAACTTCAACACTACTCGCTTGACTGAAATGAAACAAAAACAGGTGTATTTCTAAACATTTAGGCTGCACGGTCATAAAGTTTCAAGTCATTTAACAGACCCAGTGACATTCTTCATTGGCGCCGACTCAAAATCAGTTACTTACATTAGTTTAGGGGCTCAATTATCATTTAGACTAAGAAGGTTTATTTTATTTTTTGCTTTTCAGTTGATTTCTTCGTCGGTTTAATTTTTTGTTAAAAAGTTTTTATTAATTCTATACTGAAACTCTAGTGGGCTATTGATCTTTCCAAAGGTTATTTGCTGACACTTGTCAAAGTTTAGATCTAGCAAGTTTATGTCACAACAACGTACGAGATTATCAAGGTCGCTGTAACTGGTGGGAGTCAGATGTATCAACTATTTTTCTAAATAATTTTAGGTCGTCAGCGGACATAAGGAAGTAGCTACTGGTGATAGCATCATCTATATCATTCACAAAGAGGTTGAATAACACGGGACCGATGTGGGATCCTTGCGGAACGCCAGAGTTGACAGTAATGCTAGAGTAAGATGTCTAAAAACCCTGGTGAATGAACTGATTCGATATTGTTTAGATTTTCGAGGGGACACCACCTGTTATTTCAACAGAGCTTCTCTCTGTGGTAGTCTGTGGTAGATGGCGCCGTCCAAAAATGTTTGTTTATATTATCGCTCAATGTCAGAACTTAATTTCTGACATCTGCAGCATCTTATATGAAATTATTTTCAGTGTTTTGTCGGTATCTATGCGTTTTCCATCTCTTTGATTTGAAATCTTGCATAGATATTTCGCAAATAAATTTACAATTTCGTCATTGTTTGTACCCCTCTTCATTTTCGTATATTTTGGATGGTAATCTGTAGCTTGACAGGCTTATTGACACATACATTTGACTTAACCTACTATTAAGATGTCTAAAAAACATGGTGTATTCACTTATACCTGTAAAATATTGGGACAAACTGGGGGACACCAGCCCACTTGATAAAAGGGGTTATCTAGAGTTTCAGATGGCGCCGACGTCGTTTCTTGTCATAATTCAGTAAACTGAATTAAAGACCACACAGGGTGTTTTTGTGATTTGTGTCTCTGTTCCGTTCTGATTGATTGTGCTTTTGTCGTCTTTAAGGTTATGTCAATTCGTTGTGGAATATTTTGAGGTTGATCGATCGATGTAACATAATTTAGAACAAACTATTCCATGTACTTATGTCTGTGTTTTATAGAATTTTCGAGAAGTGTTCTGAAATGAAATAATTCTAATTATGAACAATTGTAGTGCGTACCAATTTTGTATAGTTGATTTTCCATTGATACCGCTCCACCAAGTTGGTACTTGTATTCCTGTCCCATGAACACCAATTCAAAGTTGGTGCTCGTTCAAAATGTATGTGGATAGTGGAAAAGACCTAACAAATTTCATAAATTATAATTAAGATGTGTTTTTGCTAAAAAAGGCGGAAAAGGGGCTTTTCTTGATCTTTGAACCTCCGAAAGTATTTGAGAACGACGCGTGTTCATGGGGCAAAATAAGTAGGTAACACCAAGCCGCAAGACTCAACTCGACGGAGCCGTATCAACAATTAATTTGGACAATCCCGCTTTGCTTAAGAAGTTGAATTTCATATTATTTTCTCTGTTCAAGATATTCAGACGTGTCTCGCGAAAGAACTTACATGTTTTGTATAATTTTCAGCAAATGACATGAATGAATGTCAGTAGTCCACAAAAACTTTTTTAAATACTTCTTTTTCAAAATAAATTTGGACAGATTGATGAATAAGAGGGATACCAAAATTTTCCGTAAGATTATGTGAAGTGTTGGTTAATCCTCCTCTGTTCAATTTACAGTATTATCAGGTGAAAAATGTACTTTTTTGTTATTCTATTTTGGGGGTAGCCAATTCTTTCTCCTTTATTCTGGAAACAGCAAATGATCAGAAAAACTTGATTTGAATTTTTGACATAGAATTCATCATTGAGTAACAAATCCAAACCCATGGTTTTTATGCTTTTCGCATTGAATTAAAAATACAATGTAGAAAGAGGAAACGCTTCGGGTATTTTCGTATTTGCAAGATCAATAAAATAATTATATTTTTGGGTAAAATTAAATATATTATGAGACTATATTGTCATAATCAGTCAAAAAATTGATTCCGATATCCCTTTGATTGAAACATTTACATGTTTATATTATATTTATATGGTGCATTCGATGTGTTATCTCATTGACAATCAGTATGTGTATTCCAATGTTTATCACTATTTCCCACATTTATTTTGGAATAGAAGTTGATTGTTAATTATGAATCAATAGACGGGAAAATCCTTTCAATAAGTGATGATATTGGAATAGATAGATATGTATGTGATGGTAATTTCAACAAGGAAAATATTTTGAGAAATTTGACATACATGATGGTTCCACAATTACAAATGACGTTTGCTCATGATAAAAATATTATAATGGAGCGGAAAATGCTTTCATAAAGTGCTGTAAATTACATACAATTACTCAATTTAGCTTTCAAACCAATAAAAGTACGGGAGATGCAATATTTCGCTATCTGAAAAATATATATTCTAGTCTGAAGGAAGTGAGCGCTGCAATGTTTTGCGACATATCTAAAGCTTTTGATTGTTACGTAATCTTCATCTCTACAGCATCAGAGGAAGAAGCTTCAATTGGTTCGAGTCCTATCTGAGTGAAAAAACTTCTCAGCTTTTGAGCACATTAAAAGGTGTTCACTATTTTGGCAGCCAACACGACTATCTTATCGCAAGAACTCAAATTACCTTCATAGTAAAATGACTCGTATATGTATAAATTAATTTGTATCTTCTCTGAACTACCTTTGCCCATTTTAATAATTTTTTTCAACTTGTGATTGTAATGTATCTATTATCTAGCAAGTCAAATATTTTTATTATTACTTTTATAGTAATTTTTTATATTATATATATTTTGTACAAACATTTTCCCATGAGATAACAATCTTCTGACTAAAAGTATTGGAAAATTCTAAATATACTGGATATGTTCTTCCAAAGAACCATGGGACCCTCTGTGACGGTTCGGATTTCACTAGCCAAAATCAAAATATCTTCATACAATGAAAAGTCCACGCATACTTATGAAATTCATATGATTATTACAAAGTGATAATTATTCTACTAATAGTCATTAGCCTTATCGATCTTGGGAGTGGGCCTTGTTCTTCCGAACAACTCCTTCTCCGATTATCTCATGCGGGGTGTTACTTACTGAAAAATAAAATAGAAGCTGATTTAGATTATTGTTTTCTCCCCTCACCTTTGTTAGCAGGGCTCACCTTTTCCGGAGAAGTCTTTCTAAGATAGCTGGAAGCAGCCTATACTGTCGCAGACAGGATTCATCGATTTCTCAACTTAATCGACACATTTTATGATATCTACAATGAACTCTCTGAATTTTGTTCAGGTCAGAAGGTTGTTAGAGAAGTAATAGTCCGGCAGAGATGGGCAGTGAATGGCTTGGTAATAGTTTGTATCGGAAAGTTTAATGGAACAATGTCATCGGGGACATTTTCCAATCCCCTCAAAATTCAAGTTAATTCATCATCTAGAGACATCAGTCTACTCTCGTACCTTTTCTCCTTCCTTCGTGGAAGTTTCCATGATCCCAAAAAGGCCATTTGAAGCGAAATCACTTTGGAAAAATCGCCAGGTAGACTTCAAGAAAAATCTTATTTTTCATAGACAGATGCAAACATTGCAGTAAATTTCAAGGATTTCATCTCATTTTCGCGCCAACTGTTCTGAGCGGGATCTTGTTCGTAGAACTAAAATCTTTGTAAACGATCAATTCACAATTTTTTACATAAAAAATATGCAGTTATGTTGACAGAAAAAGAAAATTTCATAGGTTTGAAGTTTGACATTTAGCGTGACACAAACATTCCTTAACCTCGCCATCTACTAATGAAGTTCTAAGCAGAATTTAACGCCATTCATTTGTTGTCCCCCAAAAATTATGAACAAAATCGAATCAGTGAATACACCAGGGTTTTTAGGCATCTTACCTACTATGCACAATTTAAAGCTACTATACACAAGATTATTCAAAACTAATGTATGAATCCAGGCTTGCCCTTTGCTACAAGGCCGAAGGCTGTGTCCCCGCTGGTTAGCGATAGCGAAGTACATAATTGGTCAATGTCATTTTAACAATTAAATATAGTCTCCCCTCCTGCGTGTGCTTTTGAGAGTAATTTCTATTAATATATTTACAAAAATTCTGAACAATTTTATCTTTTCCTTATATCTTAGACAATGCATAAAGTACTGGAATAAGGAGGTGACTTGGAGAAGAGATGCTCCTCACAACACCGAAAAAAAAACAGCTTAAGGTAATTCTATGCGAGTTTTTGTTTGTGAAATGATTTGAGGGTTGTTTTGGGTTTGTGCATTTGGGTGTTTTTGTGTAATTGTTGAGGGTGTGCGGCGTCTGATTTGAGTTTAAGTTTACGGGCTTTGGGGGTAAACAATTTGCGGGAGTTGTTTGTTCGTTCTGTGACAATTTGAGTGAAATTTCGAAGTTTCATTGAAGAATGGAATTCAAATGGAGAATTTGTGGATTATATTTCAGTAATTTATGTATTTGATGCGAGTTTAAAAAAAAAGGATTTGAGTGGCGTTGTAGTCGGGTTCGAACACTCGACCTCTGGTCTGTGGAGCGTACGCTTAGCCGGCTAGGCTAGGGAATCTCTGATTAATATTTGTGCTGATAGGTATTTGGAGTATTATGTTTGCGTGTTAGCAATCCGTTTCCACCCAAGGTAGCAGCGCCCGGAAGCTATGTAGGGGCGATTGTAGATGAGCCCCCGGCGGCAGGACGAATCACTAGTCTGTTTGTGTGTGTTATTATGCTACATAATTTGTTCAGTATTTTTTAATTTGAGATGATAATGTTGTACATAATATGCAACATTTGTAATATTTGAGGGTAGTCTTGAGCTTCCTGGTTTGGGGGTGGGCCAGTATCCAAATCTGGAAGTTCCTTCCAAAAGTTTCGTGGGTTTGAACAAATAGTTCCGATAGCAAATAGTCTTTAACTCTATACATCTCTCTCTCTCTCTCTCTCTCTCTCTCCTCAATTTGGAAAACTCATAATAGTCATGAATGTTTCCAGTGTTTTTAAAGTGTTTATGAGCACTTTTTTTTTCATTTACTAAACTTCTCAATTTAGGAGTGAGTCATGTTGTAAAGGTGGAAGTACTTAGTTTTTCTATAGAGGTGAAAGTTTCCATTGCCCTAAAAATAATTTCGTGAAATGACTGCTGCATTAATATCGTATCTAATATTTTTGTCCAGTTTATCCATGCTAGGTATAGTCCATCCAATATCAATTGCAGAAGCTGTTTCTATAGGGAGCAAATGAAAACTCACTTCGCTAACACGAGCGTATATGCGACGAAACGGAACGAAAAATAATCTGTACTACTCGTAAACATTTTCCGTCGGCAAACGGTAGATCAAAAGAGCCGATAGTCAACGTGGACTCGAGTGACGGCTGTCTGTTGAACAACCGATTCGTCTGGGCCAATCTAGTCGGACATCAATGCTGGCAGGTGTGTCTCTACGATGGGAGGTCATAAATCACGCGTTATATTTGTGTTTTAATAGCTCTGAAAGATTAAAAACCAGTAGCGTCTATGGTCTTGGTATGTGCCGATCGAAATACGTTTTAGGATATAATAATAACCTACATCAAACAATGAAAGAAATTATTTTTCTTTCTTAATGTATTTGTATGAATAAAAGATTGTCTTTAATTTTTTTTCATTTTTCATTATTTATGAAGTATTTTTAAAATCTTAAAATATCTAAATAAAATTAGTTATCTCCGCCACTGCTACTCACAGGATTTCGCCGCAAGACTTTTTTATGCTTCTGCAATTGATATTGGGAAAACTATAATCATTCATCCCAATGTAATCGCCATTTTTAAAATCGAGGAAGTATTCAAAATAATCAAGGTATTTCAAGGTATCGAATTTGAAATTGAATGTAAGTGCGGAGTGGTGAACCGTATTCTGGAATAATGGATTTATTACTTTTTCTACACGTAGGTCATTATATGAAGAGAAAATGAGATCGAGAAATACTCCTCTACTATTTGGTACATTGTTCACCTATACATATTATAAAAACTAAAAGAGTGCAGCAAAACAAAGGCAGGAGAATGTTCAGGTTTTGGCAGCTTGATCGCGCGAAACAACCAGTCCATTTATGCGATAATATTCATGAGACTTGTGATGAAAAAAATTTTTAACCATTGGGATCATTGATTTCAAAGAAGGACATGCTATTAGAGAACACTTAATTTTATGTACGTGCTGTAATAAAAATTGAAGATTCTATGTTTTTCCACAACAAAATCATAAAAATTCAGCTATTTCAAGGGCATATTCAATGTTTTACCTTTCGTTTCATACCAAATAATACTTCAAAATGAGAAGAGAAATACCTCTGCAGCCACCTCGGATATGTGTGAAATGCATTGTGAGGTGCTGCCGCAAACGGTCAATTCCATTTTTATTTCCCGACTACGAACGAAATCATACATATATGCCATTCAAAATAGACCGTCAATTCACAATATTCTCAACCACTGTCGTATGTTGAGGCATCCAGTAAAGACTAAATATAAAAATTTGCACACTCAGGTGACCGGAAATCACTCAAATTCGCATAAAACGTTAATTAGAAATATCTCCTTGGACAATATTGCAAACATTGTATAAATTGCAGATATATTCCTTAACTTCTTTTCCACATCCCTTGTGAAATTTACACACCCAATTTTCAACCAGAAATACGAATAATCCTTGGTTACGTTGTAATTAACGCTAATTCTGGTTACAAAATTGCAAAAATTGTGCAAATTTGTAGTAAAATCATGGTTCGGTCACCCTAAAATGCTTTAAATTTGCAAACTTGTAATGTGTACGGAAAATCCAAAAATCATGGATAAAGCTAAAAACAGTCCCAGTGGCAAAGTTTTAGGGGCCACGAAATTGCAAACAATGTTTTCGTGATTTGCAAACTTTGATGGCACAATTTTAAGTCGCCAATTGAGTTTGCACCTTTTTCAGTATCCCGGAAGATGGCGGAAGTGAACATTATTGATGGAAACAATTTTCGTAAATGCCACAAAATTCCAAACTTTGAGTATTTTTTTCTTTATGTTTTGCTATGGCAAACAAGTCTACGTATAAATTTGCAACCCTATAAAATGTCGGGAAAGCCAGGCAATAGAATATTATCAATTAAGTCGATTTTCGCGGATGACACATAATTCCAAATTTCTTGCAATTTTTTCTCAAAGTTCTGGAATAGCAAACAAGTCTACCTATAAATTTTCAACCCTATAAACCGTCAGGAAAGCAGTGCAATGGAATTTTTCAATTGAGTCGATTTTCGCGGATGACACAAAATTCCAAACTTGTGCATTTTTTTCTCAAAGTTCTGGAGAAGCAAACAAGTTGACGTATGAATTTGCAAACCCATAAAACTTCGGCAAACCCACCATCCGGCATGCCGGAACAATGGATATTTCTGCAGTTTCGGCGCGATCGCGAGTTTTTGTTTGTCAAGGTCACGCTTCCGTTCGCCTCGGAAGTATACAAAACGATTCGATTTTTGTTCTATTTTGGAATTTTCCCCCCTTGCCAAATTCTTCTTTCGGTCTAAAATGATAATTTGGACGGAAAAAATGTATTGCTTATGAATCGTTAGATTTTTTAAATTTTTGAGAAACTATATAATTTTTTGAAATCATTACATTTTTCAAAATATCCAATTCTTAGAAATTTCCAAACTTTCAGAATTTAACAAAATCGTCGTAATCAACAAAATTTTTGTGAATTTTCGAATAATTTGATTTTTTTTAATTATAAATTTTTTCCAATCTACGGATTGTTTTAAGCTGTCAAATTTTGAATATCATTTCTGAATTTTGAACTCCAAATCAAATACAACGCATCCAAAAACTGAGAATGCCTTTGTAAGATTAGAAATGCCAAACATTGAAAGGAGTTTTATGGCCCGAAAATCAAAAAATTCACATATAATTTAAAAAATTTGAGGAATTTAAAAGCTTCAAACAATCTATTTCAAAATCTGTTTTTTTTTTGTTCAATTATTTAGATTATTCGGAAATTATAAAATAAAGAAATTTATAAGTATGTATGTCCGAACTTTTCAGGATA
This sequence comes from Gonioctena quinquepunctata, assembly GCA_018342105.1. Taxonomy (NCBI): domain Eukaryota; kingdom Metazoa; phylum Arthropoda; class Insecta; order Coleoptera; family Chrysomelidae; genus Gonioctena; species Gonioctena quinquepunctata. The sequence continues at coordinate 307,928 of JAFIRS010001451.1, read as the reverse complement.
TTCGAAAAAAAATTATCTGGATTCCACTATTAGTTTTACTTCGATAACAGAAATGTTTGTGTAACTCCCCCGCCCTTAATTGCCCAGCAGCGAGTGACATGCTGTCCAATTGAATTATATAAGTGATTTAGTAATCTACTATTGCCTATTAAGTAAAATTTCATCAAGCGACTAATTAAACAATTAGTAGACATTTTAGAACTAATTACGATTAGTGAATTACAACTGATCCGTTCAGTTCAGTAATTTACACAGTCAATTAGTAGAATTCAATCAGTTTACTGAAATATTCAATATTACTCACTAAACCACCTACGCCATCAGCGAATACTGACTTTTCTTTTTAAGATGTCATTTTTTGTAATTTTTTGTCCTGTTGGCTAACCTACTTAAACGTTTTCAATCCTTTAAACCATACCTGAGGTAGGGTTTAAGGTTTAAACTCGATGACGTCACTCAAGAGTTTAAACTGACATTATAATATCGGTGTAAATCGATCATTTCGATTAGTAAGAATTTACGCACTTTGTCGGCGAATTTTAACTACGATACGATAGTCAACATAATATATTGATTCCATCAGTCAATATCTACTTTTTTTATTAGTAAGCATTACATAAGTGAGCATAAGTTACTTTTCCAATAAGTGATTTTTTACTAAATATTAGTGACACTTCCTTTTTTTATCAGAAATTTTTTACTAGCAATTGGTTAATTTGTCCTGAAAGATCACTCTGAACGGATTTTCATAAATTCATAATCAAATCTAAACAAATATATAAAAATTGATTTTTTTTTCTGTAAGTCTTTGTTTGTATGTCTTTTATAGACTCGATTGAGCAGAAATTTATGGGTTACGTTCGACATTACGGGCAAGGTTTAGAAAGTACTTTGAGCAATTTTCATCAAGATTACGGACGAGTTTCGTGATTATGGTCCGATTCGATTCAAAATTGGTATCTGGGGATTTTTGGGGTCGAAGATTTTTTGTCAAAATCCATAAATTCAAGATGGCGGACGACATTTGTGATTATAGTCCGATTCGATTCAAAATTGGTATGTGGAGGTTTTCGGGGGTCGGACAATTTTTGTTGTCAAAATTCATAAATTCAAGGTTAAGATGTACAAAAACCCTGGTGCTTGCACTTATACCTGTAGAAGTTTGGGATCAACTTGGCGACACTTGGCCTACTTGATAATAGAGATTACTAGCGTGTCAGATGGCGCCAATTTCGTTTTAGTTTCAATTCAGTAACAGGGTATATTTATTTCCTCAGATTTCTTCTTGAGGCGAACTGTTCGCGGGTTCTAATTCTAGCTTTGCTATTGGTTGAAAAGAGACATTGTACAAAGAAAGCACTGTCGTGTTGTTTTTCGTATTTGAATTTGAGGTTAACTGCATTTTGACAGACGGAAAATTGAAAATTAAATTGTCATTAAATTTCAAAAAATATAAAATTCAATGCATACAATATGATGAACTATGGAAATATCATTATTAGTCAATTCGTCGAAATTTATACTTGCTTTTGGTACTGAATACAGGTGAACATTCGAATCTGCTGCTTTATACTGTCCACACAAAATACAAATGTGGCCCATTATACAAAAAGTATCCTTACACACTACACTACCTGACAGTAAACAATTCCTCATGCACTAATGAACTGATGAACGAGTGATTTTTTAAAGAACAAACTCAGGAATAAGCTAGGAAAGATTTCAAATCAAAGAGATGGAAAACGCATAGATACCGACAAAACACTGAAAATAATTTCATATAAGATGCTGCAGATGTCAGAAATTAAGTTCTGACATCAAGCGAGAATATAGACAACATTTCTGGACGGCGCCATCTACCACAGAGAGAGAAGCTCTGTTGGAGTAACAGGTGGTGTCCCCTCGAAAATCTTAACATATCGAATCAGTTCATTCACCAGTGTTTTTAGACATCTTATTCAAGGTGTTGGACGAGTTTTGTGATTATGTTCCGATTCGATTCAAAATTGTTTTGTGTGAGTTTTTGGGGTCGGAGATTACGATTTTTCCGAAAGTTCAATAGATAGATGGATAAATAGACAGATAGACCGGGACCAGAATGAGACCGGGACGGGGCCGGTACGAGACTGGGACGGGCCCAGGACGGGACCGGGATGGCATTGCAACCCATTCCAGGTCCCGCTAGTAATACATGTTATTTATCTTTGAAAAATTTGGAAATCAGGCATAAAATAGAATATTATACAATGATACTCTGGTGGCATCGAAAAAACCGTATATTGTTTTTTCATGGTTTTCCTCGGTTTTTTCAAAAAATGGATCTCAAAAACGCCTGAATGTTGAGATATTCGAAGTGTCGGCCGTTTTGCATCCGGAGATGGACGTAAGTAAAGGATTCTGTCAGTTCGTAGCCGACAACGCGGATGTCAACATTTGCACTCTCTATGGATTGGGAACATTTCATTCAATGGGTATCATCCAATGTGTCACACCAAAAGTCTATTCTCAAAGTTTCAAGGGCATATTTCGAATAACTGGTGTGCGTGCCACAAGCGTTATCAGAAATTTTGCCGAAATTTCTATAGAACCATTTACAAAAGATACTGATGACAATGGACTGTACTCTATGAAACTCGACCCAATAAAAAAAATCGATGCGATAGAACCAATAGCGTCCGAAGTTGTCTGGATGTTTGGGAAGAAACAGGGTTTTCCTTGGATATGCGGTTGGAATGGTTTTATGGAGAAAGCCTCGTCGCACAAAAAGTACGCGTCATCAACCGTTAGAGCATTGCCGTTTGTGAATAACCCTCCCTCAGAGTACGACACGATTTATACAACTTTGCTGTATGCAGCTGAAAAATCAAAGCAGGCTGGTCACCAAACATGTGTGATTTCGTTTGATCAACCCCAATCAGTTGTTATTCGTTCAGGCAGGCGGATTCCACAAGTTGATGTCCTTTTTGGGGTGTATTGGATTCATCATGGTAGGGAGCGGATTGAAAGAGCTATTTTCCTTGATTTACGCATCAATATCTGTTGAAAAGATGTTGTTAGGTCATGCCTATGCGAGAGCAATCCGAGGGCACACCTTAGTCAATCTTGCTTTGAGCCATATAATTTTACCCACGATTGATTTTTCTGAAGATGAAGAGCTCGAAATGGAGGAAGTTGTTACAAGCTTCGGCGACTTGAAAATCGAGAACGACGTACTCAAAGGTGCATTGGAGAGATTTTCTGAAAAATTGGAAGAAATGGAGAAACATGGACCGACAGCACAACTTTGGATACAATACTTCCGGATGATAACTCTCGTGAAGCAGTTTATCAAGGCAGAAAGAAGTGGCAACTGGGAATTACATTTGTCCTGCATTGAAAAATCGAATTCTTCCACGTGGCGGGTCACTTCAATTATGCGTTATCGGCCCGATTGCATTTGTAAGATATGCGTTGCCTTCAAACAAAAATGAATCTTCGCGAGTACCGGCAATTTGTGAGCAATGGATGTTTCACCATCAGGCGCTCCGAAAAGTTCTGGTCAGGGATCTGGAGCGATATGACGATCGAACAAACGTTAATGAGATCTATGAAGTCAGTCGGAGGAGTTACCGACAATGTTTTGACAAAATGGCCTCTCAGCATGCCGATAATGCAACAAGTGTCAGAAAGCGTAGAAGAATTTGCGAATGTTTTTTTCCTCTTCTCTTCTCCTGAGCAGCACGTCGATGCAAGGCCATCACGCTAGATGAGCCCAGACAGCACGGAATATTCCTAGAATATCCTCTGAATATCCGAAAAGAGAAGAGTATATTCCGAATGTACATGGAATATTCCTAGAATATTCACATGCCTCTAGAATATTCCAATATGCAATTCCTGGAATATTCTCGGGAGAATGTACCACGAATTTTCTCGTGAGAATATTCCTGTAGGAATATTCAATGAATATTCCTGTGTGAATATTCATGGTATATTCTGTATTGTATATTCATGGAATATTCTCCCTTATTTATATGGAATGAACACCAATAAGCATTTTCGAGTGCGAATAGATGTATTTGATTTGCAAACAGAGCTTTTGTTCAGACAAGCTGACACAAATACACTACTGTACTGACCAAACTATAATTGGTCAGAAAATATCGAGGTGCACTTTCACGGCCAATCAAAACCATTCCGCGCGCGTCATCGTCTGTCGTTCATCCGGTAGTCGTAGCTTAACCCGATGGCAGAGCTGTAAAGTTGATTGCATTTTAAATTGACATTCGTCATCTTTTGTTTTTTTTACTGGTATAGGTTACTTTTGCATATTTGTATGTGAAACTACTGTGTTTGGAATTGTTCAACAAATATTCTTAATAATCACCACAGTGTGGTATGTACACTTTTATGTTACCATTCATTTCATTCCATAATAATTTCATTTGTATATCATTGATCATTTCATTTTCAAGGCGTTTCCTACAAAATGCCTAAAAGAAAAAGAAGCAGTGCTTGCTTGCTTATGAGGAAGTACACCAGGAAGCTGAAAATATTCTTTATGCTATTTTTACACAAACTCCGTCACAGCATGCAAAAGGACAGTTAAAGTTTTTCTGATTCAGATAGCAGTAGTTCGATCTTGCAATTCTTTATTTTCAGAGATATCCCCGTAGTGACAGAAGAAACGGGTTAATAAAATAAGTGTTATCATTATTATAACTATATAGAAATAGACCTGTTCAAATTAATGTTGTTTTATTTCATTGTAGGGAAGAAGTGCGCAGTCTGCGGAAATCAAATGGTTTTTTTCTGAGTGGAACCTGCAATTCGAATCCACAAATACTCTGAGGAAAACAATTACGTATTGCACAACTACATAATTCATGAAATGAAGTTTTGTTTCTTGGCGAATGTAAGCAAATACATTGCTTGAATTGTCAGGCATAATTGTAGAAGTTCATATTATTGATGTAAAAGTGCCATTCAATGTTTTATATTTGAGGATACTCATGTGGGGAAACAGTTGTATTTTTCTTTATTTTCTTAATTTCTGAAATTTCAGGGAATGGTTTTTCGTTCTGAAAACCCTTCAGGATATTTAGGGAATATTACTATCATATTCCTAAATTACTTAGAATATTCTCGGAATATTCATAGAATATTGTAGGTATATTTCTGGATTTACAAGGAATATTCCCAGAGGATATTCCAGGAGTATTCTTTCTGGAATATTCTGGGAATATTCTGGATATTCCGGGAACATTCCTCATGGAATATTCAAGGAATATCTAAAATTTTCCCCACCAGCACATTCTAGGAATATTCCAAAAAAGATATGTATATCCCTGGCACATTTTAGAATATTCCAATATCTCAAAAATAATAGTCTATGAATATTCATGGAATATCCAGTGCTGACTGGGAGGGATGACGCCGATTGTAAGAAGTTGATGCAGTGGTTCTCGGTGCACCCCCCTTTCTCATTATTGGACACGATCGTATCTTTGAGAACCGAGGTCGTCGGTGGTTCTACAATCAATTGTTTTGAAGCCACAAAAATTGGAATCCAAGCGATGCAGAACCTGGATGGTAAGAAAATTTCTGATGTCCAATTTGTTCGCAAAAATCGAGTCAGATGCAGTTGTAGCAATCGATCCAATACTACTGTGCCAACGTATTTCATTTGCGAAAGAATCGCAACAGCAATTGGAGAAATACTTCGAATACGAGCTTGCACCTTACCCTTTATTTGACGAAAGTGGTATGCGAAAAACCGCGAAATCCAAGATGGTCTCTCTGTTTTCACCACTCATAGACAAAGATCCGATCTCCGACAATGTGGCGTATGTAATTGATGGGGGATATTTGATTCACAAAATTGTCTGGAAGAAAGATGAATCATTTTCTCGAATTTGCGACCATCACGTGAAATTTGTCGAGAAACATTACGGCACTGATGTAATCATCGTTTTTGACGGATACTCAGAAGATATTCGAAGAGAAGCATAAAAACCAGGAAGAGATTGCGTCTCATCTCATCGCGATGTTGATTTCGAAGTTCGACAGAGCAGATTACCGCACTCGGCAAGCTGATGAAGATGCTGACAGACTTATCGTACAAACAGCACTTGATATCGTTGGGGAGGATACCGATCTGTTGATTATTTTGACAGGAATTGCCAAGAATATTCACAGCAATGTTTTTTTCCTGAAGCCAAGCAAAGGAAAAACTGCAAAGGTACTATATTCCTCGAAAAGTCTGAGAAATGAGCGTTAGTCCGAATTCATTCTAGTTTGCCATGCCTTGAGTGGTTGTGATGCAACCTCGGCTTTGTTCAACCAAGAGGAAACAAAAATAGGATCGATCTCTAGTAGAGAAACGAGGCGATCTGCAAACGGCGTTGATGTTGTTCAAGGATCCAACTGCGGAGCACGATGAAATAGATGACGCCGGGGAAAAAATGTTGGCTGCGTTGTATGGAGGCAAGCCGGGCGTTACCTTGAACAGTTTACGATACACTGGCTTCACACGTTACGTTACGAAAAGCAAATTCAATCTAGCGAGCTTACCGCCAACCAAAGCTGCAGCGAGACAACATTCACTGAGGGCTTATCAGCAAGTGCAGTGGTGGCTTGGATATAAAAAAGAAGCTGAATCGTGGGGGTGGCAGCAAGGACTACAAGAATTTACACCGGTTTTAACATCTCTGGAAGCTGCTCCTCAAGAACTCTTGAGTTGGTGACATGCGGATGCCAGACAGGGTGTGGAAGAGCTTGCAGTTGCCGAAAGGCCGGTTTGGAATGTGCACATATTGCAATGGATTTTTTTGTACGAACGCAAGGGCTACACCAAATGCGGGATCTGACAGCGAAGATGACAGTCTGCAAACTGCTCTGTCACAACGTGAAACTGAAGGAGCTGCTGAACAGTCATATTCTTCCTTAATTGATGGCTGCGACTGGACGGCACAAGATACAACTGAAAACGTAGAAGCAAACCTACACAACTCGCCAGAAAATGCAGAAAACGGGTCTAGATCCCTGTCTATAAAGGAGGATGATTTTCAACCTGAACCTTCGACCAAAAGAAGAAAGAAACATTAGCGCAAAAACTGGTCAACCCCACATTTCACATACACACAAACATACACTCACACACATGCAGACAAAAAACTCTTGTTGAGTACAATTTTGTACGAACTAGTGGTCTGCTCCACCTACACACAGATACTCGCATACAGATATATCCCAGTAAACCAGTGACATCACTATGACGTCACATCACAAATTTTCTAATGTGAAGTCACTTTAACGTTACGGGAATGTCCTTTTTGGCACTGCATTGGAAATTTCCGAAAAGTTTTGGATGTGACATCACATAAAGCGACCGCGGCGTCATTGGTTTACTGGAACAGATCTATAGACAAAATTTGTAGCAGAGCATACATTTTTTGATTATTTCATAAATAAACGTCTTAAACGTGAAGTGCAGTTGAAATTCATCAGATCCTCACTTTTTTAACAGCTTGGAGTTTTAAAATTCATTTCTTATCTAATTATCCACGTTGCGTTTCGTGTGTAACATTGACTCAAGGAAAATACTTTAAATGTACGTAATTTCGAACGTTGTCTATAGAAACGTTATTTTTGCTTATTGCACTCGGAAGTACTTCATGATGCTTGACGGTTCCCAGCAAACATGTTACGCGCGGGCCTCTAGAGGCACTGTAAAAACAGCCGACAGACAACATAAGCGGGCCATAATCATGATACGTCGTCGGCCCGGCTAGCCGGTGTCGCGACGGCCACCAGTAGGCCTCCAGACTACCACCCGCTTTAATACATAGCGGGACTTCAGCGGATAGACAGAGTTAAGATGAACTGATATTACATGGTACAGATTATGGTGCGATTGCGGGTATCCTACTAATCAACCACGTCATTCCGCTGTTGAGATTTCATCAATGATCTATGCAAATATACAGGGGCGTCCAATTCAAAATACAATATATGAAAGTATAGAGTATCTTGGAAGGCAATGAGCATTAAGACGGAGATATATACAATTCACTGTTTTCACTCTCTGAATCCACTAATAAGGAGTATTTCTGAAACTGTAGAGCCAGATTGTTCCTATTTACCTAAACAGACAACTTTTTCACCATTTCAACCATTTTTATTGTATCTCAAATGGTTTCCCAGATATTGCATTTCAAACTGGCCTGGAAAAATATTTCACCGAATAGATACAATGACAACACACAAATCTGAAAAAATTCTCGCTACAATGACAATGATCAGACAAACTAGAACATACGCGATTTGACATCCTACAAGAAATCAGCAGTAGGGCCAACTGCCAACGTGGTATTCAGTAATGCCAATGTTGCATTTTCATTACAGAGGTCGCAGCGGAGCGGCGCATAATGCCACATAGTGTGTCAAAACGACATCGGCGCAATTATCGCAAATCTTTAACGGGTAATTTCTGGCTAAATTAAAAACATCCATAATAAATATGCGTATGTTTAGCCAAAGCGGCAAAACTGATATCATTCCAATTATTTACCGACATAATGGAGGATATAATGGACATCGGTGTGCCGCTGCAACGGCCCGTCTATTTACCGCTCATTCAAGTTTGCTGGGTTCTATCTGGTAAGAGGCTCAAAAATACAAGAACATATGAAACCTACGCCTTTCAACTGAATTATTCGTATTCTGCAGTTTTTTTTGTGCATTTCGCAACAGCACATTAGGACAAATTCAACAATATAACACAACTAATTCAACCACTGAATTTTTGCTGAAATCGGTAAAAATGTTGAATTCTCCAACTAAACTAAGCAGGATAATGTTGTTATACGTCCAGATGGTGGGCTGCCATCTGTCAAATGTGCACTACACCAATTGTATAATGCATCACACAAACAATACAAATCTGCAGCTATATACTTCGAAGTCACAAATATAGAGAGCAGAAGATATAACAAGAAGCAGTAAGTATACAATAAACTTATCGGATCACCTTAAGTATTTCAATTTTGAGATCAGGATTTTGCAGTAATGGAGTCACTTAAATTTCCTGCATCAATTTTTCCTTTTCCTGTAATTTCACGTAAGTGTCGATTGTGTTATATACTCCAGAAGCTTATCTGATATCAGAAGTTATAAAAGTAAAATTAGAATAATTGTCAATTATGTTTTTCAGAGAATTATGGAATAAATCTCGTAAAATGTAAAAGAATTCCAAGTACAGTATTCTCTAATGTAAACTCTATTGTTTTATTGAAAAAAATGTCAAGATTTGCAAAAAAATGTTATAAAGACTTGATTTAAGTGTTTCAGACTATAGGTGAGTGCTGAATACTCAATTTGAGTACTTCAATCAAAATTCAGTGTTCTAGACTTGACTTCATGGGTATAAACTTAACAAGAGTGTGTGAAACATGCCAAAAGAGTGTCACTCAAAAAAAATAAAAAAAAATTACATTTCCATATGGTAAATCATATAGTAATTCAATGTGAGTGAAGTTGGCAACGAATTCGTCAGCAACGTTTCTGGAAAAATCGTTGCCAGCAACGATTTGATGGGGCGGATTTCATGCAGTTCAAAATTATTTTTTATGGTTCTTGAGGTGAGGAATCTCACAAATAGAGTTTGATATGAACGTAATAGAATGAAAACCATTGTGCCTATGTATCACAGTTAAATAAATTGATAATTTGAGAATGAAGCAAGAAAATTCGGATATTATTAATGAATCTACATGATGTCAAGTAACTCAAGAACGAAGGAAAAAGTCACATTGGAATTCTACCAGATTATGAAAAATTATGTGGTCTTTTCAATGGTTATCGAATATTTTTTCACAAGCTTTTATTAAGTTTTTCCACTTGTGTGTTTGTTCGTTAGTTTGGGTCAAATCTTGCAAGTAAAGTTGAACCCCGATAACTTTTGCAGGTGGTTATAATTCCGTTGACAATGTATTAGAGAATTTTTGTTGGCAAAACAGCAAAATGGCGGCTCCAAGACGTCCGACGAGATTTGTGGTCCGATTCAAAATTGGTATGAGGGGTTTTGAGGTCGGAGATTATGATTTCATGTCAAAATCATTTCATTCAAGATGGCGGACGAGTTTTGTGATAAAAATTGGTATGTGGGGGGATTAAGGGGCAGTCGGAGAGTCGAAAAGTAATTAAAACCCCGATGATTTTTTATTGTTTTCGTTATTTTTAAGACGTATATCTTGAGAACAAGGAATGATGCCACCTTGAAATTTGACAACAATATGGAGAATGATGTGTTCTTTCCATCTATGATCGAGAAAATTCCTAAAATCCGGTCGGAAAGTCGAAATGGAATTGAAATCCCAATTTTTTATTGTTTTTGCCATTTTTAAGACGTATATCTTGAGAACAAGGAATGATGCCACCGTGAAATTCGACAATAATATGGAGAATGATGTGTTCTTTCCATCTATGATCGAGAAAATTCTTAAAATCCGGTCGGAAAGTCGAAATGGAATTAAAATCCCAATTTTTATTGTTTTTGCCATTTTTAAGACGTATATCTTGAGAACAAGGAATGATGCCATCGTGAAATTCGACAATAATATGGAGAATGATGTGTTCTTTCCATCTATGATCGAGAAAATTCCTTAAAATTTGGTCGGAAAGTCGAAATGGAATTAAAATCCCAATTTTTTATTGTTTTTGTCATTTTTAAGACGTATATCTTGAGAACAAGGAATGATGCCACCGTGAAATTCGACAATAATATGGAGAATGATGTGTTCTTTCCATCTATGATCGAGAAAATTTTTAAAATCCGGTCGGAAAGTCGAAATGGAATTAAAATCCCAATTTTTTATTGTTTTTGCCATTTTTAAGACGTATATCTTGAGAACCAAGGAATGATGCCACCGCGAAATCCGACTATAGCATGAAAAATTATGTGTTCTTTCCATCTGTGATCGAGAAATTTCTCAAAATCCGGTCGGAAAGTCGCAATTTAATTGAAAAACCCATTAAAACTAGTTGTTTCTGTAGTTGCCATAATTAATTCGGACTCCAGGATAATAATTACACATTTGTAAATGTCCAAATGAAATACTGTTTTTACCCTGTTGAATGCATTTCATATCACCCCGAAAGTATTCATTTGTGCTGATAGCTTGCTCGAAGATTTGGTATTTAACTAAACAAATCACAAATAATATAACCTTAATCGTATTCGCTGTTGCGTTCAAATTAACAGTGCTACTCCTAGGTGGCGTATGGAGTTAGTAACAAGGCCTACCCAGAACACTGTGTGAATAATACATTCTATGTTGTGATTGTCCTGAAATAAATTAATATGGGATGCAGTATTGCTTAGAGCAAGACAACCTGCATACCAACATACAATAAACTCCTTGTCTACGCCGGTTAGAGGCCGGATGGGGACGGATTCCCCGCAAATAGCTGATGCTGGGCATATGTCTACGGAGGAAACCCATTAAAACAGAGAGAGCGAGAGATAACCTTAATCGTACATGTAGTGAATATAATGATTAATGATTCACGCACAGCAGAAATCATCTACGACATACTGGAATATTTCGATCAACACTCAATTTTTCCGTTTCAATTTTAATTTAAAAATATATAGAAATAGATTTTGATGTGGAATGGACAGAAAAACACCCACTAATGATTAAGGCACCCAGTGTTTGATGTTTCTATGCTAATTCAATTTTAGACAATGTGGTTTATTCTCAAAATTGATCCTCCTGTAAATCTCCCATGTTAAGAAATTTTAATATGAATCTCGCGCCAACTGAGTGATTCCCTTATCCCATTAAGGAGGTTAATGAAAATAAAAATATGGATGAAATTTTGAGTAGTGAATCATTCCAAACCGAACAATCTGAAAACGTTATGTGTGCAAATGAGATAAATTCCAAGAGAGTGATGGAATTTTCCCAAGAAAATCTCGGAAATATATATATATATGGAATATAGCCTTTCTTAAAAAAATCAGAATAGTGATTCAACATCAATTTCTGATGCTGAAGAGAATTCACAGAAAAACGATTCTTGGAGCAACTCTACTAGATCTTCAGAATGCGGTAGAGTTTCGAAAGAAATTATTTCAGAGGGTGAAACAAACAAAATACTATTCAAGGAAGTAACACCGGAGGAAAAAATCCCAAAATCTATTTTTTCATCAAGCAGTGAAGGTAATAATATAATACCCGAAGGAAGTTTCAATAATATTAAATCTAAAAGATATTCTAATAATTATCGTGGATGTGTTTACTGGAGGGATCCTTCGATCTAGGAACAGAATATACTAAGTTTTCACAAAATGAATTCAACTATATTCTGAAAAAAAATTCCAAAAACAAGTCAATAACGTATGTTGCCTGATTATAAAAAACAAAAGATCAATAAGTCAAATTATGTGGTTTATGGAAAATGTATTCATAAAAAATGTAAACTGTTCTTGATAAAGATAAATAATTCGGGTAAGGCATCTGTTTATTCATCAGGGAAATATTTTATCCACACCTGCAATAAAACAGAACAAGTTAGGGGGATTGACAGAAAGATAGCTCGTAAAGCACTCTTTGCACAAAAACCTTTGAAGTATAAAATTTCAAATATTATGAAAGCACGAAATGATTTATTGAGTGTCGGTAATATGCAAGAAATAAAATCGGATGTGAGGCCCTGTCGCAATTAGACAGAGACAAGGATGACGTGATAGATTTGATTAAAATGAAACGTGATCATCCTGAATATATTCAATTTGCTGGAGAACCATTTCAAGTTCATCTGTTCTGCGTAGAACAATTACATATGATAACATCCGACGAGAAATGTGTTCTCCATTTCGATGCTACTGGAACTCTACCGAGGGCGCCGAAGAAAGAGAAGAAAAGGTGCTTTTATTACAGTGGTGTGATGAGAGTTGGGCCCAATAATAGAATATGTCCCATATTGGAGTTACTCCTTTGCCAACATGATTCCAATACGATTGGATATGGGCTTCTAAATTTTCAAAAATTTTGTAATAGCTGCCCCTTCCCCAAAAAGGTGATGCATTTAGTGTTCATTCATTATTTGGACTGGATAATAAGGAAGAGTATCAATATTCGAAGATATTTGCCCGAGGCATTTTAGATCAATAGATCACCTTAAGTTTCCAGAATATTTATGGACCATCTTGTGGAGTGTACACGAATACGAATCACCTACGTTCGATTTCTTTTTATCCCACTCGGGATTGTTATCATTAATTAGGTACTTGATTGGAAATTTGTGTTTGAAAATGATACATACATAAAAACTTTTTTGGTATTTTGTGATTGAAAATGATACATACATAAAAACTTTTTTGGCTATTTTTGTATGTTGCACATGGAAAAACTGCCAGTTGATTGGACTTCACATAAAAGATTGCCTGTTATCGTTTTCTATGCACAAATCGAGTCAAAGACGTCGGTCGCCCCTGGGAGCGATACTGATATGGGACACTGAATAACGATTTTCACAATTGTTCCCCGATATGTAGGTGATCATTTTTATTTACTAATTTTTCTGTGATAACATTCTGAACTTGTACCTGAATAGAAAATGCCTTGAATATTGTTAATGCCTTTAAAGAGTGATATTTTTCTTTATTAAAATGTATATTAGTTAAATACTGAGAAAACCAAGTTTAGGTTAGGTAGGTTAACAGAATAACGCAATAATTTTCAACAGTAACAACTCATGAAAACTGTCATGAGAGACATGGAGTAGACATGGAGTACCTTTGTAAGGGGCGCCGCAGTGGCGGCATTTGCCCCTTTGTTCAAGAGAGTCTTTTTGAAGTTTGACAGTTTAATTTTTTTGTTACAAACGTGAAAACTGCGGTTGCGGTGTGATTCGGCGTGTATAAACTTCAAATTAAATTGAGCCCTGGTTTTGGAAATTGTGCTAGTAATGAATAAAAAGCAGATTGAGACCAGTCCGCATGAGGCTGCATCGTAGTATTCACATGTAATTTATTGTCAAGTTGAAAAGTGTCTTATATTCGTGATGGAGCTAGTGCTTGCAACTGGGTTTTTACCTATTACAAGCCACTTTTTTTTTCGAGAATCAGTCTGTGAAAAAAGGAACAGCATAAGTGCGTTCCTGTGTCAGGTGCGGGAAGTAAAGTAAGTAAGATTAGTCCAGCATACATACTAAAGTGATCAACCAAAGAGCAGCGACAACAAATCAGAACTCTGTCAAATTAGAGGTGATTGCATACTTTCACAAACAATTGATAAAATTTAATAAAAACTTACATGTCTAATAATGCAGGGCATTATATTTATGAAAAAATATTGTCAATGAGTAAATATGAAAGAAATATAAAAATTATATTGAAAATATTGTTTTTTTTCTACGTACAAACATTTTTTTTTTTTTCATATTGTTCGTTTACTGTCAGAATTTTACTAAAAACATCATATTGAATGTTCATTGTCGTTCATTTATTATAGGCGCACTTTCGAAACTGGGGCTCTTTTTTATTCGAAGCTTTTAACCGCCGAAAAACAACACAAACGTCGTTTTGACGTTTGTGACCGAAAAATTTAAACACCCGTTTTATCAAAGCGGTAAATGCAGATAAGTGACACCATACGGACGAGTTCGCCCGATTCCGCCACTGAGGCGCTGCATGTCAAACTCCTTTCCCATGCTCCAAGTCCATATATCGTTTCAGTTATGAAAACCCATCAAGTGCATGTATTTATTCGTGGACAATATGTTAACATATATTCTAGTGATATATTAAGTAATGAGCCTATTACATTAGTCATTTTGAGTTGAATCCGTTATATAATGAGATCAATTACCTACTCACTCATGATGGGATGAACAATGCACATCACTAGTGCTGTGAGTAATCTTTATTTTTATGACTTTGAATCCAAAATAAAATTGAATGATGATTTTTGTATTCAAACGATCATAGATGAAAATAAATGGTTTACAGTACATTTTTTTTTTATGTTCTGGTTCCCACGAAAAGGGATATCCTGTAATGTTCAGAGAACATCGTGGGAACCAAGGGAAAGAAGGTAGGAGTTGGTGTTCTTCTTAAATTTCTGGAGGTTGTATGCCTCGGGGAACACCTCCCTAGGCAATGAGTTCCAAAGCCTCGCTGTTCGTTGGATGAACGAGTCTTTGGAAAGTGATGTTCTGCAGGTCTCCAAAGTGACCACGAAGGGGTGTGATGACTGAACTTGACGGGTTTGTCTCGAAGAGACTGCTAAAGCAGGAACGATTGTTGATATTTCAGAAGAGCATCGCCCATGAAAATATCTATAAAATAGAGACAAATCGCCAACTTTTCTACGGTGTTCCAGACAAGTGAGCGAGTTTGTAAGCGAGGCATCACCGACGAGACGAATTGCCCTTTTTTGGACAGAATCCAATAGCCTCAGAATATGTTTAGGTGCCGCGCTCCAAATATGGGAACAGTATTCCAGGACAGGTCGGATCTGTGCCTTATAGATCATAAGCAGCTGAGTGGGGGTGAAATAGCTCTTGGCACGAAACAAAAAACCAAGTTTTTGGGATGCACTTTTGGCAATGGACCTCACGTGACTTTCCCAGGAAGGGTTATTGCTGATAGTAATACCAAGCATCGATATGGATGACTTCAGTGGTTACTCCTGACAAAGTTATGTTAGGCACAGTGAGATCGGCTTTTCTAGAGAAAAGACATGCTTGTGTTTTGTTTGCATTGAATTCTACCAAGTTATTAGATCCCCACTCGAGAATTGTTGCTAAGTCCATATTTATATTATTAACATTTCTTCCTCGTTCATTTCTGGTTTCACGGGCTGATATAGGGGCCCTGGAAGAGAAAGCGGTATGGAGGGTACTATCATCGGCAAAGCTGTGTACTGGACATGAAGTTGCTTTCAACAGGTCGTTGATGTGAAGTAGAAATAATGTTGGTGCAAGAATAGATCCTTGCGGAACACCAGCATTTATGAGTAGAGTGTCAGATGAAACTCCATCGACCACTACATGGAGAGACCTATTTGAGAGGAAACTAGCAAGCAGAGAACACAGCTGAGGGGGCAAGCCATAAGACGGAAGCTTGGCTAGGAGTCCCTGGTGCCAAACTCGATCGAACGCCTTGGAGATATCTAATGCCACAGCTAAAGTTTCTCCATACTTTTCAATAGATAGCTGCCATATATGTGAGACGTAAGCGAGCAGGTCACCAGTTGATCTCTGATGGCGGAAGCCATATTGCCTATCGTTGACAATTCCTGAGTCTTCCAGATATTTCATGAGCTCGATGTTGATGGCTTTTTCCATGACCTTTGAAATAATAGATAGCAGTGCGATAGGTCTGTAGTTGCTAGGTAGGGCCTTTTTGCCTTTTTTAGGGACTGGCTGTACTCTTGCAATTTTCCAATTGGACGGAAATACCCCCAAATTGTAAGAGTGGTTGAACAACTTGCAAAGAACAGGTGTTAGTTCGGGGCACATTTCTTGAGAACAATCGGCGGGATTCCGTCAGATCCACAGGCTTTGTTGGTGTTGAGACCCAGCAAAATCTTTCTGATAGTACGTTGGCGAAAGGTGATCTCGGGCATGTGACTGTCAATAGGTGTAATGTTCGGGGGTTGTTTTCCGATGAATCCAGAGTGGAATTTCCAGCAAATAGGTGCGCAAAGATATTGGCTTTTTCCTGGGCAGTCGTTGCTAGTGTTCCATCTTCTTTGGTTAGAGGAGGAAATGAGCTGGAAGTGAAGTTTCTTCCCACAGCTTTGGTGAAAGAAAAAAATGAACGGGATCCGTTAGGACATTCAGCAAGTTTTGATCTTATTTTGGCATTGTGGGCATCTTTTGAGCATTCTATTGTCTCTTTGCATATGCCTCTAGCCTCGACATATGCTGCTCTGGTCTCAGGGCCCGGATTTTTTAGCCATCGATGGTATGCTGCCTGTTTGGAAGCCACAGCTCTAGAGCAGTTTCTGTTAAACCAGGTCTTATCGGATGATGTTCTGCTTTCGGTATTCGGTATGTAGGTTTACATCTCCAACATGATGATTTCAGAAATTGTCTCAGCACATCGTGTTGGATCTACTGAAGAGAAACAAACTCTCTTCCATGGAAACGCTGAGAAAAACATACGGAGACCTTCCCAGTCGGCCGAATTGTAATGCCACATGAGACGGGGTGGTATTGTGCAGCTCGATGGTAAATGGAAAGAGCATGTTGTGGAGATGAGGGTGTGATCAGAGTTTCCAAGTGAAGCACAAACTTCTATTCTATACGGGTCAGGATTGGTGGTGAGGAAAAGATCTAGTGTATTGGCAGACTGGTTGTTGACATCAGGGATGCGGGTTGGTAGCTCGACCAGTTGTTCTAGACCATGAGTGATGGCGAAGGCCTCGGCTTGATATCGAATCACTAATAAGTGGATTCAATAACTTTCCGACCGGATTTTAAGAATTTTCTCGATCATAGATGGAAAGAACACATCATTATCCATATTATTGTCGAATTTCACGGTGGCATCATTCCTTGTTCTCAAGATATACGTCTTAAAAATGGCAAAAACAATAAAAAATTGGGATTTCAATTCCATTTCGACTTTCCGACCGGATTTTAGGAATTTTCTCGATCATAGATGGAAAGAACACATCATTCTCCATATTGTTGTCGAATTTCAAGGTGGCATCATTCCTTGTTCTCAAGATATACGTCTTAAAAATCGCAAAAACAATAAAAAATTGGGATTTTAATTCCATTTCGACTTTCCAACCGGATTTTAAAAAGTTTCTCGATCATAGATGGAAAGAACACATCATTCTCCATATTATTGTCGAATTTCACGGTGGCATCATTCCTTGTTCTCAAGATATACGTCTTAAAATGGCAAAACAATAAAAATTGGATTTCAATTCCATTTCGACTCTCCGGCCGGATTTTAGAATTTTTTCTCGATCATAGATGAGAAGAACACATCATTATCCATATTGTTGTCGAATTTCAAGGTGGCATCATTCCTTGTTCTCGAAATATACGTCTTAAAAATCGCAAAAACAATAAAACATTGGGATTTTAATTCCATTTCGACTTTCCGAATGGATTTTAAAAATTTTCTCGATCATAGATGGAAAAAACACATCATTCTCCATATCTTTGTCGAATTTCACGGTGGCATCATTCCTTGTTCTCAAGATATACGTCTTAAAAATCGCAAAAACAATAAAAAATTGGGATTTTAATTCCATTTCGACTTTCCGACCGGATTTTAAAAAATTTCTCGATCATACATGGAAATGACACATCATTCTTCATATTATTGTCGAATTTCACGGTGGCATCATTCCTTGTTCTCAAGATATACGTCTCAAAAATGGCAAAAACAATAAAAAAATTGGGATTTAAAAAAAAAAAAAAAAAAAAAAAAAAAAAAAAAAAAAAAAAAAAAAAAAAAAAAAAAAAAAAAAAAAAAAAAAAAAAAAAAAAAAAAAAAAAAAAAAAAAAAAAAAAAAAAAAAAAAAAAAAAAAAAAAAAAAAAAAAAAAAAAAAAAAAAAAAAAAAAAAAAAAAAAAAAAAAAAAAAAAAAAATTTTTTTTTTTTTTTTTTTTTTTTTTTTTTTTTTTTTTTTTTAATTTTTTTTTTTTTTTTTTTTTTTTTTTTTTTTTTTTTTTTTTTTTTTTTTTTTTTTTTTTTTTTTTTTTTTTTTTTTTTTTTTTTTTTTTTTTTTTTTTTTTTTTTTTTTTTTTTTTTTTTTTTTTTTTTTTTTTTTTTTTTTTTTTTTTTAGGAATTTTATCGATCATAGATGGAAAACACATCATTCTCATATTGTTGTCGAATTTCAGGTGGCATCATTCCTTGTTCTCAAGATATACGTCTTAAAAATCGCAAAAACAATAAAAAATTGGGATTTTAATTCCATTTCGACTTTCCGACCGGATTTTAAAAAATTTCTCGATCATACATGGAAATGACACATCATTCTTCATATTATTGTCGAATTTCACGGTGGCATCATTCCTTGTTCTCAAGATATACGTCTCAAAAATGGCAAAAACAATAAAAAAATTGGGATTTCAATTCCATTTCGACTTTCCGACCGGATTTTAGGAATTTTCTCGATCATAGATGGAAAGAACACATCATTATCCATATTGTTGTCGAATTTCAGGGTGGCATCATTCCTTGTTCTCAAGATATACGTCTTAAAAATGGCAAAAACAATAAAAAATTGGGATTTTAATTCCATTTCGACTTTCCGACCAGATTTTAGGAATTTTCTCGATCATAAATGGAAAGAACACATCATTTCCATATTGTTGTCGAATTTCAGGGTGGCATCATTCCTTGTTCTCAAGATATACGTCTTAAAAATGGCAAAAACAATAAAAAATTGGGATTTTAATTCCATTTCGACTTTCCGAGCGGATTTTAAAAATTTTCTCGATCATAGATGGGAATAACACATCATTCTTCATATTATTGTCGAATTTCACGTGGCATCATTCCTTGTTCTCAAGATATACGTCTTAAAAATGGCAAAAACAATAAAAAATTGGGATTTCAATTCCATTTCGACTTTCCGACCGGATTTTAGGAATTTTCTCGATCATAGATGGAAAGAACACATCATTCTCCATATTGTTGTCAAATTTCAAGGTGGCATCATTCCTTGTTCTCAAGATATACGTCTTAAAAATAACGAAAACAATAAAAAATCATAGGGGTTTTAATTACTTTTCGACTCTCCGACTGCCCCTTAATCCCCCCACATACCAATTTTTATCACAAAACTCGTCCGCCATCTTGAATGAAATGATTTTGACATGAAATCATAATATCCGACCTCAAAACCCCTCATACCAATTTTGAGTCGGACCACAAATCTCGTCGGACGTCTTGGAGCCGCCATTCTGCTGTTTTGCCAACAAAAATACTCTAATACATTGTCAACGGAATTATAACCACCTGCGAAAGTTATCGGGGTTCAACTTTACTTGCAAGATTTGACCCAAACTAACGAACAAACACACAAGTGGAAAAACTTAATAAAAGCTTGTGAAAAAATATTCGATAACCATTGAAAAGACCACATAATTTTTCATAATCTGGTATAATTCCAATGTGACTTTTTCCTTCGTTCTTGAGTTACTTGACATCATGTAGATTCATTAATAATATCCGAATTTTCTTGCTTCATTCTCAAATTATCAATTTATTTAACTGTGATACATAGGCACAATGGTTTTCATTCTATTACGTTCATTTCAAACTCTATTTGTGAGATTCCTCACCTCAAGAACCATAAAAAATAATTTTGAACTGCATGAAATCCGCCCCATCAAATCGTTGCTGGCAACGATTTTTCCAGAAACGTTGCTGACGAATTCGTTGCCAACTTCACTCACATGTAATTCAGACGTTCTGACTAAATGATACAGTGAAATTATAACTCAGGCTATGTTACATGATTCTACCAAATGGTAATATCAAATAATTGTAAAGAATGATTATATGTACGTATAAATACTAAATAGTAGTAGACAATTATGTCTTATTAAGTGGTATTTTCACATAGGAAACCATCAAGTAAAACTATGTGTAGGATCATCATCTGATAACCATTCGGTAATTTCATTATCGGGCTTAAAAAGACGAAAAAATTACCAGCTTCGGTAATTTGGTCCTTGAATAATTATCCTCTGATAATAAAAGCCGATTCCACCAGAACGGGTTCAATTATTGAGCGAAAATTGCAAAAAATATCAACGTGAAAATCGCCTTAATTGATAATATTCCACTGTCCTGCTTTCCCAGCGTTTTATGGGTTTGCAAATTCACACGTCAACTTGGTCGCCTCTCCAGAACTTTGAGAAAAAAATGCACAAAGTTTGGAATTTTATGTCATCTGCGAAAATCGACTCAATTGACAATATTCCATTGCACTGCTTTCCCGATGGTTTATAGGGTTGCAAATTTATAGGTAGACTTGTTTGCCGTTCCAGAACTTGGAGAAAAAATTGCACAAAGTTTGGAATTTTGTGTCATCCGCGAAAATCGTCTTAATTGATAATATTGTAGTGCCCTGTTTTCCCGACGTTTTATAGGGTTGCAAATTCAGACTTGTTTACCATTCCAGAACTTTGAGAAAAAATTGCAGGAAGTTTGGTATTTTGTGTCATCCGCGAAAATCAACTTAATTGATAATATTCTATTGCAGGGCTTTCCCGACATTTTATAGAGTTTCAAATTTATACGTAGACTTGTTTAAGAAAAAATGTACAAAGATTGGAATTTTGTGGCATTTGCGAAAATTGCTTTCAACAATAATGTTCATTTCCGACATCTTCCAGGATACCGAAAAATTATGCCACCAAAGTTTGCAAAATACGAAAACATTGACAAGTTTGCAAATTTAAATCATTTTAGGAGTAACGGAACCATGATTTTACCAAAAATTTGCACAATGTTTGCAATTTTGTAACCAGTATTAGCGCTAATTACAACGTAATCAAGGATTATTCGTATTTCCGGTTGAAAATTGCGTGTGCAAATTTCACAAGGGATGTAGAAAAGAAGTTAGGGAATATACCTGCAATTTGCACAATGTTTGCAATTTTGTCCAAGGAGATATTGCTAATTAACGTTTTATGCGAATTTGAGTAATTTTCAGTCACCGGATGAGTGTGCAAGTTTTTATATTTAGTCTTTACTGAATGCCTCAACATACGGCAGTGCTAAAGAAATTATTGTGAATTGGAGGTCTATTTTGACTGGCCTATTAGTTAGAAATACAATTTTCATATGCTCAACTGAGAGTTGCAAGTCATTAAAATTTATATATTTTGTTATTGACATGACTTTAGCTTTCATCTTTTTCATCTATGCAAATTGGTATCATTTCTTTCGAGTGAGGTATCAGCAAATAAATATACATATATGAACTCATAGTCAATGTACAGGTTAATATCATTCAAATACAATTGGAACAGAAGGGGTTCCATCACTTCCGTGTGGCACACCAAATAAAATATATTTTTCACTTGATACTGCATTCCTTACTCTTCCTACTATCACATATTTGTCATGATCTACCTCAGTTTTAAATTTACACAAAAAATATGGTTATGCAGCCTCACATGAATACTTCTTCCGGAACCCTTGACTGGTTGCTAATAAGGATATCATTTGTATTGTTGTGACTGTATTCTAGAATTTGATTGTAGATAGCTTTTTTTGATAGGTGATAGGACGGAGTTCACTAACTTTAATAGTATTTCTCACCTTAGGAATAGGAATGATAGTACTAATTTTTAATGAATTATGAATTTTGCTATACTTCCGGAAAGTATTTCTAAGGTTTAAAGTACATGGCCTACAGTTTTGAATATATTTTTCTGCATAACTGTGCTATCACTCTTGCTTGCATAAAGATAGTCCTCCCAGATTAAGGAAATGATGGTCAGTTCAGGTGTTGTTTAGGGCCCTTCGATTTTTTCCCTTAGCATGTTTGAAGAACAATAGAGTTGGTGGTTGCAGAATTAGCTACTGGTTAGGACAGTTTCCAGGATCGTGGTGTCAACACTTCACTTGACCCCTGCTACTGTAGCCAGTTAATATGTCTCAATTTAACTGATTATTCTTTTATTTATCTCTGTAGATTCATCCGTTTTCAAAAAAAGGTCACAATTCCTTTTTCATCTAACATTTATATTACCTTCTCACACTTTCTGAGTACATGTTGTTCTACCTTGTTATTAGTCAGTTTGAATATTTTCACTTCCATAAATTAAATTATTCTACAGCTGATTTTATTAACCTGTTCATACCTTCAAAGAAATAATGATTACAAAAAAGTCCACACAAAAATGGGGTAACTGGAGCCTCTTTATATGTATAGTTTCAAAACGACCATTGTGAATCATGGGAAATTTTAGATGACAAAATAAGCACCGAATCAGAAAAACTAATATTTCTCGAGTTTTATATACATGATGTTAGTGTTGCATTACCACTAACGGTTGATAGTTTATCAAAAAATAAAAATACTTTTCTTATGAAAAGAGACGTAGGATTTTTCTTTTCTTATTTCAATAAAAAACTTTTCGATTGTATTACAAAGGATTGATAATTGTGCTTTATGGAACTTGGGTAAAATGGGTAATGTCAGAAGTTTGTTTAATTTATTAAGTTTGCTGTACTTGTATAAGAACCTTATTAGTTATTTATATAATTACTTAATACCATTCATTACAAAGAATCGTAATTCAGTAATATATTTCAGGTTCAAACAACATTGGGATATTTTTTCATGAATTGTGAAAAATTCTCGAAATTATTTTGTATCTAATGAGCCTTTTTCCTCAAATACGAAAAATTCCCCACTAGCAACGCTAGTAGCCCGGTAGGGACAAACATTACGTAACTCACATTAAAATATATATAAAAATAAACACCAAAAAAATTTTTTTTACAGAAGACGACGTTCCGGAGCCAAATTAAAATTTGCAAATGTGAAGGATGATAATGAAGCAACATTAAAACGGTGGCTTGCTTGTCAAAATCTTAAAATTTCCGGAAAAAAACATGAATTAAATACAGTGAATATGATTCAAGAAATCATTTTTAGGCACCGTTATCGCGCACAAAAATCACTCACAATGCCTCCTTCTTTTTACCATCTTAAACTACAAACACCAAATCATTCATTTTCGGGACCACTTTGCACTAAATGTAACCGAAAAAATACTCCTTTAACATTTACACCTAACCTAACTTTTCACATTTACTAAATTTCAACTGTCAAAGGTGAGAAGTATTTTTTCGATGAAACCGGCTATATTTTGTGCAAAAGTTGCACTGAAAATGAGTGATTTGGTGTTTGTAGTTTGAGCTGGTAAAAAGGAGGCATTGTGAGTGATTTTTGTGCGCAAAAACGGTGCCTAAAAATGACCTCTTAAAGGAGAAAATCAATATATCTCGAAAACGGTATGAGACCGCCTCGTTTTTCTTTCGGATTCATGTTCAGGAGGCAAAAACACCTAAGAAAAGTCAAACAGCTATTTTCAGGAAGCATGAGCACGACCCATTAACATTTACTTAACCTACCTTACTAATCGTTGTAGAAACTGGATCAGGATTTTCTTCTGTTGGACCTTTACCACCAATAAAATGTTTAGAGCAAACATGAATATTTATTTGTTTTTTCTTTTGTTAAGTCCACTCTCCTCGAGGCATGGATCCATTTATTACATCTAACCTCATCAATATGAGGTTTTCCCCTTCGAAGTTCGCAAAACTACAATGTTTTGATGGCACTGTGGTTATTAAAAAAAAATATATTACCTTAATTATTTTAAATAATTCAATTGTATCACTTAAATAACACTATCTTAAATGGAGAAGGTTTAATGTTTGTCCCTACCACAAGTTCTGCCTCTTGTGACAAATTTGCCACACTATTTGTGATTTAAAGTAAAAACACTTCTCAAACGATTCTTACTACTTTGGTTTAAAAAACGACACGTATTTTGCTGAACAATAAATAGCTTTTTTAGCTGGAGATAATACTAACTCAACAATCACAATGTTTCATGTTAAATAAGCAGTACAAAAATGTAATTAAGGAAATCAAGGGTATTTCAATAGGTGACTAAACAGAACGAATATTAAATTGGAGAGGATTATATTCATTACCATTACCAAAGAGAACTATTTGAATTAATAATTTCACCAAGCAAATGTTGGGACTTTTTATATTCATTGATTTCCAAACTTTCTGAAAGGTCGAGTTTCTTTCTGCATATAATATTTCGAACTTTTTAAGAAAAGAATATTTTTCAGTCAATAGGTAAGTAGCAAAAGTTGAATTTGTTTTACCATTGATGAAACAGTTCCTATGTTCTGATATTCGCTTTTTGAATGTTCTGTCTGTTTGGAATATGTAAAAACTTGCACAAGGACTACAATTAATATACTCAAAATTTTTCAGGTTTCTCGGTTTTAGCTTTATTGTTTTTAATAAAGTCCCTTAATTATTATCTATTTTAAATGCAATATTGATGCTGTTTCGGTATAAGAAAGTCGTTTTTTTTTCGCAGGGGCAGACTTAAAAATGTAATAATTTTAAAAAAACTTTTTAACAAAAAATTAAACCGACGAAATACGGCACTGAAAAGTAAAAAATAAAATAAACCTTCTTAGTCTCAATAACTAAGCTCCTAAACTGATGTAACTAATTTTGAGTCGGCACCAAACAAACAAGCAAATGAATTAGGTGAGGCTGATAATTTTTTTGAAGTAATTTAATGATCTTCGTTGATTGTTCGTTTGGCGCCAACTCAAAATAAGTTACTTACATTAGTTTAGGAGCTTAGTTATTGAGACTAAGAAGGTTTATTTTATTTTTTACTTTTCAGTTCCGTATTTCGGTTTAATTTTTTGGTAAAGTTTTTATTTTTCAATTTTTTGTGGCTGAAATCTACTAATTACTACCTACTTGTTTTTTTATTACTTCCGAAATACTTACTTACCCACCTTACTTTAAATATTACCAGTTAAATAATATAATTATCTACTTTTACTATTTGTTGTAATATAAATTATTTTTGTTGTTCTGGTTAGTTTATTTCATTACTTTGTATATCATTCCATCCTCTCATAGAATATAATGATTATGACGGATGTGGAACAAAAATAATGACAGTAGCGATCTGTCATTGTCAACTGCATATGTGTGTGCCAATGTTCACAAGTGAAAAATCAATTATCCCCTATTTTTCTATCCGTAAGGGTGGATAATTTCATTCGAAATCCAAATATGAGGTATACCCTATCTATTAAAAAAAGAACCATCCAAATCGAAGAACCCAGTACAAAGTTATGCCTGATAGAATCGGTTAACGGACCAGAATTCAGAGGATGAGTGATCAATATCCTTTATTTTGCTACCCTTAGGGGTGGATTTCATCTTTTAAATTCAAATGGGACCAACTTCGAAGTACACCCTATCCACTGAAAAAAGAATTATCGGAATCGAACGTCTCAGTAAAAAGTTATGTGTGGTCATACATAAAAAAAATATATATATACGCGTCGACTAGAGAACCTCCTCTTTTTTAGTTTCGTCGGTTAAAAATTATATCTTTTGAATTTTCCATAAAGACATCACATCATATATATATATATATATATATATATATATATATATATATTTGTTTATAAGAAAAATATATATTTTATTAATTAATAAAACAAATGGTTGAGAATGAAAAACTAAAGGTGTGATTGGGCGTCCTCTTGCTCATAGAAGAGGATGAATGCTTCTCCACTTATTAAGGGATTTTGGGAATATCGGTGATACTCTGGAGTCATTGTACTTGTACCATGTGCCTGCATAAGGGTGCCTACAGTAAACCGTGTAGTGTCCGCTATAGATTGTCGTTGACACAGCATATAAGTTGTAGAACGGGGCTACGTTATCTGCTGCATAATTACTCATATCTAAACCTTCGAGAGGGAAGTCAATGGTGGCATTTAGTTTTCCCATAAATCTCCCCATCGGCGAGAATCGTTTCAAGTGAATTACTAATATTTTGGGGAACTTATGTATAGATAATGACTTTGTGCATTTTATCATTTCCTTACAATTACAACAAGTTGGTTTCTCTTCGCCGTCCAGAATTTCTTCCCTGGTAAACGAGTCTAAACATTGTGAAAGACTGAGCTGGCCAGTATTCTGTGGAATATGAAGTGAAAGGTCCCAGAAGGGGTCAAAAGAGACAGAACATAGCCGCATGAAATACAATTCAACGATGATTTAGTTGACCAACAAAATTATCAACAATTTTCGAGTTATCCATTCTAAGATATCTTGACCAAGACTCCTGTGCCTTCTCATGGTCACTCAATATTTCATCGATTTCTTTCAAGGTAGGTTTGGGCTTTTCTGTCACTCTGTTTACATCTTCATGAAGACCTTCCAATAAATATCTTAGAAATTCCTGAGCGTCCTGTTGAGCGTACCCCATGAAACGAGGTGCAAATTTTTGTATCTGGCTTTTAAAGGAAACCGTATTCACCACCTTATCAGACGAATATTCTGACCAAAGATCTTTTATCACTAACGCAAATTGTTTTATCAAAGCACCCTTCATATTTGATATGCTTGTGTTGATATTCCTCATATACTCGTCTTTTCTCAGATACTCGAGCAACCATTTGGTGTTAGATAAACATTGTATAACGCTGTTCATGAAACAGGTATTTCCAATGTTTTTTAGACCATTCAGACCGAGAATTTTGGCATTTTCGTGTACTAGGGAAAGTGTTAAAACTAACAGAGCTGTGCTCTCTGATGATTTTTACTGGCACTGGATCTGTGTGAGGGGGAGTTAAGGCTATTCGATGAAGAATTACATGGAGATATGGAAGGTCGTGTTGCTTTTGACAAGTCATCATTGAGAACTGAACTAAGGGATTTATATGAACTCTCCATAGGAAGAATCGTTCTTTGAGGATTTAAAAATAATTCATTCAGTTGACGTGATGAAGGAATAGTTCCCAAAACAGAAGCAGCATTATCCCTCTGGATCGCAATGCTAATTCTTTGGATCAAAAATGAAGTTGCTCTTCTATCATTGGTCACGTCTGTTATTCGTCTTCCTATGTCTTCAATGAATTCAAAAGCATTGGGACCGAATACTCCAAAAGTCTCAACGGCAACAGGATAAAAAATATAAAGTTGTTGTAAATTTTGGTATTTTCTACTTTTAATTTTCTCCCCATTTACTGCGGCTGCTCCGGGACACTTGGAAGAAGCAACTACGTGTGAAGTGGCAACCGTGTCAACGCAGGTGAAGACCCAAACAGCGGGTTTTCCGAACTTCCATGGAATAAGTGTCATGCCGTCGGGGCGGTTACCATCGTCTCTGCTGACACCTGTAGGCTCTAAGATCGATGGAATATTGGCTGTTGTTAACACGTTGGCTGCCACGGCAATTTTCAGAATTCCGGTCTAAAAAGCCAATTTCATTTAATCATTTTATATTATTAAAAACTCTAATTATATTACATAGTAATTATCAAGAAGCATATAAAATGTATTTAAAAAAAAAAAAGGTCTTACGAATTATCTCGTAGTTGGCTTATGTAACAGAAATCTCTTCGCGGAAGCCAACTACGAGTTAATTCGTACTCAGACACGTTTAGACCTGTCGCTTCGCTAAAGCTGAATCAGATATATGCGTCCATATTCGTCAGTAGTATATCAGATATTGTCCAGTGCTTCACATTTACGTCTTTCTTGAGAGTGTTGTTTTATAATTATTGTTATAAATTAAGAAACCAATATGGATAAGAAAAGACCAATGACTGAAAATGAACTTGAGTACTACGCTAATCTAAGTGATTCAGAATTTGACGCGATTTTCGGCGAGGATGGTAACGACAGTAGCGATTATGAACATGGTAACGACAGTAGCGATTATGAACCTTCTGTGAATTCAAGTGATAGTGACGATGAAGTCGTCTCCGAACCTGAAGATGAAGTCGTCTCCGAACCTGAAGATGAAGTTGTTCCCGATCCAGATGATAATGATGATGAACCCCAAGCAACAACATCAAATCCGAATGATAATTTGTGGACAGACATTCAACAAAATCCTGAACTATTTATTTTCCAAGAAAATGTTGGTTTGAAATTGGATACGTCAAATTTTACAGTGCAAACGCTGGTTGACTTATTTTTTTCGGAAGAGTTTCTTGCATTACTGGTCGAACAAACTAATTTATATGCTGCGCAAGAAATTGCAAAACGCACAGCAATAAAAAAATCTAACAGGGTATCAAAGTGGACAGACGTCAGTGCTACAGAGATGAAAGTGTTTATTGGACTTTTGTTACAAATGGGGCCTTGTTCTTTCCCATCAATTGAACATTCAACAATCAAGTCCAAGAACAAATTATATTCAACTGAATTCAGAATAAACAGAGATCAAACAAAAATGCAACAAGAGCACTGGAAATCTTTAAAGGATGAACTGAACAAAAGAGAAGAAAAAGGAGAAAGCAATTTAATCATAAAGTATATACAAGGCGTACCCAAAATAACTGTCAGAAATGATGTAAAAAACCTGAATTAACCCCATTACAAATTTATTATCATAATGTAGGAGGTCTAAGAACGAAATTTAAGTATCTTCAATTGGCTATAGAAACTTCAGTATACGACGTCATAATACTTTGTGAAAGTTGGCTCAACGAGGACATCTCCAATGCTGAATTGTGCCTTAGCGGCTTTCAAATATTTAGAGTAGACAGAAACAATGTTACCAGTTTGAAATCGAGAGGTGGAGGTGTTTTGATTGCTTTGAAGAACTCAGTCTCTGTCAAACTTATAAAAAATGCATCTCCCAATATAGAAAACATATTTTTATCTTGTACTATGAACAAATATTCCTTCATAATTGGAGGAGTATACATTCCGCCCAAATCTTCCCTAGATATTTATTTGGATCACTGCCATGCTGTAGAGTCGATTGCTGAGGAATATACTGACACGAAAATCTTCATCTTTGGTGATTTCAATCTCCCGGAAGCAACGTGGAGCAATGACGATTTGGGAGTGAAGGTCACTTGTCCTCCAGGTTCATCTGCTCTAGCCATCAGTCAGTGTTATAGTTTTCTTCACATGCATCAATTAATATCTATACCAAATGAAAGGAACGTGTTCCTGGACCTATTATTTAGCAGTGATGATAGTTTAAAAGTATGCAGGGCACATGACAAACTATTTGAAGATAATTATCACCATATCTCGTATAGCTGTTCATTGAATACAATCACTTCACCTAACAAATCACTTAAAACAGAGGATTATTATTATGATTTTCGAAATGCTAATTATATCGGTCTCAATAACTTCCTTGCCTCTACTGACTGGAATAATGAACTCAGCTCTGATGAAGTAAACGATGTAGTCCTAAAATTTTATGAAATTATAAATACGGGTATAGCTATGTTTGTACCCTTCAAAAAATTTAAGTCATCTTCATTTCCAAAATATTTCAACTCTGAACTAAAATATTTAGTAACACAGAAAAAAATTATGCACAAACAATATTCAATATCAAAAAATGCAAATGATTATCTACAATTTTCACAATTGAGGGCTAGATGCAAAGAACTATCAAAAGCTTGCTTCAGGGCCTACATCTCTTCAGTCGAACTTGAACTGTTGAATAATCCTAAACATTTTTGGAAATATCTAAAAACTAAAAGTAAATCACATGATCTTCCAAATAAGATGCAATATAGAGACTTGTCTGCATCAGATGGTGATAATATTGTTAATCTGTTTGCAAAATTTTTCTCAACAGTGTATGCGGAAGCCGAAATTCATGATCCGAACCAAGTACCTTCACCAACTAATCACTACATTCCATGTTATCTTTAACAGAAATTTATGACAAAATCAGTTCTCTTCCCAATAAATTTACAGTTGGACCTGATGGAATACCTAATATTCTCTTGAAAGCATGTGTTTGCACGCTGTCTGCACCGTTACTCAACATTTTTAACCGATCCTTACATTCAGGATCCTTCCCTGACTCATAGAAGGATACATTCATTATGCCAATTTTCAAATCTGGTGACAAAAGTTTGATAGAAAACTATCGAAGTGTGTGTATTCAATCATCCATTCCCAAATTGTTTGATAGCCTAGTTCATTCCCATCTAAGCTGGCTGTGTAAGAATATATTAATAAATGAACAACACGGTTTTCGGCAAGGCAAATCCACAGTCACTAACCTTGTTCTGTACCAAAATCAAATTCTTAAAGCTTTGGAGAATAAATGTCAAATGGATGCCATTTACACTGACTTTTCGAAAGCATTTGACAAAGTCAATCATTCACTTCTGATTCACAAGCTGAAACTTATTGGGTTTAATGAAGATCTACTGAAATGGATCAATAGCTTCCTAACAGGACGAAGGCAAACGGTGAAGCTAGGAAATTTTGTTTCAGATGAAATTATTGTATCCTCTGGTGTGCCACAAGGTGCCCATTGTTCCCCTCTTTTGTTCAATTTATTTGTGAATGATCTTGGCATTTCAATTGTAAGTAGTTCCTTTGTAATGTTTGCAGACGACTTGAAAATGTATAAAGTTATAATCTCTGATTCTGATAGACTGGATCTTCAAACTGATTTAGATAGCCTAACAAAATGGTGCGATCATAATTTACTGCATTTGAATATAAAAAAATGCAACCACATAAGTTTTTACAGAAAAAACAAAAAAGTTGATTCTACTTACTACATAGATGGGATTGAACTTAATTCTACAAAATTCATAAAAGATCTTGGTGTTCTATTTGATTATCAACTCAACTTCAGTGAACACATAAATACAGTCTGCACAAAGTCATCTAAAATGTTGGGATTTGTATTAAGAAACTGCCATGACTTTTCTGTACCCACAGTCAGAACCGTATACTGTGCACTTGTAAGATCGCATCTTGAGTACGCAAGTATATATTGTCTGGTCTCCTATATATTCTGTTCATAAAATTGCTCTGGAGAGGATTCAAAATACATTTTTAAGATTCTGTTCTTATAAACTACATCAACCGGTTGAAGATCATGAATACTCATCCTTACTTCATGATCAAAATTTATCGAAACTAGAGAAAAGAAGAACTACTTCTGATTTGTGCTTTATCTTTAAGTTAATGAATGGATTGATTGTTTGCAATGAGCTTCTTGAACTTGTTAAATTGAATGTACCTTACAAACAACTAAGAAATCCTAATACATTTCTAGTAAATGTTCACAGTACTAATTATGGTAAAAATACTCTAGATAGATCATTAGATATTATAAACAAGCAGAAAGTCAATGTTTTTGGTGTCAGCCTAGCACAATTTAAATCTTCCATAAACAATATTCACTTTTAATCAATACTGTTTTCTAGTTGTTCAAGTCTTTTTTCTCTTTTATAAATTCTAACTTTTTTTTCTCTTCCTTTTGCTAGAGGAGCTATGTATTCTTATGTATTTTTACGTTTTTTATGTATTTTTAGTTTTATATTTTTATACTTATATTTTGATTTGTATTATAAATGTAGATCTTATTCATAATGTATATATAAACCGTAATGGGGTTTTCCCGTATATTAAATAAATAAATAAAAAATTACTGGAGCACAAGCAAGCTATATAATGTAATGTTTTGGCGCTCAAATATGAGTCGAAATCGATTCCAGTTGTTACTTCGTTATTTTCATTTGGTTGATAACACAATACCATCTGCCGACAGGTTATACAAGGTGAGACCAATTCTAACTCATTTCAACAATATTATGC
Organism: Gonioctena quinquepunctata; assembly: GCA_018342105.1. Taxonomy (NCBI): domain Eukaryota; kingdom Metazoa; phylum Arthropoda; class Insecta; order Coleoptera; family Chrysomelidae; genus Gonioctena; species Gonioctena quinquepunctata. Next base: position 275,547 of record JAFIRS010001451.1, on the reverse strand, counting down.
GTGAAAACTATGTACCAGATAAAAATATTTGTATTGACGAATCCATGATGCTGTGGCGTGGAAGATTGCATTTCCGCCAGTACATAAAAAATAAAAAACACAAATATGGTGTCAAACTGTACGAACTATGTGAGTCCGACGGTCTTGTAATGAAAATCAAAATTTACAGCGGAAACTGACCATAATTTAGGTCACACTACTGATGTTGTGTTACATTTACTCGAGGACTATCTCGATAAGGGATACACGCTTTATATGGACAATTTTTATAATTCTGTTACTCTAACTAACTTACTAAATACAAGAAAAACTTACGTGTGTGGAACTCTACGAAATAAAAGAAAGGGAAACCCCAGAGATGTGGTACATCGTAAACTCAAAAAAGGAGAGTGTATTTGGCAGCAAAATGGACCTGTTACTGTGTGCAAATGGAAGGACAAACGAGATGTCCTTACCATTTCAAACATGCATGTTGTTGAAATGGTAGAGGTGTCCAATCGCAATGGAAAACTTTCTATGAAACCGAATATAATTCGAGATTACAATAAAGGAATGTCTGGAATTGACCGATCAGATCAAATGCTGTCGTACTACACATCTCTAAGAAAGACTATTAGATGGCCTAAAAAGGTTTCACTACATATTATAGAGATATATTTACACAATGCGCACAAAATTTTTTCAAAAAGTAACTTCTTCTAAAATAAAACTGATAAAGTTTAGAGAAGAATTCTCGTCGCGTTGATTGGAGAAGAGATTCAACCAGTTTCGAAAAAGATAAGATTGCAAGAGCTTCATTATTTAGAGAGTCTGCCACCTACCGAAAAAAAACAATGTCCGACAAAGCCATGTCGTATACGTACCCAAGCAAAAATACGCCGAGAAACGCGTTATTTTTGTCCGACCTGTGAAGAGAAGCCAGCCCTTTGTGTGGAAGATTGTTTTAAAAAGTTTCACAAACAATAAAAATATTTTTTTACTTCTTGATTTATTATTAATAAAATTTCTGTTCATGTAGCCAGCATTGATTTTTTGTTCTCTTCCCAGAAGCCATCTATCCATATTAGCACTGATATGCTACGAGTTTCATCGTAGCTGCGCAAAAATGGTAAGTAAACATAGTACGAGATAACTCGTAGTCGGCGTCCTAGCAAAGAACGCAATCTACGAGTTATCTCATAGTTGGCAGTCAATTAATGCATGTTTCAATAAATCATTGACTGCGTGATGACGGGATTGACGTCCTGCGCTGAATTTGCAGCTCAAACCATGGGTTCCTTTCTCATCTACAAGAGTACCACATTTGCATGTGTGAGGGACACAGTCACAGTCCTAGTCGTAGTCCAATGGATATTCTGAAAGATTCATTATCTAAAAGAGACCCAAGTGAAGCGGCAGATAAAGCATTAAGCCAAGCTCCTGAATGGTGGGAAGTCACTGCTTTGATTCGAGCCTTTTCTTTTGCTGACATAGCTGAAACAAGCAAATCCTTAGCAACCATTTCAATGAGTGGGCGATCCCAAGCTTTCTGGAACTTTTTCATTGGTTCAGGTATTTCAGAATTGGTTTTGGAAATCCACTCCTGCTCTCCCTCCACAAAGAGATGGTTGGGTACTTTTGAATTCCAGAAGTTGCTCTTCACTGTGCCATGTCGGGCTGCATCTCATAATATATGTTAACTTTGGAATTGCCAAACAGTTTTTCAGAATGAAAAATGCAATGTGTGTTGGAATATCACTCATTCTAGAAGCAATGAGTGACAGTGCCTTCTGTTTTTCTATGAGGCATTCAGGAAGTGCTTCATCAGATAGCGGAGCGCCAAGCAGAATCCAGTTGGGTTTTTCCTGGAACGTGATTCCCGGTGCAAGGGACGTGAACTTCAACAATTCGTCTGATTTCAAAGTGCTCAAAGAAAACATTTCACATTTATTAAAATTTAATTCCAAACCTAGAGCCTTGGAAGTGGAAATGACAGTGCGTAAGTTATCAAGCACTGAATTGATATCTCCTCCGATAGAGCCATCATCCAAATACCAACAATTAAAATCACATTCCAACGATTTGGTTAATTTTTCGATTGCTAAACAAAATAACGCTGGACCCAGAGGATCTCCCTGTTGAACTCCTCTTTCAGAGGCTATCACCGAAAGATATAAAAGTTTCATTTTGGTAACACTGGTTAAGAAAAGGGAAGAGATTGGGAATCATATTCTTGATTTGGTCTAATAAGATGTTGCGGTGGATCGAATTGAAAGCGTTCTTGAAATCTAATTCCAAAAATATTTTGGATGAAGGGTTTGGGTGATAATTGATGAATTGTTGAGCAGCATGAGTAACAGCTTCACAAACCCCAGGTGTACCGAAACCAAATTGAACAGGGCGAAATACTTTGCCCAGTCGATCTCGTACGTCTAAGCATCCAAGTTTAGCAACCAAACGACGATAAAATAATCCAATTGTGATTGGTCGGATTCCACCAGTTTTCTTCTTAAGAGCACAAAGTGTGGCTCCATACAAAATGGGACAGATGTCTGGATTAACTTCACCTGCTAGCATAAAGTTACATAAGGATGTTAGTGATGATAAAAGCTTATCTTTCGAAAATCCTGAACTGTGGCTCAACAAGTCTTGAATGTGAGATGGCCTGAGAGAATCCAATCCACCAGAAGATCCAACACGGAATGATTTTAATGTTTTCATTACATTAGACTCTGTAACTTGAAGGGCTTCATCGTCTGGAGCAGATATATTGCATTGGTTAGAAGCAGCGAGGTGTTTTGAATGCAGTTCTAAAAGTGTTGAAGAGTCAAAATTAGCGACAGTGTCACTTGAGTTCATTATTCGAATTGCCGAAGAAATATCTCCATCTGAAATTTTGCTTACTACTCTCTTGGTTAAATTTTGGATATTTCGGAAATTGTTCTTGAATGGCGTATCAGAGGTGATCAAATTGGAGGGGTTGTTGATATTTTTCTTCATCACAGAAGCAAGAGATTGATTGTGTTTATGAATGCCTGGAGGAATATTGAAAGTTATATAAGCAAACATAAATAAATTTACCCAAGCTGCTAGTGTGTTATTTTTAATACATTCGTCGATAATTTTGCTTAAAGATTGTAACGAAGTTACTATTTTCCCGCTATATTTATCAGCCAAAAGCTCCCTGTAAGGAATTAAACCCCGCTTGAAAGTAATAATAGGTCTAGAACTACCATTCAGGTTCGTGATAAATCCGTGAATCACCCCTAACACGATAAATAGGCTAAACACCCTCCGTAACTCACGCCAATACCGCGAGCGTGGTTGTGGAGAACGAATGATTGAAACAAAGCAATCGTACGTCACCCGCCCCAATCTGGAGTAAACACTTGAATCGAACGCAAAACTCGAGGATAAAAGTTTCCACAAAGGATGGCATTCATTCACGTACGAGCCAACAGTCCGATCGCCACCCAGCATAGTTGAGTCTAGACAGAGACGCGCGCACCAAGCTGACGTCACAGCCGTCGCCACCGAGAACATGACACTGTGTCCGAGCAGCCGTTGACGTCACGAAGGAGGGGTGGCCGATATTCTGGGTAATTATTCTGTGAAGGTATAATTTGTATCGCAAACGACAGAGTCCACAAAACGGCGCGCGCATATAAGTCGATCAGGAGGGATTCGGAAAAGAGGGAGAAGCTGGCCGTAGTTCCGTTTTGACAAATTTCAAAGAATTGGTAGCTTGCCCAGCCCCGCAGAAGCAGCCACGCGTCCGACTAGAGTCCAGAGTGAGGGCCAGAGACCGAAGCAGTCCACGACCGTTCCGAGCTTTGCCGAAGGAGTAGGATCGGAGTTAGGAATTTGAACATCTAGTGCGCAGTCGCCACCCAGGTTCGAAACCCAGTTAAGGGCAATTAAAGCCTGCCTTGCTGGCCCTGTTACAGTGTCACGACTATATTGACCCCTGGAGTGCCTTTCTTCACTGAGACTGCCCGGAGCACAAGTGGCCTTTTCCACTATAAAGCTAAAGGTGGCGCCCGAGGAACACCGAGAACAGTGAAAAGCGCCAAGGTTTGATAATAGGGGAGGAAAACCCCCTGACAAGATAATGCAGCAGATATTCTTGCTGCTTTGGGTACTCTCTTAATGATGATAGAATTTCTCTTTAAGTTTGACAGTTGAATTTGAATTCCTTCAATAGACCTCAAATCATCATGATTTAAATATTCTTGTGATCCGTCATTTTCAATTTCCGACTTTCTTGATATATCATAATCAGGATTCAACGAAGCTTGATGTCTATGAATTCGTCCAGTATGGATATTCAACCCTTTCTTGGTTTTGAAAGATTTTTCACAAATAATGCATGATAACACATCATTATTGCTCGAATTTTTGGAATTATCCTGCTTCATTTCTTGGAGTTATCGCAACTATATTAGAAACATTGAGTATATGAAATTTTTCTTGGTGTCAGCACGAATAAAAGTCAGATCAATTGTCAAGTCTTGGCTGTCAAATTCCAATCTCATAATCATTCGAAAAGCACTCCAAAACCAGAATACCTGGATCCATTTACCAAATCCGAACCAAGAATCTTCAAACAGCACACTGGAGCCTCCTTGGATAATTGAATCACAAAAACTTTACCACAAAATTGATGGATAATAGTTCAGGTTAAATAGTTATGCCGTACTAGATTAATTGAAGAATCTGGAGTATATAAATAGTTGTGGTTCTGGTTCAACTTTTAACATAGGCCAAACAAACATAATATTCAGAAAAGGAATATCAGAACATATGAACTGTTTCATCAAAAGTAAAAAGAATTGAACTTTTGCTCACCTCTTTACTGTAAAATGTTGTGTACTAACGAGTTTGAAATACATGTAGAAAACAAAGGTTGTAAACTCGTCCATTCAGAGAGTTTGGAAAGCAATAAATACTAAAAGTCCCAATATTTGCTTATTGACCAGATTAATGTAATTAATTCTTCTTTGTGAATTTGTTTTATTAAGGATTAAACAGGTAATGAATATTCTTCCATTTAAATTCCCGTTATATTTAGTCATCTATTGAAATAATGTAGACTGTCAACAAGGAGTTATCACGTTTTTGGTCGACTTCTTTGCGGCGCCCACTACAAGCGAACTCATGGCATTTGAGTGCTGGGCGTTTGTAATAGTCCAGTAAAATACACTGTGGCATTAGAATAGAAATGTTTTCATTTTTTTAGATAAAGTAGGAAACCAAAGTCCAAATATTCAAAAAACGCAAAAATAGCTCTTAAAGTTTATCCAAGGCAAAAAACTTAACTGAATTTCAAAAATAGGCAATAAATAAGAACACTGAAATAATATTCAAAAAACACAAAAGTTATTCTCAAATGCTATACATTTTTTTTGAAATTCATGTAGAAAACAAAGGTTGTAAACTCGTCCTTTCAGAGAGTTTATTCTATGTGGTAGGCATTGAAGCAATCTTATACACATACATTTATTTGATGTACATACTCCACAAGCCCATGTTGGTCGCTGTTTTTTTCTGTTGATGATATAGCCTCAAGTAGTGAAAATCTTCTGGATTTACTTCACTGAATTTAGGCATTTTTGTCACCAAAAAGAAGTACACATTGTGTATAAATATTTCAACGATCTGCAACGCAATATTTTTCAGTCATGTAATGATTTTTCTTAAAGCGCTGTAGTAACTTAGCATTTGATCTGACTGGTCGATACTTGACATTCCAGCATGTAGTCCTTGATTATATTGGGTTTCACATAAACTTTTCCATTTCTGTTACTCACTTCGACCATTTGAATTTTGTGCATATTTGAAATTGTTCATATATCTCTTGTCTGCAATATTTTTGACATTCTATGTCACTTGTAAAGTAAAATTCTGTGTAAGACATTTTTTTTGAAAAACAAATGACTTTAAATGTGAAAATTATTAGTTTTCAACATATTTTGACTCAGTATTGTGATTTCGCAGCGTGGCGTCCGGGGGCGGTTTTCACGAAAGTGGAGTTGCAGTCAACATGTTAATTACAATTTTGTATCACCTGTTCTGCTTATTAGACTAAGGTCGATAATTTTTGTTACCAAAAAAAATCATAGTAGGATGGAACCCATTGGAAAAGAAAGAAGATATAACAAAAGGAAAGGAAAAATAATTTACGGGCGATCTGAGGTCGGGAAGTGGAAGAGGGTGAGTTTTTAAGGGTAAAAAACGGTTTATCTCGATTTCCGGCAAAACTACAAGTCCTATGGAAAAAAGTTGTAGGTAATAAAAAGATCTACAACTTTTGTATTTACATTTTTTTCGCATAATTTCAAAATTTGTGAAAAATTCAAATAACCAAGTTTTTGGTTTTTTATTTTTATCTTTTACAAAAAAAAAATTTTTCAATCGAAAATTCTTCGTCAAAATTCAGCTTTTTTAAAAAAGTCGGTGGGCTTTTGTTCGTTGAAATCTCTACTTTCTGATGGTGTAAAGAAAAATATACATTACCATGGTAAATGTTCCCAGAAAAAGCAAAAAAACTCTAATCCGAAAATTATTTTTTTAATCATTATGTACAATTTTGAGCTATTTATTAAAATTTACACTTTAATTACTCGAAAAACGTAAGATTTCATGTTACATTGTAAACAGAAAAATTACAAATCCATAAAACATAAAGATTGCAAAAAACATGCGAAAATAGTTGTTCTAAATATTAAAGATAGGATTTAACACGTCACTGCTCATGGCACGGATTCGTGCCAGACTGAGTTTTCAGGCAGTGCGCATGGCACGGATCCGTGACGCATAAACATTCTCACTTTAATTGCTAGTAGGAACTGAGCGATAGTTGAAGGTGGACGTACGTTGGCGAGCGTGTAGCATACTTATTGGGACATCTAAAAAGTTAGTTCGTTTCGGATTTTTTTTAATAAAGAATTTTATTTTTTACTTAAAAACAAATAGCCGCTTCTGGGCAAGTCTTCCAGCAAAATGTAGCAGTGAAAGGGTTAAAGGGGATTTCATCTAAAAAATGTGACTGCTGCAATTTTTTTCAGTAAAAAAGTTGATTTATTAAATTCTAATTACATTTATGTCATAGAAAATCTCATAATATATAAATATACATGTAAATCGTACTATTGAATTTGGATACTTATACTGATTACGTTATTCATTATAATATTTTTAATAACAATAATCTTGTTATTTATAAAAACCTTATTTTGAATTCTAATCACTTATCCATTAGTTTTTGTCTCTTTGATGGCATGTCTTTATCGTTAGATTTGACATACCTTCCCGATTCTAGTAGATCTTAGAAATATTCAAGACCATCACCGTCTTCAATATTATTTCTAGTCATCATTGGTTCTTCATCCACAATTTCATCTGAATCATTAACTTTCTCGTAGGTTTTTTCTTCCACATTGGAGCATATGAAATACCTTTTGATGTGCTAAAATTTTCCGTAGGACACTCAGGTATATAAGTTATCTTAAAATAGCAATAAATAAGCATCTACGCATATAATTTAAAGAAGATTCTACAACTTTCTCAAAATATTGTAGATATCTAATTAAATATTAACTTTATTAACTTATTTGGCTGTTAATTATAGTAGTATATTTCGATTTGCAATTTTTTTTCTTTATCAATGTAACATGGAATCTTACGTTTTTCGAGTAATTAAAGTGTAAATTTCGGTTTTTTTTTTTTTTTTTTGAGAACATTTACCATATTAATGTATTTTTTTTTCATACCATCAGAAAGTAGAGATTCAACGAACAAAAAGCACACCGACTTTTTTAAAAAAGCTGATATTTTGACGGGAGAATTTTCGATTGAAAATTAGGTTGCTTTTTCGATATTAAGCCAAAATAAGGTGAAAAAATCAATATTTCAAATCAAAAAAATCACAGTGTGTTTGGGACATAAAAAAGTAAGTTTTCACCAAATTGGGTGAAAAATTTTAAAGAAAAATAAAAAACCAAAAACTTGGTTATTTGAATTTTTCACATAAATTTTGAGGTTATGTGAAAAAAGTGTGAATACAAAAGTTGTAGATCTTTTTATTACCTGCCATTTAACTTTTTTCCATAGGACTTGAAGTTTTGCCAGAAATCGAGATAAACCGTTTTTTACCCTTAAAAACTCACCCCCTTCCACTTCCCGACCTCAGATCGCCCGTAAATTATTTTTCCTTTAATTTTTGTTATATCTTCTTTCTTTTCCAATGGGTTTCATCCTATTTTTTTTTCACTTTCTATCATTTTCAAAGGCTTCAGCGCTGGTCTATATTTAACATGAAACATAGTGATTCTTGAGATAGTATTATCTCCACCTGAAGAGGCGAAATACGTGTCACGGTTTTGTACACCCAACTTAGTAAAAATCATTTAAGAAGTTTCTTTTATTTTATATGGATTCTCATCAAGTAGAGGCCGTGTCAATAAAAAAAATGTGATTTCCACATCCTGAGGAGTTTTTCAATTTTCATACAAAATGGGCAAGAATAAAGTCAACAACTTTCCTCAAATGTAAATCTTGTTGCTTGTTGATTTGCTTTGGAATAAAAATCCCTCATGCTGCTTTTTTACATTTTACAAACAATTCCTTCAAAATTTCATATACTTGAATGTATTTTCAAGCAAATAAACAAAAAATCTATTTTAGAACAGTAGTTGAATATGTATCTGTTACATTTCTTATTGATATGCTCAGAGATTCATTCATTCACTTTAATCGATAATCCCTATTGAAAATCTTAGTGACATCTAACCGTGGGCAATGGAACAGTCATTACGGCTGAGAAGAATAAGAACATACGCGAGGGATCTGACAGAACGGAGATATTAAAAGTAATGAATATGCCTTCCTCGGCCCTTATCGAGCGAGCTACAATAGCGATAACTTGTAAACTTGTGTTCTGAAACCTGTCAGCCATTATACAATAAAGTAGAATATGTTCATGTTAAATTAACAAATGACGAAAGTAATTTCAAATCAGTGAATTATAGTGACATCAGGCAAGGTATGTGGAAATATTTTTGATCAAGAAAAATATAAACCATCTTGGAATATATTTTTAACGGACGTCAGATGGTTCTTCACAAAGAGAATGATATCTGAAGTCATCTTGTATGTTGTTCAGTAAATTGCGATTAGATTTATTTAGGTCAATCTGATAATCGATTACAGTGCCGTTCATTATATATTTTTCAAGGAGTTCAGTTAGAATCATGGATGCAACATGTGATATATCAGATTGAATTAGGATATCAGTGTTCAATCTTATCTGATTAGATTGCTTTCTCTGACAAGGCTTTATTGGGGTTTAAAGAGGGTATCACAAATATATGATATCACTTGCACTGTATTTGGTATGATATAGTTGAATTATATATATTTTTCATGATTTTTATATTTGAATATATCTTTGGTATGATTCCATGTTTGGTGATAATTTTGATGTATATATATATATATATATATTTAATCCTTAAAATTTGGAATATTCTTTGATTTTATAGAACATTTTCTGAAGAGGCATTTGACGATTGGTCAAGCATAGTTCTCATATGCTTTCTCTTGAATATCATTGAAATTGAAGTCTTTTTCGTTTAATTCTGTTTTGTTATTCTTTGTAAAGCATAGTATTGGCTGCTCAAGATCAGAATAAATTATCTCTCCTTTTTATAGTACAAAGATCAATTTTTATTAAATCATAAAATAATTCTTCAATTTCAGTATTGGATATTACTGACAAATCTCAGCACAAGCTGATTTGTATGCTCAATTAATTTTAAGCAATAATCTCTTGATGAGATTACACTCATTTGTAACAACTATGCGTTGAAGAGTGCATTGAAAATTCCAAATTTCAAGAAGTTTAATTCTTGTATACCAAATTCTGATACAGGCAATATTGTTTTTCATGTTATATTGCTGAGAACACATTCAATGGACTAGAAGCTGATGCTTGTGTCCACCTGATCGGTCGCCCAGCAGCTATAAGTACCCCCTGATTGCGAGCCAAACAACTATGTGAAGTCTAACTACGAGCTACACAAACTATAATCAGAGGTACATCGTCATCGATAAAACCGACAGGTTCAGCATATAAAATAAACAATATTTCTTTTCTTATTCTGGAAACTAAATAAATTTATCGATTGATACATATTTGTTAAAGAGCTGTAAATGATGTATATTTGTAAATAGATTGATATAAGTTGGTATTTGTTTTATTGTTGTAGTTATTTACAGAAGGAAAGTAATTTGATTTGCAATCATTATTGAATAGGGAATTTGAATTATTTACCCAATTTAACAAAAAATTCTGGCGCCCATTCAAATTCACAATTTCTAAAACTTTGCTCGAAACATAAAAAATTTGAAACTAGCAAGGCGGTCCAAAGAACTCCACACCGCTCTTCACTGAATAGTCTGGGCATTCTATTACAACAATTAACTTGTTTTACATTACATTGGCGCCCAAACGTTTAAGTGACTACTTAAAATTGTTTTTTTGAAAAAAAATATCTTTTGTTTTTTTCCTTCTGTAAGAACACATCAATAAACTTTATTGGAAAATTCATTGCTGAACTTGCCGAATTTTATCTTAAAGTATTTTATCTGACTTTATTTTTCTGAATTTATATTTGCTTGCTATAGTGATATTTTGATATATATATATATATATATATATATATATATATATTTGACCTTGATATTTTTCATATTTCGTGGGAGTACAAGTTAGAATACACCCTCCCTGTATATATAAACCAACTCCAAGGGACCATATAATCGACCCAAATATTATGTTCAAAAACACATTATAGTTTATAAATCTATAATTAAACAATGAATTTTTGTACATACTGTTTTTGTCTTTTTCAATGAGGTTTAAATAAATGAAGAGAACACAAAAATGATAAAGTTTTGTATATACCAGGATCCTATAGCTACTATTATCATTTTAAATATATTTCTATGAATAATCTGCAATAGAGCAAATATTGTGTAATAAGTTATAATTTACTATATTACTACTATTTATAATTTACTATAACAATGTATCAGATAATTTTCTATTATTTTAGAATACATTTGGCTGGAAGATTTTTTTTTTCATTTATAGTGAATATTCCCTCAGTACAAAACCTATTCAGAATGCACTGTAATTGTAATTTTATCAATTTTTCATATGAACAGCTTAACCAAATAATTCCTAAACAAAAGCTCAAACCCGAAAAAGCAGCTTTTCATCTGTCAATTCCTTTTTATTTTATTTTTTAAGTTTTGTTTAACATTGGTCAAATTAATGAAAAATTTAATCTATTCATAAATCTGGATCTCAACTTATATGTTCTGCTCTGTCTTTTCATTCAGTAGGTTCAAACTAAATTTCCATCCATGTTATTTTCAAGATTGGCATATGAAACACAAAAATTAAAAATCTTGGTAGTATTGATGTTTGTATAACTGAATATTACCTATTAATAATAGTGAATAATTAATTGTTGGATTTCACGGAAATTGTGTTTTTGAATCAGAGCATACCGGGTGAGTGAAATTCGAGTAGATGCATGGGGATCTCGGAAACGGTAAGAGCTACAGACAAGGTTAAATGGAGGCAAAGTTGCGTATTATGGAGCTCATTACTATGATGTTGAAAAATCTGAGCTAGCTCTCTCACTTTCAGAGATTACAGGAAAAAACGAAAAATTTGATTTTTGTTTTTTACTCATATCTGCTTTAATACAATAGATTTCCAGAAACTTTGTCATTGTAACTTTCAATGGGCTGTAAAAATATGTAAACGAAAGTGTTCTACAGGGTGTTGTTTTCCTTGGGCCACCCCTAACTATGAAATTTTAAATACGTACCTGGAATTTTTATCACTTTTTTAGGCTTCACAATCATGATTATGACCATTGAAGCCTAAAGAAAATGATAAAAAATCCAGGTTCGTATTAAAATTTCATAGTTAGGCCAAACAACACCCTAAAACTTCTTACATATTTGTACAGCCATTGAAATCAATGAAAAGTCAAACAGTTTCTGGAAATCTATTGTATTAAAGCAGATATAAGTGAAAAACGAAAATCAAATTTTTCGTTTTCTGTAATCTTGAAAGTGAGAGGCTAGCTCAGATTTTCAACATCATAGTAAAACTCCATAATACAATTTCTCATTAACCTCTCTGTAGCTCTTACCGTTCAGATCCATGCATCTCAATTTCCTCATCGTATATTTATTTCTTATTCTTCCAATCAGCACGAAAAACTTTCGATCTGTCTTACTGAAGCAATTTATGTCCATATCCATTGAAAAATACTGAAAGAATTGAAAGATGGTAAATTGCTAGAATAAATGAAATAAAAAGGTAACAAAAATAAAATAGTACCGGCTTGGTCATCCCGAGCTTGTACATACATAACAAAAATATTTGGCATTCACAAGGATCACATGCCAAATGGTACTACAAAGAACTTGCACTTTTTCCATGGAAAATTGAGTTCAGCAAAATAATTTTCCTCCTCTTATATGACACAGTGCACCTCCCCATCTTTTATCATTAGCAAACAATGATTTGTCAAAAGGGTACTAAGGCGTAGAAGGGCCAACAACAAAATTATTTTTTTATACATTTGGAATTGCCACTTTGAAGTGACAATTGTCACTTTTAAAAACATCTGGAATTGCCATTTTGAAGTGACAATTGTCAGTTCAAAGTGACAATTGTCACTTCAAAGTGACAATTGTCAGTTCAAAGTGGAAATTCCAAATGTTTAAAAAATATATTTTGTTGTTGGCCCTTCTACGCCTTCGTACTAACATGTTTATAACAGCCGGCAAGATTCTTTTTACATTCCAGTTTCAAAAATTGAATTTATTTCAAGGGTATCAATGAAGAATGACTAACTTTTGTATTAGCAAGTGCGAAAATAAAAAAAGATCTAATTGGAAAGATGTACGGCTGGTATTGTTCACAATTTTCATAAATAAACCGTTATTTATATTATTGTTCATTACTCAACTGATTTTGGATATCTGAGGTTCAGCTGCATTCGGGGAGTATTTACTTTCAAACTTCGAATTTCCACTGAACGTACTGTTAGACTCTACTTCGAGATATGATGGACATATTAATAAATTATAAAAATTACAGTTCAAAAATGGTATGAATTAATGTTTTATTCATTTGATATAATTAAGTTGATAGTTGTTTTGTCTTCTTTGAAGAATTCACTCATTTAAAGAGTAACGTTTTGTCTGCATAAACAAAATTTCAATTATCGCTTCATTTCATATATCTCCAATGATTTTTTCCACAATATTGTTTCCCTCATTAAATTGTTATTGAAATTTCTAAACTATATGTGAAATCAGCAGATTATGATCAAATCAATAACCTCAAATAATTATAATTTTTAATGGCTGAATTGACAAAACTCGAGGAGTGAACAACATTGATTACATTAGAAAAATTGATAGCAAGTCAGCAGTAGAACTCTGTAATATGGAACAAAGCAAAAGGAGTGAGATAATTGACTTTTAGGTACAAACAGTTTAATCACATTCCAAACAGGAGCTGTTTGTGATTACTTCATATAATGTGATTCATAGCTTTTCGAAGTCAATGCTCCAAGAGATAATAGACTGTATTCATAAAATAAAAAAAATAACATATGAAGACAATTCAGAATATTGTCATGACTATTGATATAAATTATAATATTTCATTTGACAATTTAATATATTATTTTTTGCATCCAGATAATAATAGCCAAAAATGATTTTTTTTACATTTTCAATGAATGGTCATGTAATTATTCCTTCCTTTGAAAACATTATCTGGATCAGAAATTATTCTGGATATCTATATAACTTATTTCATTTTAAAGTTCTACTATCTGAATTCTACTTCAATTAGTAGGAGTCAGTCTTTAATAAATCCAATTAAAATTTAAAAAAAAATCCTCTTAAAGTGCCATAATTTGAAAACTGTTTTATATTCATAGACGCATTTTATGTACCTATACAAAAAAAAGTAAGAGTATAAGCCGATTTCCCATGTAAAAAGTGCATAGTTCTTTGTGAAAAGAATTAGCTAACAATCTGACTTCCCCCATCCCGGAGGCAAACTCTCTAAACTCTCCAGAGACGTAGCCGTAGATATGCCATCTCTCAATTGTCCTTTGACAGCTTCGAAATCCAGAAGGGGTTCCTTCATGATAGGCTGTGGAGGTGGGCTTTGTGGCGATTCTGAAGCAGCGGCAGCCAGGAGCCTGAGCTCCTTCTGCGATCCGCGAGCTTCCACTAAAAATATACTCTCTTTCACTTCCTTGTTAGAGTATTCATGTATCTTATCGTAAATAACGCCGTGCAAGCCGAGATCTTTGAGGTATTTGATAGTGGCTGGATCGGCGTTCTCATCCCCCCAACAGAATATCACCAGTCCGTTTGATAATGCCAGTCTAACCTACAGAAAAATGAAAATATTAAACAAAAATATATAATATCCGAATCTTATCGAGACAAATAATAATTTTGCCACCTTGAACAGGTAACAAACATTCCAGAGGAATATAAAATCCAAAAAATGGAAATGAATTATTCCGTGTTTTGTCAATTCATAATTGTAGAAAATCCAATCAATTAACTCATTTTCCCATGGCAATGAAGGATTATTTTACTGTGTTTTCATCAAGATACGTATTATATGGAAACTTTTAGAGGCTATGCTACTGAATTCCTCAAATATTTTTAGGGTTCTGTACATTAAAATTAAAAAATATAAGATCACTAACACCTCTGCCTGTAACAGGTATTTTTTTCAAATACTGTCAGGCGTAGATTCCCCTTAAAAATATCGGAAAATGATGGAGGTAAGAAGTTTGGTTGCTGAAAATATTTTTCTGTGTAGTCGGTCATTTGAGGATAGTTATAAGTATTCCAGAATTCTATTGCCGCTATCTAGTGGAGAATGGATACGGATCTGTACAATTTCAGGAGGTATGTATAATCAAATTAATCCCATAATTATTGGTTTTTAGGATTATTGAAATAATCATAGCATCATTAATATACTCATGGCAAACTGCTAAAGCTTTTTTTAAATTCCTTGAGCCAACAGTGAATCTATACAGACCAAAAAACATAATAAATATTGATAATTCATATGACTCCAAAATGTGTTCTTTGATTTTGTACTGATTATACAATCTACTAAACATCCCAACCTGTCTTTTATTCAGTCTCTACTCTATTAATTGTACAAAAACATGCAAAAAATACAATCTTGATCTATAATTCATCATCCATAAAGTTAATGCCTTTTTCATGAGTAGATTATTTCTTTCATTATGAATATTTTTAGTGTCATTTTATAACCAATGGGATAGTTTTTCCCTTCTTTAATATGTATGTTTATTTCAAATATGGGAAATATCATCCCTCATATGAACCAATGTAATATTTCTTGGGATTAATGAAGTATGTATTGTTATATTAGGTTATTTGCAGATGAGTGATTACTCAATATACACAGCTTAATACAAATTTAGGTTTCTCTATTTATTATATTTATTTATAGAGGAATTTTTTTTTTATTCGTGTAATCGTACGAAACCCATGGCAATCCTGTTTGGAAATGTTTTGCTTTATGTGGTGTGTTCAAGTATTTCGTTTCTGAGAGAATCAACAAATTACTTACTGAACCTTGAACAGAATGTCTCCCCTTTCCAAGGTAATATAAAATAAATGGCTCGACTTTTTTTAAATTTTTATTCAACATGTTATCAGTGAACTTTGACTCAATATTCATTCTGGAGTAAGCGGTTTGCAGATAAGCGGTTCAGATGGATCCCAAATAAGCAGCCCAGATGAATTCCCAACATGAACAATTATTAGAATATATTTCAGATGGAAATAAAGCCTGATTTGGAATCACTCTTCATTTAAAAAAACATCTATTCCTTTTCAAGATGGAAAAAATTAATGAAATGGAATGAATGGAAGTAAGTCATGGGCAATTCTCTATATTTAAAAAATAGAGAAAATTTTCATGCATCTTCAATTCAGGTAAGTTCAAAACAAGTCATTCTAGAACAAATCTGTAAGTTTACTTTTTACAAAAAAAATGATTTATTTAAATGGTTCATTTCAAATTTCAAAACAGGATTTGTTTGTAGCTGAATATTTGTAGAATGAACAGAGAATAGATTCGAAGAAAAAACAAAAACATTCCATTCAACCAGTAAAAAGGTTTGTTTCCTTCTATACAGTACATTCAAAAACTGCCTATTTCTAAATTGCTTTGAAAAATCGTGTAAATGCCAATGTGATTTATCTCAAATGATTAATATTTATAATACCTATTTCTTCAAAAAGATATGGTTTGATCATATGTCAAATCACAACTACCTACGATGTAAACAATATGATTACGTCCTGGTATCCCGCCTTCGCTATTGGCTAATCAGCCATAAAATCTTCAACAAATATCTGATCGGCCAATAGTGAGCGCGGGATTCAACAAGCAGGTAAGCGTATTGTTTTCATCGTGTAAATAATGAACATAGCATATAATTTTTCAGAGAAACAAAATAAATTCCATCCCATTATCAAGAATTTCTTTAACAAACCCGTTAATATTTTTTCATCGCTCTGTCATTTAACGGCTTCCATATTCAACATTATGACAATATATATATATATATATATATATATATATATATATATATATATATATATTATATATATATATATATATATATATATATATATATATATATATATATATATATATATATATATATATATATATATATATATGTATATGAATTATATATATATATATATATATATATATATATATATATAACGTGATTTATCACAACATGCAAACATTAGTCTCTCAGAATCTGCACTCTGCTTCCTCTACTAATCCCAGTTTCTTCAGGTGTCCTTTCAGTTGACAGCGGCCTGTTAGGATTCCTGTTAGTATTCTGAGTTTGTTTTTGCTTGGAGTGATGCATTCAGTGGATCTCTTCTGGTTGTTCCCAGAAGTACCTCTGCTTGTCTCATTCCTTGTAGATCCTCCCAATATTTATATTTTTTATGATTCACTTCACTTTTAGTTTTTATAATTTTGTATTATGGCTAATTCCGCAAAAGGATTCAGTTCCCAAGAATGGTGTTTCAGCCCCTATTTGGCGAGTTTATCTGTTATTTCATTTCCATCCACTCCAGTGCGCACTGGAACCTACCGGAGGGTGACCTTGTTTTGCCTGCTTACTTCATTTAGATTTCCTAAGTAGTCCTAGACCATTTTTGAGCTGATTCCATGAGAGCTCGGCGCTTTGATAGCTACTTGACTATCAGTTAAAATGACGATCTGTGGTCTGCAGTAGTTTCTTTCGATGTTAAACTGGACGCATTTTTCAATAGCGTGAATTTCCGCTCGAAAAATGTTAGGGATTTGCCTAGACTTCCGGAGTATTTGATTCTAGGCCCGTATACTTCTATTCCAGTTCTTTCTGCTGTTTTATATCCATCTGTGTTCCATTTAATGGCGTTTCTGTTCAGAAATGGTGTTTTGGTCCCACTTACTTTTGCAGCTCAGCTTTGTGGTAAACATGCCCCAGATTTGATCATCTGTGGAAAGGTGTGTAGTCTTGTGCCTAATGATTTCCTTCCTTATCATTCCTTATCATTAGGTCGTATGGGGTCGGCTTTAGAATAGCCCCATGGTAAATCCTGCCTGTCGTAAGAGGCGACTAAAAGGATAACCGTAGGTGGAAGATGGTCTCATCGCCCGGTGAAATACCACCATATCGACTTTGTGTGCTGTGAAATGGACCATTCCATGTTTCAGTGTTCGGTCGATACTTTCCGGTCTCCCTCTTTCCTTTTCCCCAATTCCTCCTTTATTTTCAGGTGCATCTAATAGTAATAATGATGAAGTCTCCTAGAGTAAAACACTCCGGAAGTAAAATACCTCTCCATTCGGATTTCCGGGCGAGAGGTACTCGAGGGGACTCAACATTAAAAATTAATTTTTGCAATATCCGCGGACTCAACAAGAACATCAATGACGTCCACCATCACCTACAGACGGAAAAACCGGATATTCTGGCTCTAACAGAAACACAAGTAAACTCGTCCACCAACAAGGTCCATATGCTTTGTCCTGGTTACGAACTCCATTCTCGATGTCCGGTTCAAAGGTGGAGTCTGCCTTTACGCCAAGGCTAACGTTTCATGCCAGCGTGAAGAGAGTTTGGAACCGAAAGACTTTGATGTGATGTGGTTCGAACTATCTGATACCAAACTGACTAAGTTCCTCTGCTGCCTTTACCTATCACCTAATGAACCTTCATATAACGACCTCTTTGAGTTTTTATCACTCAAACTGGACTACATTCAAGAGAACCATCCAACAGCTGAAACCATAATCATGGGAGACTTTAATGTACATAACGCTGCCTGGCTCAAATTCTCTAACAAAACAGATGATGCAGGTCGTCAAGCCGAGGCCTTCGCCATCACTCATGGTCTAGAACAACTGGTCGAGCTACCAACCCGCATCCCTGATGTCAACAACCAGTCTGCCAATACACTAGATCTTTTCCTCACCACCAATCCTGACCATTATAGAATAGAAGTTTGTGCCCCACTTGGAAACTCTGACCACATCCTCATCTCCACAACATGCTCTTTCCATTTACCATCGAGGCTGCACAATACCACCCGTCTCATGTGGCATTACAATTCGGCCGACTGGGAAGGTCTTCGTATGTTTTTCTCAGCGTTTCCATGGAAGAGAGTTTGTTTCTCTTCAGTAGATCCAACACGATGTGCTGAGACAATTTCTGAAATCATCATGTTGGGGATGCAAACTTACATACGAATACGAAGAAGAACATCATCCGATAAGACCTGGTTTAACAGAAACTGCTCTAGAGCTGTGGCTCCAAACAGGCAGCATACCATCGATGGCTAAAAAATCCGGGCCCTGAGACCAGAGCAGCATATGTCGAGGCTAGAGGCATATGTAAAGAGACAATAGAATGCTCAAAAGATGCCCACAAAGCCAAAATAAGATCAAAACTTGCTGAATGTCCTAACGGATCCCGTTCATTTTGGTCTTTCGCCAAAGCTGTGGAAGAAACTTCACTTCAGCTCATTTCCTCCCCTAACCAAAGAAGATGGAACACTAGCAGCGACTGCCCGGAAAAAGCCAATATCTTTCGCACCTATTTGCGAAATTCCACTCTGGATTCATCGGAAAACAACCCCAACATTACACCTATTGACAGTCACATGCCCGAGATCACATTTCCAGCGTGCTATCAGAAAGATTTTGCTGGGTCTCAACACCAGCAAAGCCTGTGGATCTGACGGAATCCCGCCGATTGTTCTCCAAGAAATGTGCCCCGAACTAACACCTGTTCTTTGCAAGTTGTTCAACCACTCTTACAATTTGGGTATTTCCATCGAATTGGAAAATTGCAAAGTACAGCCAGTCCCTAAAAAAAGGCAAAAGGCCCTACCTAGCAACTACAGACCTATCGCACTGCTATCTATTATTTCAAAGGTCATGGAAAAAGCCATCAACATCGAGCTCATGAAATATCTGGAAGACTCTGGAATTGTCAGCGATAGGCAATATGGCTTCCGCCATCAGAGATCAACTGGTGACCTGTAAACACGTCTCACATATATGGCAGCTATCTATTGAAAAGTATGGAGAAACTTTAGGCTGTGGCATTAGATACTCCAAGGCGTTCGATCGAGTTTGGCACCAGGGACTCCTCGCCAAGCTTCCGTCTTATGGCTTGCCCCTCAGCTGTGTTCTCTGCTTGCTGTTTTCTCTCAAACAGGTCTCTCCATGTAGTGGTCGATGGAGTTTCATCTGACACTCTACTCATAAATGCTGGTGTTCCGCAAGGATCCATTCTCGCACCAACACTATTTCTACTGCACATCAACGACCTGTTGAAAGCAACTTCATGTCCAGTACACAGCTTTGCCGATGATAGTACCCTCCATACCGCTTTCTCTTCCAGGGCCCCTATATCAGCCCGTGAAACCAGAAATGAACGAGGAAGAAATGTTAATAATATAAATATGGACTTAGCAACAATTCTCGAATGGGGATCTAATAACTGGTAGAATTCAATGCAAACAAAACACAAGCATGTCTTTTCTCTAGAAAAGCCGATCTCACTGTGCCTAACATAACTTTGCCAAAGTGCATCCCAAAAACTTGGTTTTCTGTTTTAGTGCCAAGAGCTATTTCACCCCAGTCAGCTGCTTATGATCTATAAGGCACAGATCCGACCTGTCCTGGAATACTGTTCCCATATTTGGAGTCGCGGCACCTAAACATATCCTGAGGCTATTGGATTCTGTCCAAAAAGGGCAATTCGTCTCGTCGGTGATGCCTCGCTTACAAACTCGCTCACTTGTCTGGAACACCGTGAAAAGTTGGCGATTTGTCTCTATTCTATAGATATTTTCATGGGCGATGCTCTTCTGAAATATCAACAATCGTTCCTGCTTTGGCAGTCTCTTGAGATTAACCGTCAAGTTCAGTCATCACACCCGCCATTGGTCACTTTGGAGACCTGCAGAACATCACTTTCAAAGACTCGTTCATCCAACGAACAGCGAGGCTTTGGAACTCATACCTAGGAGGTGTTCCCCGAGGCATACAACCTTCAGAAATTTAAGAAGAACACCAACTCCTACCTTCTTTCCCTAGGTTCCCACGATGTTCTCTGAACATTACAGGATATCCCTTTTCGTGGGAACCAGAACATAAAAAAAAAAAAAAAATGTGTGGAGTGAAATTCGGGACCACTTCCATAGCGGCTGAGAGATTGATTTTCGTGGTGGTTATATTAGTTCTTTTACCCCATGCCACTGCCCCATAAGTGATTTGGTCTCACTAGTGTGTTACATCCCCAGTTTTTTTACCTGCAAAGTTTCTGCACACCATCGGGACTTTTTTAACTTTATAGTTCACTTCTTCTTCATGCTTGTTCAAGAGTAGTTTATTATCTAGGTTAAGGCCTAGATATTTAACATATGTCTGCCATTCAATGACTTAACCACCTAATTTGATGGTCTTGAGATTCATTTTTCTTTTCCTTGTGGAGGCTATTGAGGTTTGTTAGCGGGGTTGATTGAGTCGCACTGACTGGCACCATCTCTTTGTACGGTTAACTCCTCTTTCTATCGCTGTATAGTTGGCAGGACACGTAAAGTCTGCTGTGGTTGTACTAATCGAAAAGGTCTCATGGCGTTTCCATTCCTGCTATTCTGATAGAAAGCAATCGCGACATTCACCCAGACATCGTACCATCTACCCCTCTGTTATCTAATGCTCTTTTGGAAGCTTCATGTGGAGTGTTGTAAAAGGCGCCTTCTATATCCAAAAAGGCATATTCCACGGTTTTCTTATTTGTCAGTTTCCTGTATTTAATTTGTCAGTTGCACTAGTGCGATCTCCATGGTTTTGACACTTGATAAACTTGCTAACCGAGGTGCAGTGGCACCCTTTCCAAGATATCTGTTCTAATATAATTATACACAGCTTTTAGGTAATAGAAACCATTTTTATGCATAAATTCGTTTTTTTTTAACGGACATAGAAAGGTGTTGGGTGGATTGCACCCCATCTAAGTCATATCAGTGACGAGTACATGGCATTCGTACTCTAGTCACTAAACCGTCAACAATGCAATTTAATGCATTCCAACGATGAGGATAGGCAGGACCAAGGTAATGAAAATTTGATTATATTAAACGCTATGATTCATAATATGTTGATTAGATAAGTATACCCTTTAGTACTTCCTCCTTGATGCTTTTTAGTAGTATATTATAATCTCAAACAGAATGTTAAAACATGTTGCCTATTGGATTATGTTAAATTGGTGGTTATACTCGAAGAGATGCTTGATGATACTGGCAGAATTGAATTTTATTAAATGTATCAAACAAAATCTGGCGAATATAGGATATAAATAATCACAACAAAAATGTAACTCATGCTTTAGTTTGAAATCCAGTAAACATATAAAGAGGACCAGGGTATATAACCTGAGGAAAATGGTATCCACATAAAATTTAAGACCAAGTTTACTAAACTATAATTTTTAAACACCATTTTGAAATAATCAAGCAGCTGTCCATTTATTGAAAAGGTGTTCCATAAGAAAACAGTAACATACTAACTCAGACAAGTAAAGTCATCGTAGCTTGAGGGGCCAACAAAATTGTTCAGAAATGCTGCAAAAAATTAGATAAGCACTGCCAGCTGAGGCATTCAAGTAAAATATTCAGGATCAGTGAGAATGAGATCTTTAAAATCTATACAATTGATATATGTTTCTTTTATAATATTGTGTTATTAGAAGCAAAAATCAGTAAAGATGTGTGGCGAACGAGGATAATAACAGACTACCTGCCAACCAAACGCACTTTTACGCTGAATAGTGATAATTTTTTCGTCAAACGTGGAGACATGCATATCATAGTGAAATTATAAAATATATTTCCACTTCACTAGATACAGAGCATAACATTAACAGTGACCTTCCCATGATAAATACTTGGTTATGTAATAATGGTCTGAAACTCAATATAATTGAAAGTATGTTAATTTCAATTTTTATATAAACAATCAATAATGAGAAAACTGAACAAGTTAAAAAGTACCTACTAATACTCTGTGTTTAAAATATAGTTCAGTCAAAAACGAATTCATAATAAGAAGGGAAAATTACTTTCGGAATTATTTTTTACTCTGAAAGAAACTTTTTCCACATTCATTAAATTTCTTATTCTTAGTTCATTACTCATTTTATTCAACTTACATAAGATTTTACTGTCAATAGAAGCTATTTCTATCCCTAGAATAGTTTTTTTATGTTACGTAAGAAATAAACAATTCAGAGAAGAACTCGGTGTACTTGAATTTTATTTTTATCAGTTATTTTCTGAATAAGCAATCAACCAATTTTGTAATGACATAGGTAACGAAGACTTTCTCAATGTTTATGATGCATGCACTATTAGATGATAAGTATAATGTATTCATTAATTCTTTTCTATTATACTTAACAAACATTTTCCACTCAAAACTACAAGCTATAGCAATAATGGGAAATTCACGTACAAATCTGCTGATATTTCGGGGGCAAAAAACAGAATGATCAACTTGCAGAAATTAGCATATACCTCGCCCAAACATAAGGAAGACTTTAAAACCGCTCAAATACAAGATAATCAACTATTGAAAGATGAGAAAACCAAGTTTATTGAAGATAGACTGTCAATATCCAAGAACATACAAAAACGTCTTGGCAAATCATCAATGAAATTACCGGAAATAAAAATAAAAATGATGTACAACTCTACTTTGAAAACGGTTTTCTAGGTGCAGAAGTCGTTTCTTTAATGAAAAACCAAATGAACTTATTTCGCAAAATTTCCCATCGGAACACAGCTATGGGTGTAATATTCCCAATAATAAAAATATTTTTCGTTTTCAAGAAATAAACACCAAAAATTACTGGAAATGGGTAACAAAATCGAAGGTAAAAAAGTGCCGGATATGACGACATGCCTATATACTTATTGAAAAAAAAGTTTACCTTTCTTTAGCAAACCTCTTACTCATATCATTAATTCCTCCTTAAGCACCGGACAGTTTCCTGCTAATATAAAATTTGCTGTAATTAAACACCTGCTTTATGACCCTGAATTGCCGACTAATTACAGACCAATTAGCTTGCTTAGCTCCTTTTCAAAATTCTTTGAAATAGTTGTATATGAACAAACTTTCGAATTTTTTCAACAAAATATTTTTTTCTACTCAAATCATCATGTTTTTTTTTTAAGGTAGGAGCACTGAAACTGTTCTCCTTGAATTAACAAACAACATCAATAGCTGTCTGGATGCAGGATAAGTGTCCTGTGGCATTTTCCTGGATTTATCAAGAGCTTTTGACATAGACTTTGACATTTTGTTTGGTTGGTTGGAACACTATGGTATACGGAATTCAGAGATAAATTGATTCAAAAGCTATATGACCGAACGTTTACACGCGTCCAAAATTAGGGATCAAAATACAAATAGGTACATACTGTCATCAGCCCTGGAGGTGTCCAGGAAGGTTCCACAGGGCAGCGTATTAGGACCACTTATATTCATAATTTACATCAATGATCTGCTATCTATTGCCGAACGAGACCAAACTATCATCAACTATGTTGACGATACCACACTATTATTTACCGCCCCGAATTTTCCCGAACTCACCCTAAATGGTAATTCACTTATGGTGAACATTGAGAACTGATTTGTGATCTCAAAATTAGTGCTAAACCCAAAGAAAACCAAAGCAGTGTTTTTTAAAACAAATCGTGGGCCTGACACTCCAGATGACATAAAACTTAAGGACTATAAAATATAGTTTTCGGTAGAA
The DNA here is from genome assembly GCA_018342105.1 of Gonioctena quinquepunctata. Lineage (NCBI taxonomy): Eukaryota > Metazoa > Arthropoda > Insecta > Coleoptera > Chrysomelidae > Gonioctena > Gonioctena quinquepunctata. Next base: position 251,044 of record JAFIRS010001451.1, on the reverse strand, counting down.
ACTAAGTGCTTAGGTGTTTTTCTCTATGACAGAATATTGTCAAATAATACTAACATTAGCATCGTTAGGTTCTTCTACTATGCTAGTTTCTACTCGAGAGTGCGATACGGCATTATTCTTTGGAGAGGAAGTGGTAAAGCCTTGAATATTTACAGAATTCAAAAAAAAACTATTCAAATAATTAAGAAATTGAGTTTTCTCACATCGTGTAGAACTCACTTCAAATCGTTGAATATGCTTACTGTCCCAGCAATATACATATTTGAATGTATCAAATTCGTTTTCAAAAATAGGCATATTTTCTCACAGTTCCAAATAACTCAGTCATGGTAAAAGAAATATATCAAATTACAACATTCCCTATCACAGGTTAGCCTGTATTGAGAAAGCTGCCCAGTATTCTTGTTTAAAATTGTACAAGCACTTAACTGCCCATTTGAAAGCGAAAAATAATTTTCAAGGCTTAAAAAAACCCATATTGCTTTTCTTATGTTCCCTAGAACCTTATTCTACCAATGAGTATTTAGGAAGTACTTGGATTATGTAACTGATTCATAATCCTTTCTGCATCCTTATATATATTTTGAGTATCTTTCACACTATAGGCGAGATCACTAATTTCTGGAAAAAATATCACGATGTCAAGAACGATGAGAAAAATTGCTAATTTTTTTTCAATTTTTTTTAAGTAGTTTTTCAAAAAAAATTACCAAAGAAATGTTCCTGTTTGAACACTGCGGAAACCGCGCCAGGATGTGATGTAACAAGTACAGATCGCCGAGGGCGTAAGATAATTTCAGAATGCCAAGCGTTATTCATAATATTTCTTTACAATGTAAGCAGGCCGAAAAAATAATGACATAGCACTTGGTATGCATACATTTATTCAAGAATAAATCAATAACAGCTATGGAATACGAAGTATCCATTTCAATATAACACATGCTGACAAAAGTTCTGTTTTATTCATAGGATGAAACAATAACATTTCCTCAGAAGTTCCACAAAATAGTGACACAGGCAACTCGTGAAAATGCCAAATCATTGGACTTTTACGACGTCAAAAGAAGCGGCAATAACGCGGTGTTTGACTGTCTCACTGAATTTGAGGGTTTGAGAGCAGCATTTATTCGAATATTACAAAATATCTTCTAGGAAAAACTATGCATACATAATATTTCATCACTATATTTCAACTTCAAGCACATATGAAGCAAATTTGTGAGTTTGTGATCTCGCTTATTGTTACTATTCTGATGACTTGCTTGTATATATTACTCTTGTATTTTGTTATATGTTTGTAATATATAATTCAAGTGCAATAAATTATTATTATTATGTAGCGAACGTTCCCACGAAATAACCATTCTCATGGATAGCTGATGAAGCTTCGCTGACCAAGCAGTATTCCAAGAATCTCCCCATCTCTGACCTCTGGGAGCAAACCATTTTAAAATATTTTATTCATTCTATTTTGTAACTCTCGCTAGAGACAGTCGTCCATATTTTTATACAAATAAATACTTCAAAAAGAACTTTTTTGCATCGTGGAGTTTCAATCCCTTTAGCACAATTCGAACATATCCATCGAGGATATCCCGAACGAGAAGACGAACTGACGACCCAAACTCTGGAAGGCTACCTAGAATCAACGAAGAAAGTACTGGAGACTACACGGATTTGAATCTTCAAAAACCTGTGAGTGCCACATATTCCTTCTTGCCTTTACTGAACCCTCTGATTAAGGACTTCGATGAAGATATTTAGGGCTGTTAATTGCGAACAATTGTGTTTTGTAATTCATTTTGTGATTTTGTAATCAGTGACGTATTTCTCAGACCATAACTCTGCTGAAATAAATAAATTATCTATCTATCAATTGGTGTCTATTCTAGACGATTGATCTAAAGAACAGGGCCGGATTAAAAGGTGTGGAGGCCCTGGGGCAACAAAGGAGTGGAGGCCCCTATTTATTTTTCAAACAATTTTTTATTTATTTATTGCGGAACAAATCAAATTGTTTCGACACGAGCATATGTAGGTATAATAAAATACAAGAAATAAATTAAATTACAGCGTAAACGAATGGATTCTTGCGAGCTTTTTTCGACGAAAAATCATTAATGATTTCGGTCAAATCCAGCATCTGGAGAAAATCATTCTCAATGCTAAGAAGCGATAACTTTGATAGGCGGCTTTGTCTCATTGTAATTCGTCTGATTTTTCATTTTGGAAAATGAGCGCTTTTCAGTGCAATTTGACATTATCACATTCTCAGTTGTAATATCACAAGAGAGTGAAAATAATTCGACAGATTTTCGAAAACTTGTTGCCAGGCAATAGACAAGAGAGACCAACTGGCTCGAATGGCTATTGCCAACAAGTTTGAGAAAGAAATCTAGATAATTATTGTCTACTATATCGAACTCTCGTGTGGTATTCTTTAGATTATTTTTTTATGTTATGATCATAAACACATTTCCTTGCAAAATTATATAATGTACTAAACCGGTTTTGATTCATTTCACACTTTTCATGGGAATTGATGACAGACGTCAAATTAAAAATATAGGTTGTCAGACAATAAAAACAAAATACCTCAAATTATTCCCGCGACAATTTTCTAGGTGGAATATTCCCACTATTGATTGGCCAAAACGTATATGAATTATTTGAATTGAACGTTTCCATTGGTTTCTAGCAATGTCAAAAAATAATCACTGTAATTTCAATGTTTGAGAATGTAGCTCTGAAATTTTGGTTTTCAAGAATTTGATAGTAGAACATCTTAGATTGGTCTTTTTGATTGTCCTTTTTCAGAAGGATTTACATTTGTTGCGGAATGTCATCCGTCTCTTAGACTCACACTTTCAGATTTCGGAGATTTCTCTGTTACAAGCGAGACACTCAGCGGACACTTGTCAACGCCAATAAATAGTAAAAACAGGTATAGACGGGCAAAGTGTTTGTAGAATCGGCAGAAAAATAGTCAACAGAATTTGAACTTTTGTTCTATTATGGAATGCGCACAGGGCTCTTATAAATAATTTGATGCAATCATATTCATAAATTGAAATATTATTTTCTTTTGCTTATGATTATTGAATTTCATTGTGTATCTAGATCGCTTGTGTCATTCGAAGAATACATCGACAGAAAATCCTTCATTTAATAAAAAAAAATTATATATTTTTTTAAATTCAATTGTTCTTGTTTTTACAGCTAATTTCGATACGATATAATATTTTGTATAATAGTATGATGTTTTACTTGGTGATTGTTTCTCGCATATACACATGATTCATCAGATCGAAGATTAATATTAACCATGGATTTTGACAAGAATACGAAACATGTTTTTGAATGTTTAAAACGAAAAATGAGAGGAAAAAGTGGGAGAACTGCTCTTTCATTGTCAGATTTTTTATATATAATTTTGCATATCCTTCGGTATTTGTTAGGAAATTTTACCTAAAAATTTATATTGTGGAGGCCCCGGGGCTGCAGCCCCGTTTGCCCCCCTCTTAATCCGGCTCTGCTTAAGAACAACGTAAAATATAGAAAATATTTATGAATGATATAACAGATTCACTAAATAATTTATCATTCGAGGAAAATAAAAATTGAAAATATAATATCATCCAATATGGTCCCACCAGTAGTACGAGATCAATCCCAAGTAGTGAACTGAAATCTTTTCAAATCTAGATTAAATAATATTAGACTGTTTGATGGTGAATTCATTGAATAAATTTATTGATAGGTGTCATAGTCTGATCAATGCATATTCAATTTACAATGATCAAATGCTCAACGATTGATAGGAAAAGCTGAATTCATGGTAGGGAACAGTGCCGTACACAATACTTGGGCCTCCTTAGAAGATGCACTCGGACAATGCTTCTCGGATCGTAGGGATATAGATTGTTCAGTACAAGAGTTAACCAGAAGTCGACCCCACAAGGGAGAAGACTTACTTAGCTTTGGAAGTAGGTTACAGTTGTTGAGAAGTAGTGTTGTACAAGGAGTGAGCAACAATACGAGTTTAGGTAAAGACGAAAAACTTTACCAAGTTTTACATTACGATAAAGTCGCACTTAGTACATCCATTGCAGGTTGTACAGGTGTTTTGAGAAATAATATGCATCTCAAGAAACCCGTTTCTCTAGAGGATGCAATGGCGTATGTGAATGATTATTAAAATTTCGAGAAAATGTATGGTAGTTTACACAAACATTTTAAACCAAAATTCAATGTTCCAAATATCAAGCAGGCATATACACCCAACTACAAACAAACAACATTCAGCCGCGAAGGTCAAACCCCTTTCAAAAGCAATTTTATCACCAGAATAACACTTCTCAAATCCTAACTTATCTCCGAAACCTATCTGGCCCAGCCAACCTCTGAATATAGAGCCAAGGCAACAACCCCATCAAAGGTACCCAACTAGTCGAGAGGATTTTGGACTTCCCCAAAACAAACGATCCTAACCTATTGGCAATGTACTTATTAAATACCTTCTCAAATCTAAGTGACAAGTAATTCCCTATGAAAAAGATATCTCGTAGACAACAAAGACAACCTGTTGTGGTACAACCAAGAACTAATAACCATGAGAGAAAACTATCCTCTGTCAAAATAATATGTGATGTCACGAAGGACACAGCAGATATAAACACTTATAAGATGCTAAAAAAGACCTATAACCAAAAAGTCAAATCCGCAAAACAGAATGCCTATGCAGGTCACATTCTAACATAAAAAAACATATCAAAAGCTAGTTGGGAACTCATAAACTATGAAACTAATAGAAATAAAAAGATAAATCCTCCAAACCAAATCACTCCCGATCAATTTAATGACTTCTTTGTGAATGTAATGACAATTTAATCAAGTCATTACCTTCCTACCAGGAGAATGAACTCCTGAACTTCAAACGTTTTCCTGCTCCTTGTGCTTCATTCTTTCTAGCTCCTGTCTCAAAATTTGAAGTAGCAGAGACAATAAATTCTCTAAAAGAATCAAAGTGCCAAGATATAAATGGGTTCACTGGTGGACTACTGAAAGAGGTGCTCGAAATCATTTTGAATCCTTATCGTCATTGATAAATCTTATCATCTTTTCTAGTGGTACTTTTTCCGGTGCCTTTAAAATTTCAAAAGTAATTTCTATTTTTAAAAAAGGAGATCCCACAGTCCCAAGTAACTATCGACCAATATGGATTATATCGATTTTTTCCAAAATTATTGAAGTTATATTGAAGCAACGACTGCTTGCCTAAATAGACAAGATTAACTTTTTTTATCAAAGAATCAATATGGTTTCCGGAAAAATATCTCGACCATCAAGGCGGTTTCTCAAATTATTAAAGAGATAATCGAGAGCTTTGAAAATGGTTATCATACGTCTCTCACCAAAAACTCTCAGAGAAATTTTGGTATTATGGAATCGTAGAGTCACCTTAGCCCTCATTGAGTCATATCTCTCAAACCGTCACCAAAAAGTAGACATCGACAATTCCTCATCTTCCTTCCAGTTAAATCATCATGGGGTCCGTCAAGGATCTGTTTTGGGTCCACTGTTATTTATAATCTATTATCTATTATAATTTTTGAAACTTGGAAAATGTATCTTATTTGCGCATGACACTTCCCTCATTTTATTAGACAAAAAGGGTAGAAACTTAACAGAAAAAATCGAAAACATAAAATCTCGTACTGAACAATGGTTTTCATTAAATTCTACCAACCATGCCACACATACTGGTCAGAGTGTGAAACTACTGGGAATAACTCTGGTCGCACCATATTGACACATTATGAAAAAAAACTTGCTAGTACAATCTTCATGTTACGCCAACTGAAACCCATCAGTAACACATTTACGTTGAAAACGGTATACTTTGCGTTGTTTCATTCATAGATGAACTATGGCACAATCCTTTGCAAGTGCAGCTACCAAAATTTTCAAACAGCAAAAAAAAGCTGTAAGAATAATAGCCAATGTAGGTTACAGAGAACACTGCCAGCCATGGTTTATCAAACTAGGCATCATGCCGCAGCCCTCCTTGTTCATATACAGTGTACTGCAGGAAGTACACAAATAAATTAATCATATCACCACCCAGGGTGACATTCATCATTACAACACAAGAAATCCAGCATTCATCAGAAACCCTATCTATCGTCTAGATCGATAAAAAAAGAACTCCCTGAATATAATAATATATATATATATATATATATATATATATATATATATATATAAATAACACCCTACCAAATGAAATCAAAAGTCTCAATTTCAATAGCTTTGAAAAAAATCAAAAAATATCTTTTGACACAAAGTTTATATGAGTAGAAGAGTTCTTGGGGGCTGATCATAGTGATATATGGCATAGGTCTGTGACTTGCTCTCTCCCTTGATTTTAATCAAATAGATTTCTTTATATATTTATATTTTTATTCAAATTTAATCAGGCTTAATTAACTGTTTTATTGTGAATGTTCTAACATGTTTCATGTATGTGATAAGTGTATCTGTATTTTATATTTACCTTATATTTTAATATGTTTTATGTATCTAATAAGTTTATTGCATGTCAAATAAACTATTCTATTCTATTTAAACCCAACCAAATATCTAGAAACCGAACCTATGTCAACTAAGTCTAGAAATCCCACCAGGATATCTAATCGACCTTTTTCCAATGTCCAACAACATAGGACAAATTTCAGAAATCAATATCCAAACAACTTCCAAAATAATCAGCGATTTTTCCAATCAAATAAAAAACCCAATGTGAATCGGAAGAATTATCTTCCAACAAATAAGAAGAATCAACCACTAATCAATGTTATGGAAATCCAAAGAAAATACCCAATATTTTGACCCCAACATATATGAACTGAATTTTAAAAACCAATCATCTCACAGACAAAATCAATATAATGAGCAGACAGATTTTGACGACTTCCAAAATTTTCAATCAACCAGCCACATAGAAGGCAGAAATAAATAAACCAAACTAAAATTCACTCAGCAAACCCTCAATTATTGAAAATATATACCCAAACAAAATATATCAATCTGACATAGATCAAAACAGCAACGTAAGATACCAGGAAAAAATACCAGCACTTTCAGAATTTAATATAACTTACGAAATTTACTTTATTCTATTCAATTTTCATGATTACTTTGATGGCGTACTAGGAATAAACCATTTAATCAATATTTGAATATTGATTTGATCAATAAAAAATTAGTTGGCAATCACATAGAGATTCCTTTCAAATTTAGGCAACCCAGCGATCCCAAAAAACAATCAAAATCGACCATTAACAAAAACGACATTGACTTAAACGCACTCGAAACTTTATCAGTCCAAAATAACCCCCCAGTGATGTCAATGAAATGATTCGATTTTCAGGCAAACCACGAGAAAATTCCAAATCTCGATGAGAACGTCCTTCGAGAAATTCTAGAACCCGAAACCATTCAACCCAAAATCAAAATAATATCAAATATTCGTATTAGACCACCGCGAGCGAAAGAAAATCATTCCGACCTAGAAACAGTCCACACTCCGCTTGAAGACCCTGTATGTATCATTCCCATTTCGGTACTCGGGTAACATTTTCAATAACCAAATTAATTTTTGCAATTCATGTCCCTATTATCAGAAACGAGGTCCTCACATTCTATCACCTATACCCTATCATACAAACCCACCATATTTTTATCCCCAAATACCCGCTGGAAAAAACGTATTACTGCACCGAGAACTACTACTCCGAGGACCATTGCACAGCCCAGCTGATCGAAGGCAATCTTACAGCAAATTGTCAACCACTCCAAATCAATTTAGACGAGTCAATTATAGAACAAGTCACTGAAGAGGAAGTGCTGATCATCCCAGTTCAAGAGGAAAGAATATTTTCCAAATTTAAAACCGATCAATACATGGAAATAAATATTCCCTCTGTAAAAATTCCGAAGGTTGTGAAATTCATTAAACACAGGAAATTCTTCAACGACAAAGATTCAAAGGGTTTACCACAATTCTACCCAAATTCCAATCGAAAACACAAAAATCCAGATTATGCAAAACGCCAAACTTTACCAAGCTCAACTTAGACAAAATCTACAAAATCAACAACATGATAGAACAATTGGAACCGATTAAGAAGTCCGAAACCCCCAATGATGACAACACCTTGAAATTGGCCATTCTCCTTGGATTGATCATTTCAATATAGCAATCAAACTGAATAAGAAGTGAAACATAACCAAATGGTGCCACCCAAAAGAAGCATAAACGGAAGATGATGGCCAAGAAGCAGGAATGGTTCCAAACCGACAAAATAACTCTCTTATTTTCTCGAGGAGGGAGGAGTTATGTAGCGACCGTTCTCATGGATACTGCTGATGAAGCTTCGCTGACCAGGCAATATTCCAAGAATCTCCCCATCTCGGACCTCTGGGAGCAAACCATTTTAACATATTTTATTCATTCTATTTTGTAACTCTCGCTAGAGGCAGTCGTCCATATTTTTATACAAATAAATACTTTAAAAAAAGACGTTTTCTCGTTCAAAGTACTTAATTTCAGACTGGTGATAATGCCACAGGAAGTATAAGGGAGTGAGGTGTTATCACTCAGAGATTTATTTTTGTTTTGTTCTTGGATAATATCAAAATTTTAAATGCAGATATTTTCCAGTGAGCTGCTGGTTCCAGAAAATATATTTATGTGTTAATATACATTTGAATGAAAGTTAGATTAACCATATCTTGTTTATCCTTACTATATGTTTCCTTTCAACATTTAATTCATTATGATCAATTATGTTATTAGTCATGCTTGAATTAATCTGTTTAATCAGAATGTGGAAGTTAATCAAGCCATTAAATCAAAGATATTTTATGTTCAACTCTCTTATTTTACAAAGTGATATTTTTTTATACATATTTTATTTCACCAAATGATCCAAATTTTACATTTATGCATATACTTTTTTGAAAAAAATATATAATTTGAAAAACTTTTCCAATGAATATATTTTGCTCGTCATTCATTATGGATATAGATTTCCTGATTGGAACAATTCGAAAATATATATAAAATCTATTTCTGAGATCAGGTGCATGTTCTAAAAATAGGTTGGAAACTGATCAAGGACTAACAATTGGAAGAAATCCACTGTTTTAAAAATAAATTGAAAAACACAGTGATAATTTTAATCAAAAAAGAATCTAAAAACGCAGAAAATAATGTGAATTCTATGTGCAAAATAATTTCCCATCCTGTAAAATTATGGAACATACATTATCATTTTATATTGGTAAATGATAACAAAACATGTGTAGGAGAATGTAATAATAATAATAATAATAATAATAAATGATATTTATTGAACCAAGTAAATTACATGATTCAACAGGCTATTGACCTAGGTCCTTCTGCCTCGGAGAATGTAATAAAAAGTCACAAAAGAACATATTTTCTGAAAAATCGCGTTCAATATAATTGAGTAAAATTCCTGACATATCAAGAATGCACTTCTATTAATGAGATACCATATCATAGAGGTTGTTGCTAGATCTCCAAACCTGATATAATATCAACCTATACTCATTCACCTAGCGTACATAAGAGGTCGTTTATAGTGAATTGGAGTGCAATTTCAATTATTTTCAACATATTTAGAGATGTTATATTTCTCATACCTCATTTTTCAAAAAAAAAAAATAGCAAATTAAGGCATTTGCAGAATGTTACAGCGTCCGGATTTAAGCACCAGCCATTTGTCAGAGAATTCTTTGAAATTTAGCAAGGGAAGAATCTATTCAAGTGGGTAGCAACTTTGGTGGTTCTCTTCAGTTCGTTTTTATTGCCAAATGGGCTTTGAACAGTTTTTAACTTGCTTCGTTCGTATGTCATTCTGTCATTGTTTCCGGTTCAAAATTTGTAATAAATTTTTGGAGAACTTCTGATTGAGCTGAAATTTGGCAGGTATTCATAATTCCGGTGACAATACATTATGAAATTTTTGTTGGATAAAAAAACAAAATGGCGGCTCCAAAATGTCGGACGAGATTTGTAATTATGGGCCGATTTGATTCAAAATTGGCATGTAGGGGTTTTTGGGGTCGGAGATTATGAATTAACTGTCAAAATTCATAAATTCAAGATGGTAGCTCCAAGATGGCGGACGAGGTGTGATTATGGTCCGATTCGAATCAAAATTGGTATGTGGGGGTTTTCGGGGTCGGAGATTATTAATTTTTTGTCAAAATTTATAAATTTAAGATGGCGGCTCCAAAATGGCGGAGGAGTTTTGTGATTATGGTCAGATTCTATTCAAAATTTGTTTGTGGGGGTTTTCAGAGTGGAAGATAATGATGTTAAAATTTATGGTTGGAATTTTTGTTAGAGAAAAAAATAAAATGTCGCTCCAAAATGGCGGACGAGATTTGGGTTTATAGTAAGATTCGATTAAAAATTGGTATGGACATTCGACTCAAAATTTGTATGTGGGGGTTTTCGGGGTCGAAGATAATGAATTATTTGTCAAAATTCGTAAAATAAAAATGGCGGCTCCTAGATCGTCGACGATCTCTGTGATTATGGTCCGATTCTATTCAAAATTGGTATGTGGAGGTTTTCAGGGTCGGAGATTATTATGATTTTTTTGTCAAAATTCATAAATTCAAGAGTTTTGTAATTATGGTTCGATTTTATTCAAAATTGGTATGTGGGGGTTTTCGTGGTTGAGGATAGTGATTTTTTTTTGTCAAAATTCATAAAATCAAGATGGCGGACGATCTCTGTGATTATGGTCCGATTCTATTGAAAATTGGTTTGTAGAGGTTTTTGGGTTCGGAGATTATGAATTTATAGCGGACGAGTTAATTTTTAAATGGTTTCCTCGTTGAAGAACTAGATAGCTCAGAACTTACAGAAAAAAGGCCCCATAATGACGATGCATCAACAAAAATGCATAGATTAAGGCGTACTTACTAAAAAGCACAAAATAAAATAACCTTTCTAAAAACAAGCTTTTATTCAAATGCGCTAAAAATTAAAAAATAATTGCTTTGGATGTGTTTTAGCACATTTGAATAAAAGCGTGTCTTTAAAAAGGTTTTTTTATTAATTATTTAATTTTTTAAATCTATTTTTATTACACACATCAGCCATTATTTTTAAACAATAGATAGTTAGGGTACAAGAGTATATGTTATATTTTACATGTTTATTAGTAATATGAACTGAATATACTGACATCAATAGGTTATAATCCACATGGCCATAAATGGGGAAATATTTTTTGTAATAGGTACTTCTTGTATACAATTCAGAAAAAACTTAATTAAAACTATTATTGGTCACCAAAAATCTGAATACGACGATATAATAGTAGAGATGTTCTTCAAACAATTTATTAGTATTTTATATTTATTTAGTTTTAAAGTTATATATTATGTATTTTTCAATAAGAAAACTTTGATGGGGAATTTTATGAAAACAAATTAAGAAACTGTATGAAACCGTGTTCTGATGGCTTCCCAATTTTTCATTTCATTGATTTTATTTCTTATAATGCACATTCTTAGTCATACCCCTACGATATAATTAAAAAAAACTTAATTGAAACTATCATTGGTTACCAAAGATGTGTATACGACGATAAAATCGTAAAGATGTTCTTTAGTAAAAAAATTATGTTTTATATTTCTTTGTTTTACGGTTATATCTCCTGTATTATTCGAAACAAAAAAAAACTTCAATTAAATATTTTGTAAAAACCGAACAAAAAAGATGTAAGAGAAAGATCTTTCACTATATGCTAGTCGGGCTTGCCACTCCTACTGAGAAGGAATCTTTTATTTAGAAACCTATCGAGGTGGGAGATTTTCGGAGTGTTTCTTTCTGTCACTAGGTACCGCCAGTTAAAAGTTTTCTTTTCCGGCGTACCTATAGGTGTTATAGACTCGATGATGGTTTTGGTTATGTTGTGTCTCGCTTCAGCCAGAGCTCTTCGGACCTTTGGCTGGTTGACTACTCCGTACTGATGAAGGCCAAAAAAGCCTGAAACCGGTATGCGGATTGTTAGGTGAACACGACATAAATTAAACATAATCGAGCTTATCAGAAAGAAACATTTGCATTCAATTATATGGAGGTATGCATGGATTTTCAGGTGAATATCATTCAACGTTCTGCGTGGTATCTGCTAGGAAAGTAGTTGTTTTTCACCTGAGATCTACCATTTTCTGGTTCAATTTATATTGAATCTTTTATGTGAAGAAAACCGTTTAATTCGATTTTTTCTATTTTTTCTAAAAAAGATGTAGTTATGAAACCACATTTCGATGATGATGATGATGATGGCGCATAACGGAAGGAAGCTATCAACGAGTTTTTTGTTATATTCCACCTTTCCGGACATACTTCTATATAATTTAGATAAAAGAATTCATTGAAACTATCATTGGTTTCAATATTAGTGTTTTTTATTACTTTGGTTTCAAGATGTAATATTCGATCATAAACAAAACTTTAGTAGATATTTTGTGTTTTATCGATGCTGTCCTATGGAAGATATATGTTGCCAGCAAAGCAGCCAACAAAAATTCGGCGGCGTGGCCACCGCGATTTTATCCATTCATTCTTCATTTGTTTTTATTATTGTTCATTATACTCCACAGTCTCGGTCACATTTCTAGCTAATATTTCATGAAAAGAGACTTAATCGAAACTAACTTAGGTCAAATAATATTAGTTTTTTGCATTACTTTGTTATTAAAATGAATGTATTATTTGATTCAAAGAAAACTTTGGTAAAATATTTTGTAATAACAGATTAGGAAAAGTATGTGTTTATGAAACTGCGTTTTGATGAAGATAGTGTTCTATGGGAGGAATATGTTGTAAGCGAAGCTACCAACAAAAATGCGGCGACGTAGACGCCGCGATTTTTTCCTTCGTATGTTTTTTTTAAATTATATTCCGCATTCTCAGTCATACTTCTATATAATCCGGGAAAAAATCCATGATGGTATTTCATGGAAACAATTGAGTAGAATATACGTAGTGTTTGGCAAATCGAGAATGACGAGGTACAAAGTGTATATCGAAGAATTGTGGTATCTAATATTATTCAATTTCATTAGTTTTAGTCATATTCCAATTTTTTTTTTTAATTTTTTTTTTCCAATTTTCCTACCAAAGAATTATCTAAATTTGTTAAAGTGTTTCGCAGAAACTTTCAAATTGGATTGTTTTTTCTCCTTCCTTTCTAGTTTGGTTCATTCCATAATTATCTAAGAATTTGGGATTTTTTTAGTTTTTTGGACATATTTCTCTACTGTTGAATTCGGAAAGAATGTTCAACGAATATTTTTGTAGAAACAATTCAGATAGAATGTTGAAAGAAAACGATAAGGCTTACGTGTTTGAGAAATCAAGAACGTCACATTAAAAAAATGCGTGGGCTTACGTGTGTGGGAAATCAAGAACGTCAAGAGAAAACGTTGCATGTGCTAACGCTTGTGAGAAATCAGGAACGCCGAGGGAAAAATATGCTAGGTTTGCGAATATGGGAAATCAAGAATGTCGAGGAAGAATGATGAGCAGGCTCATGCATTTGGGAAAATTTATAATATTGACAGTAATATCTGGTTATATATCTTAAACTAATGGACCCAAAGAATAATTCTTGTAGAATTGTTAGTGGAAACGATCAAATCAAATGATTTTACTGTAACAAACTCTTTTAATTTTTTCTGTTTCTTTAGGAATCTGGTTTATCTTCAAAACTTTTTTCCAATATAATTAATGTAGTATTGATTTTAGAGAAAATATCACGGTGGTTTTTTGTGGATTCAATCAACAGGAGGTATATAGCTTCAATAAAATATTTGTTTCCATAGTTATCAAGAAATTTTTAATTTTCTTCAGTTTTGTTAGTTTTTTAGTCATATTGTACTAATAAATTAGGAGAGAATATCCAGGAGACTTTTGTAGACTATGTCGAAGTTTATTTTTCACTTGAATAAAATAATTTGATTATCTAAGAATTTGGAAAAACATTCAATTTTCTAAGATTTTGGTCATATCTCCTGTACTAATAAATTTGGATGAACAATTTATGAAGGTTTTGTTAACATAAGCATTTTTTATTTCCATAAAATATTTCGATTTATCCCATGATTATCTAGGAATGTGGGATTTTCAATTTTCAATATTGTTAGTTTTTTCATCATATTTCCTGAACTATGAAACTTTATGAGAGTTTTTGGTATATTTTCAACCGACGAAACCAAAAAGGAGGAGGTTTTCTAGTCGACGCGTATATTTTTATTGAAACGTCTTGAATCTTGTCTGATACCGTCAATCAATGGTGCCTACCACAAATGTTTATTCAAGGAACTAGGTATGTAGTTTATTACATTATCTAATCTTTATGTATAAAAAAACGATACTACTGGCGATCTAAAATTTGAAAGAGACGTAAACTTCAATCCCAAGGGGGTAGAACATCTGAAAAAAATCTTCAAAAACTAATGTAAGTAACACATCATCTCCCATGCAATAATGTCCTGGTGAACTGGAATTTGGGTTATTTTAAGATATTGATAACAGATAGGCTCTATTCAAAATTCCGACCAGATGAACTTTTACAATTCATCAAATTATATATTGTTGCACTCCCGTGAATGGACGGGTGTTTAATGGCATTTTATAAAGAATTACACTGGATGAATATTCCAAAAAATCTTGAATAAATTAAATTTTTTATGCCAAATTGTGGAATTTTTAACTGATTGTAGGAAGAGAGTGATAATCCTTATCATCATTCATTGCAGTCTTAATTATTCAAAATGTGCTTCTGCGTCAATTCTACACCAAAGAAAACAAACGAACCTCATTATATCCAAACTGGTAGATAAAGTCAGAACTAGTAGATGTAAGTCAGCATACTTTACTGCACTTTATACTTCACAATTATCAATAAATCATTTGTAATAACACACAGTTGTCATCTTCTACGAATTATAAACAGATATTTCTCTTATATATATATATATATATATATATATATATATATATATATATATATATATATATATATATGAATATAAGAACATTCACAAACTCACAAATTTGCTTCATATGTGCTTGAAGTTGAAACATAGTAATAAAATATAATGCATGCATAGTTTTTCCTAGATATTGTGTAATATTCGAATAAATGCTGCTCTAAAACCCTCAAATTCAGCGAGACATTGAAACACAGCGTTATTGTCGTTTCTTTTGATTTGGCATTTTCCCGAATTGACAGGGTCACTATTTTGGGGTTGAGGGGTTGAGGAAATGTTATTCTGTTTCATCTGTTGTGAAGTATTCTTCACACCCTCTAAAGGTGCTGCTCATTCATTCATTATTATTTTGTCATTTAATTTTCATGATGTCGTATTGCAACATTAATTATTATATATTAATTATAACAATCCTTATTTTATTGCTGAGGCTTTACTATTCGCGAGTCCATTGTTCTACATACAATTTTTGCATGTCGTTTTCCTATAGGTCAATTACCAACACGCGACAGCGTCCTGGTGACGATTATGCGTCTTCAAAGCATCAGCTATAAAAGTATTGATTACTCGATAATTATAGATCATTATTACATTTGATACTGCACTAAGTGTTACTCCTGCTAATTATGCCAACCGGCCATTTGTTGTGAACTGATACACGTAATACATTTTTTTTGTAGAATCAGTCGCCTGTTTGTGTTCTTTCTCCAAGTCCAACCCCAACTACAACAGTGATGTCGAGAGTGGGGTGTTGAATTCCATCGGAAAAGCAGAAAATTGTGTAAATTGACGTCAAGGTGTTGAAAAGCAAAGTTCAACGAAAAGCCGCACGTTAAAGTTATTCCTTTTTGCTGTTGGAATACCTACGTGAAAAAGTAGTAATTGGACATGAGGAAAAGACTCTTCTCTACAAACGCAGTCAACCCACAACGGAACAATCGAGCGAGATCAGAACTGAAGAGGAAGCTGCACGTCCCTCCTAGAACTTCACTTCAGGGCAGCCATTTTTAATTATTCTGTATTCCAGGAAGTACATCGTGTGACTGTCAAGTGTTGATCCACACGGATTTTCAATCTCATCGTCATCATTTGGTTAAAAGAAAAACTACATATTTTTGTAACATTTTAATTGTACCTAATTGTTTCTTTTTTAAATTATTTTTATGGTAGATATACCTACTAATCAAATTCTATTAGTTGGTCAAGAAAATCAACAACCAAATGACATTGCAGATATGTCATTCACCAACGATTTTGCATTTAAAATGATTCCTGAATTTGATGGGAATCGGGAAAACTTACACAAATGTTTATCCTAATGTGATGTCGTATGGGAAGTTGCTACCACGAGGGCACAACAAGTGATGTTTATGCATATAGCTAAATCCAAATTATCTGGTCCAGCCTATAATGTTATCAAGTACAAAGAAATGGATAATTGGCCATTATTCAAGTTAATCTTACAGAATCAGTACCTTGTACGAAGGACAATTGCTCAGATTCAAACAAAGTGATTAAGCGCACGGCCATATCCCAATGAGGATGTCCGAGCATTTGCACATAGAATAGACCTAAATGATGCTTGTGTAGCTAGCGAAGGGCAGAACGCGAGAGTAGTTATAGAAAATATAAATAATAAATCATCGTTAAAAGCATGCGTAGAAGGGCTCAGAAGTCCATTTCAGTTAGTCATAAAGGCTAGTAGATTTGATGACTTCACAAATGCTGTAGAGGCAGCTTGTGAGGAGGAAAAAAATTTAAAAACTAAAAACAACTTTCAACCAAATTTTTATTTAAAAAATAAGGATCAGTAAAAATTAAAATGCTATAAATGCGCCAAAAACAATCACAATTCCGATCAATGCTACTCAAACGCCAGATTTCCTTCCTTTCCACGTACTACCCAAATCCCTATAAAAATGGAAGCAAAAAACCTGGACATTCAATAGATGAATGCCAAAAACGAATTTATAATAATTCTAGAAGAAATTCCAATACTTCTTATTATCAAAATCCATCAAGTAATCTCAGTACTCGACACGAAATTCAAAGTTCTAGTTCAAATTATCATCAGGGAAACGACCAAGAGCCGAGCATCGCCAATGGCGGTATGACTCGAGCCCAAGATATGAAATCCGCCAAGTAAATGAATCATTGTGTATTGCAGAGCATTCTCCCAGTAAAAATCATATCAGTGCATTCGGAGAAGAGCAATTTTACAATAACTCGAATGAAATGAATTCGAAACATATGAATACAAACAATAATTTAGAAATATTTACTACTACAAGCGAAAGTGCAAAACTCATCTTGCGTAAATCTCCCATTACAACTATCGTGTACAAGGTCCGCAAATTTGTTATTAGATACTGGATCAGATATCAGCATTCTCGAACACTCACAGGTCGATGACCGACATTTTCATTTATACAGACAAAACCATTAAAATAAAAGGAATAACAAGCAAATATGTTAGTTCTATCGGTATAAGTTATGGCGAGATAAAATTGTCAAATGACATAAGTATTACACATATTTTTCATATCATCCCTAACGAATTTTCTATTTCAACCCAAGGTATTTTAGGGACAGATTTCCTTTCCAAGTTCAAAGCAGAAATAAATTATGAAACTTTACTTCTCACTATACCAGTCGACAACAGAATATTCACATACCAAATGACAAGTCCATTCGAAATCGTCGTACCCCCCACAAAAATCCGTGCTGATTTCTCGCAACCAAAAATCTGCTTCAATGAAGAAATTAAACCTGGTTTACATACTGGTAATTGCATGGTATACACTCGCATGAAATAGCACGATAAACTATATTAAAACATAAAGACTTAGCTATAGCTAACCCATTGAAAATATCCAAAGGAGACAAAGTATTATTGAAAAATGAGCATATCATACCTGGTAAAAGTAAAAAACTACAACCCAAATTTTCACATCAATAGATTCAGATACAAATTGTACTATCATGATCAAATAAAAGCCTACTAAGGTTCATTTCAATCTCTTAAAATTTTTCAATAAAACAATATAATATTAAGGAAGTTCAGAAACTCTGTTCACTAGCTGTGCAACGTCATATAGAGTGTACGGAATGAAATTATTTTGTCAAGGTTTTAAATTATTCTATCAGCCATATGGTGAATCAAGATAAATTAATTATGGAAATGTTAGGTGTTGATAATGAAGTAGCAAACAAAACCTATCCTTTTAGTCCACCTTCATAGTAATGTGAAGCAGATATGTTCCTGCCTACGAACAAAGAAAAATACAATTAGATTTTCCGATTTTTATCCAATTGGCAAATCAAAATTCTTGACTCTATGCAGTACCAACTGAGGTGCGAGTATAATTTACTAAATAGCGTTCGAAAATCGTGAAGTTGTGTATATTTTACTATAAGACTGTCGTTCGAAAATACCAGAGTATTCGCTACCGAGTTAACTCTCGTAACTCTACAAAATAGCTGGGTTTATTTAACTCCACAAAATTGACACAACTCTGAGGTGCGTTCGATTATAGACTCCAAGAGTAGAGTAAAGTATTTGAAGGTTTCTTAAATTTACTCTGGAGTTAAGTACTACTCATGTTTTATTCGAACAGTGCGGAATTTATTTGGAATTGTTTACAAAGTCCGAGTGAAAGAAGATAAGAACCCTGGTTCTGATATCGGAAATATAGGTTATGTTATTGTTTGTTAAATAAACGAAAAATTACAAGAACAATGAAACAATGAAACCGGAGAAAAATATTTTTGACAATAGCAGATAACTTTTCTAGAATCTTGTTCGCCAATTGTAAATAAAATGTTAGTATTTATAGTAGGGAATGACAATGGTAGATTCGAAGGTCATGTGATGGTTTCGAAGCAGCTTTGTTAAAAATAGGTCGTAGGTTAAGAATTCGAGTGGGACAGTATGAACTTGGTAGACCATATGTTTCTCCAAGATAACAACTATTATCAGTGAACAGTATTAAACACATACACATAAATAATCTCAATCTTGGGTTGGATGTGAGAGTGTGAGACACAGCATTAAGAGATTTTCCGTCCCCCAGAGTTGTGTCAATTTTGTGGAGTTAAATAAACCCAGCTATTTCGTAGAGTTACGAGAGTTAACTCGGTAGTGAATACTCTGGTATTTTCGAACGACAGTCTTATAGTAAAATATACACAACTTTACGATTTTCGAACGCTATTTAGTAAATTATACTCGATGGAGTTAATAATCGAACGCACCTCTGGGGGACAGAAAATCTCTTTATGCTGTGTCTCACACTCTCACATCCAACCCAAGATTGAGATGATTTATGTGTATGTGTTTAATACTGTTCACTGATGATAGTTGTAATCTTGGAGAAACATATGGTCTACCAAGTTCATACTGTCCCACTCGAATTCTTAACCTACGACCATTTTTAACAAAGCTGCTTCGAAACCATCACATGACCTTCGAATCTACCATTGTCATTCCCTACTATAAATACTAACATTTTATTTACAATTGGCGAACAAGATTCTAGAAAAGTTATCTGCTATTGTCAACAATATTTTTCTCCGGTTTTCATCAACTTTCATTGTTCTTGCCATTTTTCGTTTTTTTAACAAACAATAACATAACCCATATTTCCGATATCAGAACCTTCTGTCACTCGGACTTTGTAAACAACTCCAAATAAATTCCGCACCGTTCGTAAACAACTCCAAATAAATTCCGCACCGTTCGAATAAAACATGAATAGTACTTAACTCCAGAGTAAATTTAAGAAACCTTCAAATACTTTACTCTACTCTTGGAGTCTATAATCGAACGCACCTCTGAAGAATATATTGATATAAACTGTAAAAACGATGACAATCGTATTTTAATAAAATTACAGGGTACTGGTATATTCCAAATGAATTCGAATTGTTTGGCATTTTCAAAAACAATGATTCTCACACCTCATTAGCATTATACAAACGAGTTATTTACGAGCTACGTTCCACCTTCAAATATCACAACTGAAAAAAAAACAATCTCAGCTCATTAGATTGTGGAGTCAAATGAGTTAAATGCACTTACAAAGTTGAGTTAAGATCTTGACACCTTAGAATCTCAACAAGGTCAAGCTGATACCTCATTATTCGAATTCAGGCCACTATCTTTTCATGACATTTCAATTTATTCATTGTTACAAGATACAATTACTGAAACACGGCCGTCAGCTAATGTAGAAATTCATGAATGAAGTGAATACGAGGGGAGAGCAGAAAATTGCAATAATCCGAGGTACAATTTTCAAAATTAAGGGGGAGGTGTTGTGAAGTATTCTTCACACTCTCTACGAGGTGCTGCTGATTCATTAATTATTATTTTGTCATTTCATTTTCATGATGTCGTATTGCAACATTAATTATTATATATTAATTATAACAATCTTTATTTTATTGCTGAGGCTTTACTATTCGCGAGTCCATTGTTCTTCATAAGATTTTTGCATGTCGTTTTCCTATTGGTCAATCACTAGCACGCGACAGCGTCTTCAAAACATCAGCTATAAAAGTATTGATTACTCGATAATTATAGATCATTATTACATTTGATTCTGCACTAAGTGTAACTCCTGTTAATGATGCCAACCCCGGCAATTTGTCAAATGATTTTTTTCTTCACTTCCGGTTTCGCCGGAAGTGATACCAACTTTCGATTTTTAAATAGAACACCCTGTATATTATTACATTACTGAAATCTGCATAATTTTTTGAATCCAATGATACCACATAAGTGACATTTCAAACGTCAATATTTTTGATAATTCAATTTTTAGTTTTCCATTTAAGTGTGCCATTATGGTTCCGTTTTATTCCAATTCACCCGTCTAATTCTAGAAAAATCGAAATCCCGTCAAAATTTACTAAATTGCGTTTTCTTTGAGCAAATAAAGTTTATCATAATCGATTTTGGGGTAAAACTCAATTTTTTCAAATGTATTCAAATTTATTAGTACTATTAATAAGGAATTTATTCATACCTGCTAATAAAATGTGCGATAAATACAATCAAAATTACAGCTAAAAGAAAATAAGATAATACAATTACTTCGTTCTAATTTAATGCTAAGAAGTTACTAAGGTGGCTTTGAAATACAAAAAATGAACACAAAACTTTACAACAATTGTTCGAAATGCTGTCCATTAACGTCAATGCACTTCTGAACTCGCATAGCTTCGAATGCCTGTTGAAGGTAATCAGTTACTAAGGAGGCTTTGAAAACAATGAAATTACTCATTCAGATTGTCAAATAAATAGGTATTGGTTTATCGGTGTTCTTATTGTGTATTGGAAAAGTCTTTACATTTGTTGTTATTTTTATTCAAAATGCTCCACATTTATACAAGGGATGTTAATTATTTATGGGGAATGTAGAGAAAATGCCGTTGCGGCTAGAAACCTTTATGCCAACCGATATCCTGATAGACAATGTCCAGTGAGAAATTATTTTAATCGTCTTGAAAATCAATTCCGAAGAGAACCTAACCATGATCCCGAAGAAAACATTATTATTGACGAAGGAACGGAAATTAATGTTTTAGCTCGATTAGAAGTTGATAAGACTGTTTCTTTAAGGCAAATTGGGTTTGAATTGGAAATTAGTCACCAAACGGTAAGCCGAATCTTGCACAAACATAATTATAAATCTTTCAAATATCAATTGCACCAGCACCTGCACGAAAATGATTATGAACGTAGGATGGAATATTGCAATTGGATCTTGCAGAATAATGTGCAGCCAAACAATGCTTTTTTGGGAAGGATTTTATTTTCGGACGAGTCTAGGTTTACGAATATGGGATTATTTAACCGACAAAATACAAGGTATTGGTCACAAGAAAATCAAAAGGGAGGGTAACTTTCAAGTGCGGTTCGGTTTCAATGTTTGGCTTGGAATACTTGGTCGCAGAATCATTGGTCCAATAATATTTGAAGGTTGCTTGACTGGAGATAGATACTTAGGATTTCTGCAAAATGAAATTGAGGACAGGTTAACTGAATTACCTGAATCTACGACAGGGAATGTATTTCCAACAAGATGGAGCTCCTCCCCATAATTCAAGAATAGTAACTGGCATTCCAAGAAAACGTAATTTCGACAAATGGTCCTGTGCGATGGCCTCCAGGGTCACCTGATTTGACACCTCTTGATTTCTTTGTTTGGGGCCATTTAAAAAACATTGTCTATGCAACCGTCTTCGGAATCGAT
Organism: Gonioctena quinquepunctata; assembly: GCA_018342105.1. NCBI lineage: Eukaryota > Metazoa > Arthropoda > Insecta > Coleoptera > Chrysomelidae > Gonioctena > Gonioctena quinquepunctata. Next base: position 228,671 of record JAFIRS010001451.1, on the reverse strand, counting down.
TTTCAAGACGATTGAAATAATTTCTCGCTGGACATTGTCTATCAGGATATCGGTTGGCATAGAGGTTTCTAGCCGCAATGGCATTTTTTCTACATTCCCCATAAATAATTAACATGTCCACTTTTTCATCCCTTGTATAAATGTGGGGCATTTTGAATAAAAATAACAACAAATGTAAAGACTTTTCCAATACACAATAAAAACACCGATAAACCAATACCTATTTATTTGACAATCTGAATGAATAATTTCATTGTTTTCAAAGCCTCCTTAGTAACTGATTACCTTCAACAGGCATTCGAAGCTATGCAGTTCAGAAGTGCATTGACGTTAATGGACAGCATTTCGAACAATTGTTGTAATGTTTTGTGTTCATTTTTTGTATTTCAAAGCCACCTTAGTAACTTCTTAGCATTAAATTAGAACGAAGTAATTGTATTATCTTATTTTCTTTTAGCTGTAATTTTGATTGTATTTATCGCACATTTTATTAGCAGGTATGAATAAATTCCTTATTAATAGTTCTAATAAATTTGAATACATTTGAAAAAATTGAGTTTTACCCCAAATTCGATTACGATGTACTTTATTTGCTCATACAAAACGCAATTTAGTATTTTTGACGGGATTCCGATTTTTCTAGCATTAGACGGGTGAATTGGCATAAATCGGAACCATCATGGCACACTTAAATGGAAAACTAAAAATTGAATTATCAAAAATATTGACGTTTGAAATGTCACTTATGTGGTATCATTGGATTCAGAAAATTATGCAGATTTCAGAAATGTAATAATATACAGGGTGTCTATTTAAAAATCGAAAGTTGGTATCACTTCCAGCGAAACCGGAAGTGAAAAAAAAATCATTTGTAGGTCAAAAAGTGCCGCTTATTATGTATATGGGATATCCCAAATTTCAATCAATTACCTCCAAAACTAAAGGAGATACAGGGGGGTGTACCATGATCCTGTTTGTTACACACGGTATATTCACAGGCACTATATTTCCCCTACCTTAGAAATAATACCGATGTGAGCCCTCCTGGTGACTCTAAATTTCCGTATGTCAGTGAGCATTATTGTTTAAAAGTGAAAATAGTAATAATTTCATAAAGTTTTTCAATTACAAAATATGAGCAAAACTAAGCGATTCTGGAAATACTTGTTGTGTTCCAGGCTGATGTGTTAATGGCGATTTAAGTAAAATAAAGTTTTATAGATTCCCTGTGTGGAGTTGTAACCTCGAAAAGAGAGCAAAGAGGATCAAACCGATAAAAAGAGTCAAGTAAATAAAACCATGATTTCACTTATGACTTATTTCGTAATTTTTCTTTTGCTAAGCGATTGATTGATGGGTGTATTAATGATGCAATCACACCAATCGAAAATGCCTGACTTATATGCTTCCATTAAGGTGTGTATTAATCGCGAACTATTAAAGACGGCGTGGCAAAGGGAAATCTGGCCAAGTGGAGCACTGGTATCTTTTTTCAGAAAGAAATGGATGGCAACCACACAGTTGGATCCTCGAGTATAGAACATCAAATCTCATCTAGTACTGAAAAGGGTGGTGTACAAACTGATATCAATAACGGGGTTAATAATAAAAAGACAAATTTTGATCTTGTACTCTCAAATATTCGAAGTCCAAATCAATATAAAATTGATAAACTGATATCAGATTATTGTGAGTTAGATTTAAAATGTATATGCATTACAGAAACCTGGTCATTACGTGATGATGTAACTAATTATAATATTCCAAATGATCAATTAATAAGTTTTTGTGGTAGAACCAATTACCAACGAGGTGGTGTTGCAGTTTGGGCAAACTCTAATCTAAATATTGAAAGTCTTTCATTAAATCAATATTGTATTGAGAAGGATATAGAAATATGTGGTTTAACGTGGAATTGTAACACATATAAAAATATTCTTTTAGTCTGTTACCGGTCACCTAATGGTAATTTTAATTCCTTCTATAAACATAATTTCAACCTAATGTTTTTGTGTTTCTAGCTGGTGATTTTAACATCCATTCTATGACTATAAACGAGGAGTGTTATTTTACTGATCTTTTGGAATCATTTGGACTATTTCCAAAAAATTCTACTCCTACTAGAGTAACTGCTACATGTGCCAGTATTCTAGATCAAGTATACTCAAACTTTGATGAATGTGAGGGTATTGTTGACATAAATACTGAATCAGATCATCACAATTTCCTACTAAAATTAAATCTATTTTCTCAATCGACTGTTAACAACTATATGAATGTTAGGGATATAAGTGAAAATGACGTTAATGACTTGATATCACATTTATCTAGAGAAACCTGGAAGGATGTTTATGAAGCCCTTGATACTTATACTAAATTTAAAATAATTCATGATATTCTAATTTATTACTTCAACATTAGTTGCCCTATAAAATCAAAAAAAGCAATAAAAAATAACAAAAAGTGGGTTAGCAATGAATTAAAAAATCCATCTAGTAATCTAAAGGTTTTGTTTAATTTAAAATGTAAATATCCGCAAGTCGAGGCAACGTACCTGAAAGAAAAGTTTTCACATAAAAGGCTTGTTGAAAATACAACTTTGATATATTGGTTAACAACTCAAACACAACAAAAACAGAAAATGTGAAATTTCTGGGAGTATTATTTGATTCAGATTTGTCCTTTAAAACTCACTGTTTAAATCTATCAAAGATAAATTAAAGTTTTCAAATTAGAAATTTAAGGAAAACAGTAATGTAAGTCACATTCGTTTACTTTATTTTAGTGAAATACACTCTAGGATTAGTTATGGAATTTGTATCTGGGGTAGTTCTCCTCATGCTAAAAATGTTTTCTTGTCACAGAAAAGAATTCTAAGGTGTATTTCAAACATCTCATTTGTAGACTCCTGTCGACCTATTTTTATTAACTTGAGAGTTTTAACTGTGTATGGCCTTTATATATTGGATTTAATACATCAGTTCATAGAAATAAAAACGATTATTTACGGAATAGTGATATTCATGCTCATGACACAAGACATAAATCAGACTTCTCTATACCTTACCTATAGAAATCTGTAAGAATTCACCTACAGTAATGGGAATTAAACTTTATAGGTGTCACTATCTATAATATGATGCTTTTCACATTTTAGTACTTGCCGGTAGGTATTAACACTGCGACATATTTGATACGAATTTGAAAGAGACCACCTGATGATTGGGAAACCATGAAACAGCTGTTGGCGGATGGTGGACTCTCTTGTATTCGTAACAGCCTCCCACAATGTTTTAAAGATATTACCTCAGTACATAAATTTAAAGAGAAAACTAAAAACTATCTCATTGACATGTGTCCATATTCGGTTGAAGAATATCTTGAAAATACTCGTTGAAATTTGTCTAAACTGCAACATATTATTTGTTTGATCTTAATTTTTTAAGGTACCTGTGTGTTTCTAGTTCTGTAATAATTTCTGTATATTAGGTATTTGTATTTGTTAACCTAAATTCTGCTCTATTTTAATATTTTAAGGTAAATGTTCTAGTTTTAGCTAGACCTTTAATTTTAATTTGTTCATATTTGACGAGTCTTATGTCATTATTTGATATTATGAGATCAATAAATTCTATTCTATTCTATTAGCATTGCACCCGTATTACCTACCTTTCATCATTAATCCAAACAAAAAGAGAGTCAATTGAATTGTAAAATCAGATAAGTTCATTATCAATTTAAGATATATGAATTTAGCTCTTTTTTCAATTAATAAGGTGTTTTGGTAACTGTATTTGACAGATGCACTTTGCTATGATTCTATTGTTAAAGCTGTCATCAACATATTCTTCCATGTGGTTAATATTGCAAAAAGCCCATTTCTCCCCTTTCTTCAATGCACCCTTGGTAAAAATACTTGAAATAAATAATGTTCACTTGTATGCTACACTATTTATATTGTATGCACACAGCTAGATTAAATGGTATTAGTTTATTGAAAAATTTCGCGGTATACAACAATAATAAGGGAGTTCAATACTTCTATATTGCCCGCTAGCCGCGCTAGTATGCTTCGTGCACTCTCCCTATAGACATTGTCATATTTATTTTTGAGCTGTGCTTTATCTGATCAGCACCCCTATTGGTCATGACTGTTTAATGTTAAAATGAAACAAATTTATGTTTAAAATGGAAAACGGTCTTAATTGAAGACTGGATTAAAAATCAAACCACTATCTGGATAAAAATACAAATTTTTAACTTCTTGAAGGATGAATATCTTCCAGACGCAGATGGTTGCACATCCAATTTTATGAAAACCCACATTTTTAAACAAATCAAAACAAATTTCATTCAAGCATAACGCGGATAATTGTTCAAAAAACTGATTTACATTTGATTTTGAAGAAATTATTAAAAAAAAAAACATATTTACTACATAACTTTATGAAAAATGTTTTGCTAAAGATATGGCCGGGATAATTTCTTGATGGAAAATGTTTTCAAATTAACCTTATGAAAAAACAGTTACCTCTAAAACTGGATTGAGCTTCATTGTATTTCCTGATAATCATGAGTGGAATTCAATGAACTTTTCATGTTATCTCTAGTATTTTTTATTCGATTTCTTATCACTAAAGTGTTTTGACCCTGCATACATGTTGATTATCAGACACGAGCATATTTTGTATCTTACAATCATCATTATTTTATGAGTGGAGATATAAAAAATCAACAATGAAGGATTATAATGCAAGTTATTCGAGTTTTTCAGATTGAAAAAGTTTTTCAGATTGATGGAAACATGAAGGATTTTATAAATATTGTAGAGAAAGATTTGTTAGGAAATTAAAATATCTACCATAAATTTTTTTGTAATATCTAATAGTGGATTTATACAATTTCAATTAACAATCATCAATTAACAAGTTACGAAAATGATGGCATTTATGCATAATGAATTATTATATAATTGAGGAATGAATAAGCAGGCGCACATGTCAGAGATCCGAGCCATTTAAATTAACATCTTAACTGCCAGGCTAGATTTGCCAAATTGTCCAAATTTCATTTCTTGCAAATTGATTCAAAATAGTTAAAAATGAATAATTATTGATTAAAAAAGTGTTCCTTTTTATTTCAATAAAATAATAGAAAAAAAACTGTCAGTCACCTGCCGCTCGAATGGTATGAATAAATTGCAGTCCCAGCACCATGTCAAGCATTTTGTCAGGCACAATACACAAATCACGGACAGGATGGTGCACTTTTTAACAACAAAGATGCTTGATACTTTGAATCTCAACTGTGCTGCACATTACTACCTCCAAGAAAGTCTCTGTATTGATGAGTCTTTGGTGCCATTTTGAGAACAAGAATGAATAATAATACATTAAATTAAAAAGGCACAAATATGGTATTAAACTATTTTTCCGCAACCTCGTATTAACAAGTCTGTTTAATTACACGAAATCAATCGTTAATGACCCCGATTAACCTTCAATTTCCCTTTTAATGCATAATTGCGATATATGCAACCAAACATACGCCGAATTCGACCATTAATAACCTGTCCATTAATGTATAATTATGGTATAAGCAACTAAACATACACGAATTCGAATATTATTCAATTGTCAAATCATATTACCTTCTTGCTGTCAAATTTATGTATTTTTAAATCCAAATATTGTAAGTTTCCTCCTAGTTGAAGGAAATTAATATCGAAAATTTCACGTTGACCCCAGGAACGAGGTTGACGGATTTTTTTTGTAATCAACTCGTTTATTAAAATGGCGATTAATGATCTTGAACATTAACGCGCTCGCTTCGCTCTCGCATTAATATATCTCGATCATTAATCGCCACCATTAATACACTAGTTGATTAAATAATTATAAATTATGTACTTATGCAGGATGTACAGTCAAGGTTCAAATTTTTTCCGGAAAAAGGGATGAGACTGAACATGCGACACCCAGCCATATCTTCATGTCGCTTATGGCAGGCTTCTAAAAAAAAGGTTATAAACTCTATACTGACAACTGGTATACCAGTGTAGATTTGGGGAAAAAGCTCTTAGAAGATATTCACCTCCTTGGAACGTTGAGCAAAAATAGGAAATATTTTCCTAAGGGTGTTATAACAGGAAGCCTAAAGAAGAGAGAATGTTTACCAAAAGAAATTGCAAATCTAGTTTCATTAGTTTAACATTCAGTACATTGAAACAAAAAGTATTTTAATGAAGTTTTCAAAAATATAGATTATTGAATGTCAAAGAGTTTTTCAAAACTATCGATAAAAAGGTTTCTAGCATTAATAAAAATACGTTAATTGGTGTAAAAGCAATAAAAGAGAATGAAGATGGTATGACAGGCGTGAAGAGAAAAGATAAAAGAGATGATTATTTGCTCTCTACACAAACCAGAAGTGTCTTTTACAGAAATAAAAGACAGAAGCATGACTTGTCAAGAAAAGAAGACATTGAAAAAAGCTCGGAAATACTGTTCAAATTGCTATAAAATAAATGTAGACAAAATTGACAGAATGTATGCAAGAAGAAAGATCAAGCAAGTCATAACTTACTGCCCTCAATGCCCAAATCAACTTGATTTTTGCCTGTGATGTTTCAATTTTTAAAATAAATAATCTTTTTAAATGACTGTGTAGTTTATCAAGCATAATAATTCTGCCAATAATATGATTATTTCAGTAAACTGAGTAATTTTAAAATGTCATTGTGTTTTACTTCATTTTTCATTGAGAATGCGTGATAACTTTCGTTCTAGGCATAAAAGTAACAGGCCATGACGAACGCTTTGGGGCTTGTCAGTCATTTATAATGGAAAATAACACTATAAACATGCCAGATGGCTCACTGAGGCCATTTGAATTTGATGCTTCAGTGTCAGTCACCGGTAGCTGACAAGGCCCGAACAAGTAATAAGTCTGTCAGCCACTGATGACTCAACATGCCTACGTGTTAAACTTTTTACAAAATCAAGAAAAATTGTCTTCTGAAATCTCATAAACCATTTTTATTTTGGATAAATATTATTTATATTGGTGAAACGATCTTTTTGTTAGCCACAATGGAATAATTTTAGAAGAGTTAGGTCATCTGCGTATTATTGTGGTTTAAAGTTGGCCAACTTGTTACTTGTTATTTGATAATTGTCACTTATATGCATAAACATGCCCACTGTAAAATGATGAGTTTAATTAATTGTTAAATGGTTTTTTTACATTTAACGTTGGCCTGATTCTGCGAGTAGGCTTAGTACCGACACCGGGAATCACACTTTGGATTTTGCCGAATCCTCTGATGTTTCAGAGGTAGGGTTCTTTAACACTTTCGTGGCAGGAATCGGATACATTCGCATTAAAAAATTGTTACCTACCAGGACCCAGATAAGTACGCGGGGCATGGGGCAGCATTTAAAGATGGTAGTCCATCACATCTGTATATGTAATGGGCAAGCACAACATTTACTAAGCTCCTATCAAAAAAATTGTATTGGCTTTCATCACCAAATTGATTTTAGTCAGTGGCGGTGCTAGCATGGGCTAGTGGGGGCAGGTGTAGTTTGACGTACTTGCAAGCAGTTACTGCTGCCGGCTGTGCAGCACAGCGCGCTAAAACTGCTGCCGTAACGAAAAGGTTAACAAGCTCAACATCTATGAACTCGGGACCGTCATCTTAATGTTCCCTTCGAAGAACGGCATATCTCTCGATATAATCGAGGAAAGAAATTTGTATTTAGTGCATAAAATAATTTATTAAAATCGTAGCAAAGCGCTTTCGACCTTCATCAGTGCGTACCTGTAAGTAAGTAATATTGATAGAGAATATTTATATAATTAAAAACTTTTTTGAGAAAAGAAATTTGAAATATTTTTGAAAATTGAGGTTACTTACTCGTCAGGTGTACAAGAAGCCAAAAAGACCATAAAATATCTCATGTTCAATGAGTGTTGTTTAAGGTTACATGACAAACATGTTAAAATACATATTCTCAACCAGGATGAAACTTGAAATTACATTTCGATTTCTCTATAAGCCATTATGTAGGTGTGATATGTGGGCCTAAATGACAAGATTGACAAGTGAACATGAATAATGAAAAGAATATCCATGTCATACGAAACCCATATTGAAGATGATCAATCTAATGGGGGACTGTCATCTGTCAAATATACGTTCCAATATTCCAAGGAAGAGCAGACAAGATTCTTAAATTCTCAAATTTAAGTCATCGTAATTGAATATAAGTTTAAGGGAGAAGTCTAATGAGAATTATCCTGGTAACAAACATACAATTGAAAAGAGTATGATAGTGTCCGTAGACAATAAATTTAAATTTTCTTAACAAAAAGCTCTATTTACCACGGCTCAATTGAACCACAACTGGGGGATAAGAAGTGTGATAAAAGTTTAATGAGAACTTGACCCAACTTCACAACTCCCACAGTTAGAGTACAAAAGAGTTTAAGAGGTGATAGTCAAAGTAACAAAAATCCAAATAATGACTTATGTTCTCAGTATGGAGAAAGTTGAAAGAGAGGCTAGCAAATTGCAAAGTGATACAAGTAATATCATCATAGAGAATGAAAATTGAAATTATTAACATGATTAAAATGAAAAGTAAAAAGTGAATCAAGGTAAAATGACAGAAGTTAAATTTCATTTTATTTTAGGCGTCTATGAAGCGGAATATAGGATCTATTTAAATTGACTTGAGTATTGTGACAAATGTTATTGTTGAATATTTCGTTACTAATGTGTAGGTCTTCAAGAAAATCGAATCTATTATAATTTTTGGAACTGAACTCGTGTAAGATTTGTGAATTTCTATTTGGACTGAAATTATGATTGTTGAATCTCAAGTGATGACTGAAGGCAGATACTCTATTACTGTTTAAATGTTCATTTATACGAACTTTTAAAGGTCTACAGGTTCTACCAATGTAGGCTGCATCACAATCTTCACAATTTAACTTATATATGCCACTTTTGGAAAGTTTGCCAATTTTGTCCTTTGGATTGACCAAAAATCTACTAAAGCTATTATTGGTTTTGAAAGAAATTTCAATGTTGTCAACGTTACTTTTAATGCAACTAGCTACTTTGTTAGAAATGTTATCGTTTAGAAAAGGAATTGAAACAAATTTGTCGAATGTATTTAATTTTGGATAAGATAGGTTGTGTTCATTTTTGTTTTTAATTTTTTGGATAAAAGTGTTGATAATGTTAGGATTATAATCATTGTTGGAAGCTATTTGTTTTAGAATATTCAATTATTTTTTATACTCAACAATAGAAAGAGGTATGCTTGAGTGTCTGTGAATGTAACAATTAAAGGCAGCCATTTTGTGCTGGTGAGGATGATTAGAAAAGCTAGGTATCACATGATCAGTTTGTGTGGGTTTTCTGTAGACATTGAAATCTAAGATATGACTATTTTTATGGATATATCTCGTGCTCATTGATATATCGCCTGCAGCAGCGAGTATGCGATTAAGCTGCAGGGCTTAATAACGCGAACGTTCCTTGGCAGGCAGTGGTCACCCATTCAAGTACTGATCGCACCCAACCGTGCTTGGCTTCAGATATCGATAAGACTCTCTTCAACCTAACCAGCTGGCCGATACCCTGATAATTGGTCTTGTTTCGCAATCAGAAACATATCAAAAAATTTGAAACTAGAAGCAGTTAAAAACGTATACCATGCTCTAGTCCTTTCTAGTCTAAAATATGGTATCATTTTTTGGGGATCCTCCCACAATGCTGAGAAAATATTCACAATACAAAAAAAAGCTATCCGCATAATGTTCAAAATGGGCTTTAGGGAGTCATACAGAGGAGTTTTTCATCGAAATAACCTTTAGACCCTATACGAAATATACATCTATGAAAGCGTAATTTATCTCAAAAATCATCCAAACAGCTATTCCACTACCACTAGCCAACACACTTAAAATATAAAAAACGATCCAAATTATCCAATCCATCTTTTATCGACCACTGAAAAAGGTTGTCACTACGCTTCTATAAATTTCTTTAACCACCTACCAACACAAAAGATATTCAAAACCTAAAGAATTTCAAAGACAAGTTATATGATTACCTATGTAAAATGAAACGACTTCTTGATAAGGACATAGCCATTTCTATACATGTAATGCCATGCTGGGCCTACTGAATCCAACCTTCATAATATATACGCACCATAATGTCGAAACTATAAATGATCTTAAATTAAACTACTCTTTCCTTCATCTTCACAATGTAAAACATTTGACCTGTTTCAAACAAATTGTATATACTCTGTCCTGTACATTGTCTACAAATTGTTTCTAGAATAAATCTGTCTATCTGTCTGTCTGTCATAAATCCACCATAACAGAAAACAATCAGTTCTCTGTATAAGTTGTTCACGCTAGGCATTGGACTACATCTGATAGATTTTCTGAAAGGACCCTAGCTCAAAAGAAAAAATCTGAGAGTTAAAATCTGCACTTTTATCCAAATAGCTGTTTGTTTTTTAAATTTTTAGTCTCAATTAAGAACTCATGATGAGGCAAAGAAGAATGTTTACCAAAAAGGAATACCCACCAGAAATCGCTTGTAACATTGATGTAAGAGTGGCATCGCATTCATTAAGTCTTCAATAAATTTTTGTCTAAGAAAATTTATTTCACTTTTCCAAAATCATCAGGAAGATCGGAAGAATTGGCAAACATATTTGCTAGAAGTGATTTCACTTTGCAATGATAGAAAGTGAAAAAGATTTTCTTAAAAAAAATGTATTGGAAACCTACTGAATATGATGCAACTCGTGCATCAATGTTACGAGCTATTTCTGGTAAGTACTCCTTTTTGAAAATCAATAACGACTGGATTTAAAAATCAAACAACTATCTGAATGAATATGCAAATAAATGTTTACTCTGATTTTTTGTTTTGCAATATCTATCAGTTGTAGTTTAAAGTCCAGTGTGATTATCCGGGAAAGTATTTGTTTTCTGTTGGATATTATTGTCCAAATTTCTATATTCCCTAAAAAAAAATTTCCTAAAAACTCTCGTCGCGAAGAATTCCGTTTTATCTATGTTTTTCTTTGTGTTGTTCCATCTAGGTTATGCTTTTGACTCTGCCCGCTTCCCGTTATCCCAATTATCCCTTTTTTCCGTCATCCCATTTCCCCATTTTCCATTTAACCCGTTATCTCGTTTTCCCATTATCACGTTTATATATATATATATATATATATATATATATATATATATATATATATATATATATATATATACATAAACAAGTGAAATTTGGAAACTGAATATTAAAGGTTGTAAACTTCCCTCCTAGTGATGATAGATGACGAAATCGTCAAAGATGGCGTCACAAGGCCATTGTGACCAATAATTTTAAATGGAACCCTACGGCAAGCGACACCTCTTTTAAAAGGTATCGAAAAAACCTATTCAATGATACTAATTTTGTTTGTGTTTATGGCAGTTTTAATGGCTCATTAGTAAACATTAAAATTTAAATTCCATTCAGTATGATATTAATTACAGATTTAAGAATCAGTATCTACTTAAAGAAATTGCTCGAAGTGACCTCCATTTACATCCTGACAGTGAAATATCCTATTTTTAAACTCTTCTCGTACTTTGGCAAATGTGTCTGCGGAAACAGCCTCACATTGTGCAACAATACGTTGTTTTAAAACGTCAATATTGTCAGGTTCAGTGGCGTAAACCTTCGATTTAAGGTACCCCCACAGAAAAAATCCGGTGATCGAGCTGGCCATTCCGTTGAACCGCGTCGTCCAATCCATCTACCAAGATACTCCTCATCCAAATACCGTCTTACTGCACCGTAATAGTGTGGAGGAGCACCATCCTGTTGGAATGTTATTTCCAAATTGCCGAATTCATCTGGATTATCTTCCAAAATTTCAAGGATTAACGGTTCTATTGCGTTTCACAACAGCTCCAGATAAACCTCACCAGTTAAATTAGTGTTTAAAAAAAGAAGTCCAATGATGTGGTTTCCCAGGATACCTGCCCAAACATTCACCTTCTGGGGAAATTGGGTATGTGTTTCACGAAACAGGTGAGGATTTGCGTCAGTCCAATACCTCACATTCTGTGTATTTACATTTCCATTTAGATAGAAAGTACTTTCGTCACTAAAACAAATTGTTTTGACAGTCTGGCTGTTGGTTAATTTTAGTTTCCATATTTTCACAAAATTCTAGTCTTCGGTCTGGGTCGTCGTCTGAGAGTTGATGAACCATTTTTAATTTGTATGGATGAAATTTGTTTTTTTTCAACACCCTGTGTACTGTACTTCGACTGACTTCACAGGTAGATGCAACGTGACTTGTTGAAGAAGTAGGATTAAGTATTACTTCTGCCAGTATATAAATTTTTTTCTCATCAGAAATGTGTGGTCTACCAGATCGTTTCGCATCATTAATACTACCCGTTGTTTCAAACTTACGAAGAAGCTCCCTTAAATAGGTTCTCTAAACGGGGCGATCGGGAAACCTCTCATTAAAAATGCGTTCTGCTGCATGAATATATTGTCCAGTTTCACCAAGAATTAGGATCGCTGCTACTTTATCACCTAAAGCACGTAAAATTTCGCTTCTTGAAGCACTTAAACGTTCGGCTCACAACAGCTTAACAAATTATTAAAATGTACAAAAATATTAAAAGTATCAAAAGCTGCTAAAACAGTTAAACGTTCGATCAACAATACACAAATTAGTAAATGTACAAAAACTTGGACAATTACAAAAACGTCGAATTAGGGAGACTAACAAAAACTTCAACTTATTTGACAACTATCCAGAGGCGGAGCTTGAATTTAGAATTTTAGTATTAACTGATTTAATTCATCACAGCTTTGCGTTTTTTAAAAGCGATTTGCCAAAACTGCCATAAACACCAACAAAATTAGTATCATTGAATAGGTTTTTTCGATATTAAAAGAGGTGTCGCTTGCCGTAGGGTTCCATTTAAAATTATTGGTCACAATGGCCTTGTGACGTCATGTTTGATGATTTCGTCATATATCATCACTAGTAGGGAAGTTTACAACCTTTAATATTCAGTTTCCAAATTTCACTTGTATATGTATAATCGTTCCAAAAATAAGAGGGGGGGAGGGGACTTTTGAGAAGCACTGTATATATATATATGTATATATGTATATATATGTATATATATACGACCTGATGAATAATGAACAAATTGATACATTACAAAAAATACAAAGTCGTGCTATGAGAGCCATTCTATTATGTAGAAAACGAACATCAATAGCTTACATGTTGGAATCCTTGAATTTATTGAATGTTCGTCAGAGATCTGCTTATAATATGCTCAAGTTTGTGTATAAACTGAAGTCAGGATGCTTATCAACCTACCTAACCGAAGAAATAACTTATCTATAAGAAATACATAATCACAATACCAGAGCACATGCTTCGAATGATTTCTATAATAATATTGCTAATGCTGCTACAAACACAGTATTCATCAAAGGCGTGCAGCTTTACAACTCATTACCAAGAGAATTGAAAGAATACTCATCATTTAGAGAATTCAAAAGCCAGTGTGTAGAATATATAAAAGGTTTATAACCCATCATTGTAGTATCTCTTCTTGTATTATTTCTATTTTATACTGCTAATTTAACTTGTTCGTGTATTGTATTTATGTGTGTTCTGTACTTTATTTATACTATTTTACTTACACTATACTATTCCATTTGTACTATTTATACTTGAGAGCTGATGCTAATAAAGATTATTATTATTACCTTATTCGGACTATTACAAACAACGAAAAATGTTTTGTTTTGATTTGTGTTAAAATGAAATAAAAAAATATTTCTGTGTGGACACGCCCGGGGATTGAACCCGGGCTCTTGGAGTTACAAAGCACACGCTCTAACCACTGAGCTACTAGAACCTTTACTTTACTGTAAATTAGCTTGGCCGATATTATTTTTGTTGACCAAATTGCTCGAATTTTCCAATTTCCTGGCTACTTTCCCAATTTTTCCGTATCAACCATCCTCGAGCTATTATGAATATTAAAAAAAAAATCCTGTCCATATTTTCAAACAAATCGAAAGGCTTTATATTTTGCATAGCTGTGCTGTATGGAATGGTCATAATGGTTTTTGTAGGTAAAGTATCATATTACAATAATAAAAACAAAATTATCATATTAGCTTTGGACAATAAATATTTGTTGAATTGCCTAATACACTGGAATCAGCTAGATAATACCTATATATATTGCAATGTGTAAACTTACTGATTACCTATCGGAGAACAAACACGTTTCTTCATCTTTATATTTTCAGAATAAAATTTACACACAATAAACCCAGAGTTTTTTGTGAATGAAAAAAAAATTGGTATATCTCTCTGAATTTATCATAATCTCAAAAGAGTATATCTCATATTTTTTGACTTCTTACAGAATCAATGCCCAAGAAAAAAGCATTCAAACAGGTATGTGCTTATGTGTGACACCAACACCAAGAACTATTTCATATCTCAAAAGCTATGGAACCTAGAATCATTGCTATAATTTTACTATGAATTTTTAGCCTCGAATGAGAAGATAGAGGATGAAGAGGTGGGAGGGATATATTTTTTACTATTTTTCAAACTATTGTACAAAAAAATCTGAAGAAAAATTTAGCCCTATAAGATTTTCAGTTAAAAAAAAAATTAATTCTTTATAGGTATTAGCAAATATGTGGCACAGCAAGATTCCATGGTGTTTTTAATTTTAAGTCTGTAACGAACACAGTTTCTAAGAAAAATGACTGTGACAGGCAGACGTATAGACAGCCAACAGATAGACGTATAGACAGCCAGCAGACAGAAATAAAGACAAAAAGACAAGACATATGGTTCATTTCTTTCGAGGTTTAACACTGAAGATTATTTTTTTTTCCATTCTGCACCCAATCACCAATAGATTGTATCTGTGTAACATAAGAAAGTTTGCCTTGTGACCTTTATCTCAAGAGATATTTTCTAGGATTTGTAAGGATTACCATAGATAAAAAAGGGTTTTGGGAATTTGTACCACTCCTGTTTACTGACGTATAATAAATGTAAAAACATCAACTATTCATTCAAATCACGCCGACCTAGGAAATTGCATGAACTATCCAGTCTGAGATATAAACCATTTCTTATATGATATGAAGCTTAGAAGCATCAAATTAATTCAATATACAGTGTCACACATAAAGTTCGCAACATATGGAAGTTTTTTTTATTAAGAGGTATAATGAAAATTTGACTTCGCAGTTAGTTTGTGCTTGGAAAATGAGTAAAAAACAGCCTCTTTCCTTCTGTCATGTGCTACTCTAAACCTGTCAAATTTGACATTTTTTTCAAAAATCCTCAAAAAATCAGTTTTTTTTTTAGAAATTTCGAAAAATGCCAAAGAAAAAAGTTGCTCAGTTTCCAATTTTATACCTTTCCTCCAAATTTGGACTATCTACTGTCGCTTTGACTTTTTTCCATTTTTTTTAATTTTTCGAATTTTTCGCTCTACCGATCCGAACGAAACATGATTCAAATTTCACAATTTTGATGAATACGAGACTTCCATATCATATCTTTCCCAGAAAATACTCAGATTGGCCTGTTACCAGAAAAAAAATAAATGCACCTCCAGAAATTGATCTTTGTTGTTGCAAAGTTCATCTAGTTTTTTCATTTCATTGAGAAACTGATTCGGATTTCCGAAGTATGGACGTTAATATGTCAGTAATCGAATAAACGAATTTCTCTTCATTCTTATTACACTCATATTTCTTTTTTTAATAGATTTTTATCCAGTTTGATTATTTTTCTGACCAATAATTCAGTGATTACTATCGTTTCGGACGTCCATCATCTTAATGTATTTAAAAGGTTTTCACGACATTTCGAATGCTTGTATCTGCAATCTTCTTCAGTATTCACCTGAAGACGATTGCAGATACAAGCATTCGAAACGTCGTGAAAACCTTTTAAATACATTAAGACGATGGACGTCCGAAACGACAGTAATCAAGTTACCACATCGTCTACAACCTTCAAACAATAATTCAGTTACAAACAAACCCGAAATATCATACTTTTCTGTAAACTAAACAATGACCAACAGTTTCATAACTATTTAAAAGACTGTCGTTCTAGCGATTTGTACTAAACATGATATAAAATTTCGTGATTTTAAACAATACAAGACTAATGCAACATCTCGGGAAGAAATTAGTACAATTGATCGAATCGAAATAAAATGTTCCCTTAGTAGGCTTTTGAAACAAATTTTCAGTTTTGGTTAATGTCAAATAATTGCATTTAATAAATAGAGTTGTTTTGTGTGAAGATTTTCCTACATTTATAATTCACAAATAAGTTTTATGTACAATGTTATCCACACAAGACAAAGTGGAAATCGTTCTTTTATGTGGTGAGAATGTGCCATATCCAGATGCTGATTTTCAATCACCGGCATCCAGGAAGAAATATTCACTTCAGTACCGTGGGAAGGATATTGAAAACATTCAAAGAAACTGGCTCTGTGGACAATCGTTTCAAGAAACCACATAATCCTATAAGGTATACACACTCTTAAAGGAAGAGATTTCGATATTCGAGCAGGATTTTCATTTTGGTTCCAAGGTGAGAAAGAAAATGATATCACATTTCCCTACAAGATTTTATGGACAGACGAGGCAACTTTCACGTCGAACGGAACAGTTAGTTCCCAAAATTGTTGCTGGTGGTCCAACAATAATCCAAATTTTGTAATAGAATGCCGTGACCAATATTCATTCAAGACAAATGTGTGGTGTGGTTTATTACATAACCAATTAATTGGACCATATTTTTTTAGAGAAAATTTGAACGCAGACATGTTCAGAAATTTCATTATGAATCAGTTGTCTGAAGTTTTGGATAATCTGCCTCTGACGAAATTTGTGGTATCAGCTTGGCGAGGCACCGATCTACCAAACGGTAGAAGTGAAACAGTGTCTCAGTCAGATATTTAGGGGCAAAGTGATTGGGAAGATTATTGGCCACAAAGATCACCGGGCTTATCTCCAATGGACTTTTTTTTATGGGGTTATCTGATTCATTCGGGCGTGTTGTGCTATTATAAATCCCCTATTTATTAAAAATGCCACAAAGTCTGTGAATGAAGGGACTATAATTTGTATAGAACAGGAAGAACGGCATACTGAATGATGAATTCGGGTTCTTTATAAGATTATTGAGATGAATCAATGAATGTTACGATGTTTTGTTGTGAATTTGGTTATAGTTATTTTGGTTTAATGTTTTTTACACATCTAATGGTGAAAATAAAGAATATGAGATTCATGAAATTAATTCAAGAAACGTTGCGAAAAATTAGTATTTGCTCGAAAATTACATCAAACAGTTTACATCCAACAGTCACACTGTTGGGTGTAAACTACATAATATTTCGAACTCATCTGCAGCTAACGGGATACAAATCTGTTAAAACAAAAAATACGAGTGTAATAAGAATGAAGAGAAATTAGTTTATTCGATTACTGACATATTAACGTCCATACATTGAAAATCCGAATCAGTTTCACAATGAAATGAAAAAACTAGATGAACTTTGCAACAACAAAGATCAATTTCTGGAGGTGCATTTATTTTTTTTCTGGTAACAGGCCAATCTGAGTATTTTCTGGGAAAGATATGATATTGAAGTCTCGTATTCATCAAAATTATGAAATTTGAATCATGTTTCGTTCGGATCGGTAGAGCGAAAAATTCGAAAAATAAAAAAAATTGGAAAAAAGTCAAAGTGACAGTAGAGAGTCCAAATTTGGAGCAAAGGTATAAAATTGGAAACTGAGCAACTTTTTTCTTTGGCATTTTTCGAAATCTCCAAAAAAAACTGATTTTTTGAGGATTTTTTAAAAAAATGTCAAATTCGACAGGTTTAGAGTAGCACATGACAAAAGGAAAGAGGCTGTTTTTTACTCATTTTTCAAGCACAAACTAACTGCGAAGTCAAATTTTCATTATATCTATTAATAAAAAAAAATCCATATGTTGCGTACTTTATGTGTGACACTGTATATATATATATATATATATATATATATATATATATATATATATATATTTCCATCATCAGGGAAATTGCAATAGATGAAAAAAAACAATAGTAATACATATTCGAGTGCGAAACATTACGCTACTTACAACTTTGTTGAGATTGGTTTCAATGTTGTTAAACATATTCATCATTGAAACCAACCTCAACAAAGTTGTAAGTAGCATAATGTTTCGCACTCGAATATGTATTACTATTGTTTTTTTTTCATCTATTGTAGTTTCCCTGATGATGGAAATAAACATTTCCGAAAGCTTGATTAAACCTTAAATAGTTTACTTTTGCATTGCTGCTTACCCAATATCCCTATAGTTTTGTACCTAACTACTCAGCAAATACTACCCACCCATATATATATATATATATATAATTCTAGAACAGTGGAATGTTTTTGGAAATTTTGCAGTTTTGTCAAAATGGCTTTATCTCAGTCCATAGCCAAATTTCCATTAGAGGTGGCCAAGTCCTTCAAAGATACAACTAAATTCCATACTGTTCATAACAAGAAAATTTTACCAAAGCCAGTATACTCACCAAACCTGAATCTCTCAATATATCCTCTGTATGCACGTTTATTCCCAAAATCTCTGACATCTTAGCATATTGTACTGCCGAATTTATAGACCAACATCTCGGATCCTTGTACTGCTGATAAAATTTGCTCTCGCCCACAGTTAAAAACATTACAGGATACTTGTTCTGTTTTAACCTTAGTACTTGACAAATATCAGGATTAAAACAGGAAAATATGATTCTACGCTCTCCTCCATAACGAAGGACAACTTCCAAAATGGTGTCTAGGTATAGATTCAGATCCGTGGGATGATATAACTCGTACGTACCATCTTGCATCTGCATGGTCCATTTTATTTCGATGTTGAAACCTGTATGGTTATCAAGGATTTCAAGGCATTGCTGAAGTGTAGGAAATGGTTGGTGATCATCAAGATCTTCATCGAAAAATCTTGGGTTTTTAGATTTTCCTTCCGTCAGGTGGTAAACCTGAAAATTCAGCAAATTCAAATATCTCCACTTCGCTATTTGGTATAGCTGTCTAGATATAAATAAAAATAAATGGTATGTGGTTAGAACACCTCTTTGCAATCGAGGCATATATATATACATATATAACTCTTTTCAAGCTTTTGGAATGTTTCAATTCCTTTCTCAAGACATCTATTATAAATATGTTCTTAATCAAAAGATATGAATACTTAATGACTTGAGGTTTAAAAGTATAAAACAGCAATCTCCTATAGGACAGCACAATGTTAAGATACGTCACTGATTAAAAACACATACTTATTACATCGACTAAATAACAGGTTACAGATTGAAAACACATACTTATTATAATAATTCATTCACTTAATCTACATTCGACACCAAGTCAGGATGTTTCTTTGGGATAACAATTTGTTAGGAATACTTATCAAAAGTAGTAAAAAACAGAGAACAAATAGTAAAAGTTAAAAAACCAACGACTCATGAAGATAAAAATATAAAAACTTGCGATGATATCCCGAAATAAGATACAGGAGGATGTAAAATTACGGTACATATTATTTGGAGATATGATATTGTAACGTAAATAAACTTAACTTGGTTCAACTAATTTATTTAACACTTAATCTACAACTTAATTTATATTACTACGCTACTGAATAGCTCGATCGTATGGGCTCGTTCAGACTGTCCTACTCCACTTGAGGTTTTCCTATTTATCTCCGATACAGCATTCTCGATGTTTCGAATTCGGACGGTTGGCGACGGCATGTTCCAATTGTTTCCAATATTGACCGTTTTTTTCCGCGGAAGAGCGCACTGGATGGTTCTCGAATATCTCCGGGGATGATCTCATCGCTGTCGATGGCAACACGTGAGGCGACAGGTCCGGCCTAGGTTCGTTACAATATACTAATTTTTAAAGAGTGAAAATTGTCCAGTTCTAATTTCAAGATGTACAGTAGAGACTCGATAATCCGAATATTTTGTTAGTCAGGTTTGATGCCAAGCTTACACTGTTAATTTTTATTGTAAAATTACAATTCTTTTACAATACAACATATGAGTAAAATTACAAATCAGTGTATTGCCAATACAAAATATAATACAATTCGAGTAATATACCAAGACATGTGAGGAAATCTACTAAGATGAGTCGTAAATTTACAATCTTCATGTAGTAACCCTACACTTATTGTAATTTTACTGAACTGTTAGTCAGTTTTCAATCAAAAGTTTTTAAAATTTACATACATTGTTTGTGACTTGATTTACTACAATATTTTGTAAAGTTACCTACAAATCTATATTGAAACTGAAAGTCATTAAAAATATACAAATATTTTCAATATTTTTATAACTCTGACTTGAAAATTACATGATGTATTGTAATTCAACTGAAAAAATTGATTTTTCTTACGCGTTTTGTAATTTTATCGAACTGGTTGTCCGGTTCCAGTCAAAAGTTTTCAAAATTTACAAATATTGTTTGTGATTTGATTTACTACAATTTTTTGTAATGTTACAAAAATATATTGAAACTGAAATTACTCCAAAGTCATTAAAAATTTACAATTTTTTATTTATTTTACGACTTGAAAATTGCATAATTTATTGTAATTTCACTAAAAAAAAAAAATTCTTATACGTTTTGTAATTTTACCGAACTGTTGGTCGGTTTCCAGTTGAAAGTTTTCAAAGTTTACAAACAATGTTTGTGATTTGATTCTCTACTCAGATTTACGCATCAAACGTTGCTAGCCTGTGCGTGTTGGAAGTGTGTCTTTTGTTTTCCCAGCTTTTCGGCACAATCGGCGTTGACACCGACTAGACAACGCTGCGATTTCGATACTGAAAATTACTGTTTGTTACTTAAATTAGTGAAGTGTTTCGTTATTTTACAGTCCTCAAAAAGCAAGCAACTTTTGAATAATCAAATTTTTATAATTCTCATTGTTTAAACTTGTGTTGATAAAAAATCACCTATTTAAATAGGGAGAAGTTAATAATACTTGTGAGACTATTGCTTAAGTAACTGGAAGAAGTTATTGGTCATAATCAAAGCAATTTGTTGTTGGTAAGTAATTCAATAATAATTAATTTTCTATTTGATATCAGTAATTATTTATGGTGCTCGCATCTGTAGTCATCTGACCATTTGTTCGCTTTATTTATCAAATTTTTAATGAGAACTAAATTTTATAGTAAATTTACGATGCAATATACTGAGATTACAAAACATTTTCAATCAAATTTTTTAACAAAATTACAACACCTGTATTGTAAACAAATTTCTGATAGATGTTTAGTAAAAATGCAACAAATATGTTGTAATTTTGTAAAACGAAGTTGAATTAAATTGTGATTAATTTACAATGCAGATAATAAATTAAAAACATTTTCAATCAAATTTGTTTAATAAAATTACAACAGTTGTATTGTAATTTTACTAAATGGAGTTGGAATAAGTGGTATAAATTTACAAAACTGAATTTTATTATTACTATATTGTTATGCGTTAAAACTTTTTTTTTTGTAAAATTACTATAAAATTTTTAACAGTCTAAATTATGAAATTATGTACCTTGTAATTTGGATCATGATTCGATAATCTGAATTTGCCATGGTCATCGGTTCTAACTTGTCTGAACGCGTTATTCCAAAGCAGAACTCATTTATATTTTGATTATTTGACGGCAGGACGTGTTTTAGTGTAGTGCAGAATAGCAAAACGTAAACACATTACTTTGTTTATAAAACAAAAGGGTGAAATATGCAAAACGCGATAATCCGGGATTTATTATTAATCTGGATTAGCCCTAGCTTTAATTAATCCTGATTATCGAGTCTCTACTGTTCGTATAAATTTTACTGAGATTGTCAATGCCAGATTTCTTATTCAGACAGTTAACTTCTGAATTATTGGATATCATCTCTTAAATTATTTTTTTGAAATAATATTTTCTGTCTTTATGACCTTGGCACTCTCGTAATCCATTTCGTGTTTACTTAAGATGACGTGTTTGGCTAATACACATGATTTTTTCTTTGTTTTAAAGTCGCTTCTATGTGATGTAATTCGACCATTGAGTTTTCTCGATGTTTGTCCTATGTAAGTTTTATGGCAATCTGAACATTCAATTTTGAAATTTTTTCTAGCTATCATAACATTTGAGTTTTTAAACAAGTTCATCAATTTTGGTGTAAGTTCATCAATTCAGAAAGTGACTGTATAAATAATAAATCTGACATTGACAATCTTAGTAAAATTTACATGTACATTTTGAAATTAGAACAGGACAATTTTCACTCTTTTTAAACACACAAACAACAACTATATCATATCTCCAAATAATATGTACCGAGATTTTAAATCCTCCTGTATCTCATTTTGGAATATAATCGCAAGTTTTTATATTTTTATCTTTAACAATTATAGTCTGTTTTCTACATGGGTCGTTGTTGGTTTTTTAAATATTTGTTCTCTGTTTTTTACGACTTATGATAAGCATTCCTTCCAAATTGTTATACCAAAGAATACACCCCGACTTAGTGTCGAATGTAGATTAAGTGAATTAATTATTAGAATAGTATGTGTTTTCAATCTGTAACATGTTAGTTAATGTAATTAGTATGTGTTTTTAGGAGATTGTTATTTTATACTTTTAAACCTCAAGTTAGTAAGTATCACACATCTTTTGATTATGAACATATTTGTAATTTTCTGTATCATTTCATAGATGTCTTGAGAAAGGAATAAAAATATTCCGAAAGCTTGACAAATAAAATGTTTTCTTTTAATCATTGATGCCTGTTGAAAGATACATCTGATTGCAACCCCAATACAGTTTTTTAAATGCGGTCCATAGCAATGGAATAAATTAATTTTTAGCGTTATTATGTATTTGTTTAAAAAACCTGAAACAGGTCGATTTCTATTGCCGATTTGACAATTTACAGTATGAAAATATTACCCCCTTCTTGCACCCCCTCTGAATTATGAGGACCCCCTCAAAAATTTCTAATGAGAAGGGGGTCGTGTGGCACCTTGTAGGAAAGGGATTTTCATTCTCTGTTCAGCAATATTAAGTTTTTTAAATTTGGTGCAATCATAACTAAGAACATTTATTTTGAAAATGTAAATTTTTTATACTTTATGTAGAATGAAGGAAATAATGTCACATAATGTTTAGGAAGTATTTTCAATTTATTTTACAACTAAATTAAATGTTCAAAATGGCCACCATTCACTTCTTGACAATAAGCAAGTCGATCTTGGAATTCTCGTACAAAATTTTTTAGGACCTCAGGGGTAATGTTGTTAATTTCTTCTGTTATCCTAACTTTTAAATCTGCAATATTGTCTGGTCTATTGAAATATACTTTTGATTTTGAATAACCCCATAAGAAATAATCAGGTATTTTCTATCTGTTTAGCTAAACGTCAAGAAAAAGTCATTCAAGACACCTAAAAATTATTTACAAAACCCACATAAATAATGTGATGTCAATTCAATACACGTCAGTGTTTTGAAAAATATTTGTGTGTGTATTTGATTTAACTATGGCTTATTTATCGGAAACTCAAAGAATAGACATTTTAATTATGATTGGATGCGGTAATAAAACAAGAACTCAAAAGGAAGTTTGTGAAATGTTTAATAATAAATACCCTGGTCAACACGACTCACAGTCTTCAGTTAGCAAAATAAAAACAAAATTTCGTGAAACTGGACAAGTAAAAACTATTCAAAAACCAGGTCGGAATGTTAAATTGGATGAGGAAAAAAGTTAGATGTAATGTTAGCGATTGAGGAAAATCCGCATATGACATATGACAAGTAGACAACTTGCCGCCGACAATGATGTAAGTAAATCATCGATATTGAGAGCTTAACATAAAGAAAAATACCATCCTTATGAAGTTCAGTTGGTTCAGGAGTTAAATGAGGATGATCCTGATAGAAGGCAACTTAGGCAACAATTATGTGAACTGATGATGGACAGAATGGAAGCAGATTTGCAGTTCATAAAGAAAATCGTTTTTTCTGATGAAGCTACTTTTTATTTAAATGGAACGGTTAATAGACAAAACTGTAGATATTGGAGCAGAGAAAATCCTCATTGGATGTGCGAGGCTCACACACAATATCCTAAAAAAGTAAACGTTTGGGCAGGTATCATTAACAACAAAATTATTGGATCTTATTTTTTTAAAGGTACAGTTACTGGTGAGGTTTATCTAGATTTTTTTATGAACTTTTTACAGCCTACATTAAAAAGACTTTTTCCTAATGTTAATGATCCAAATGCAATAGATAGATCAATTTGGAAAGTCGTGGAACGATTGAATCCCCAGATTTGACTCCTCTCGATTACTTCTTATTGGGTTATTTAAAATCAAAAGTATATTTCAATAGACCAGACAATATTGCAGATTTAAAAGTTAGGATAACGGAAGAAATTAACAACATAACCCCCGAGGTCCTACAAAATGTTGTACGAGAATTCCAAGATCGACTTGCTTATTGTAAAGAAGTGAATAGTGGTCATTTTGAACATTTAATTTAATTGTAAAATAAATTGAAAAATACTTCCTAAACATTATGTGACATTACATTTTAACACTAAAAATGAATTTATTCCATACCTACCTATGGACCACACTGTATATATATATATATATATATATATATATATATATATATATATACATATATAATCTGGAGAACTGTAAAACATAAAATGAAGTCATGCCTGCTAATAACATAATTTGAATAACTCAGCAAATTACTATTCAATATATTGTTGGTTAGACAGATACAAGATAATTTCAGATTTCTTCAAGAGTTGATTTTTCGTAACTTTTTCCTGGAAGAAATCTGAATAAATAGACTAACTGTAGACATAAAATTGCCCTTTCTTCTGAAGTTCAACCCACCAAATGGAGAGCATATATCGGACTAAATAAAATAAGTGTTAATGAGCATTGAAGTTTGAAATGTCTGCCTTAATAATAGTAGAAACGTTTCAAAATATCAAGGTCACGTGAAAGATATCAACGTGTTAAGGACTCTGTAGGAATCACAGGTATTAATCTTTGAATACCAACAACCATTTCGGAAAAAATCAAATCCTATTTTTTGTTTCAACACACGTAATCAATGAAATGAATTGATTGAATTATGCAATGAAATTAAGAGTGACCTTCATTAAAAACACAACTGTTTTCTATTCAAGCGAATCGCTATCATGTAAATCATTTCCCCAGGCATATTAAAAATATACCAAATATGATAGTAAGGTTTCAGAAGGCTGCACTGACCTTAACCCCATTACTCTAAAATGAAATGAAATTTGAATGAAGGTTTTTTTTTAACACACCATTATACTGAATTAGTTTTCCTCAAAAACAAATGAAATGGGTACTCAGTAAAGGTGTCATACATTTGTTGCAGAAGTTTATACAACTGCAATGTCAATCTAATATTTTGCAGTGAAAATCTGCCCTTTTCTATTTATTGATAATAACCAGACGAGCCAAAGTAAATTAGAGATTTATTCACAATTGAATACATAATCATGACAAAATTAATACATGATATAAAAAACACATTTTTTTCATGAACTCCTTCCGAACTCCGGCATCTGCTAATGCAGCTACAAGACGTCGCCGCTAGATATAACATGAAAAAGTTTAGTTTGCATCATTAAGCACAGCGACGTGTTGTTCTTTCAGTGTTCGAAGCCTTCAGGGTCCATGGTACAACCCTAAAACAATAATGAATGAAGATTTTCACAGTCATAAGACTGATTTAAAATATCCATAATCACAAAACAGAAAATTTTATTGAATATTGAAACAAAAGATTTTTCTAAAAATTGAAAAATTTACAATAAAAATCCTTCAGATTATATCCTACAAACTAAAATTTAAACATTCAATAAATAACTTATAGGTATTCAAATAAACTTTCAAAAATAAATATTTCCATTTAACAGAAATTCTTAGAAAAAAACTACTTACCACTTGTGTAATAAAAGGAATGATCATTTTTCAATAAAAAAATGGTTTTCAACTAACCCAATTTTTCCTTTGGTGAATATTTCTCCCATATTATATTCAGAACTGTAATTTTAGTCAGCAATTATTATTGGAAGATCCTTTGTGAACTTAAGTGATGAAATTCGATGAACCCCACTTCTCTTGCTTCTGGTTTATCAGCATATAACTTCCCTGATTGACCTCTACCTCTGTATGTGTTCGAGCAGTTCCTATAACATTTTTAAATTCACAGATGTGTAGACTTCATGGTTCACTTGAAGAAAAAACACTACACTGTTAGATATTCCTCACTTTTTTACTTTGTGAAATAAATGCTTCATGTTTATGTTTTTTTTATATGGTTTCCAGGTAAACAAATAGAGTCCACTTTAATATGTCAAGTTTTTTTCGATGAAAGGCTCCTTGATAATAATTTTAATTATTTAGCGTATGGCTACATCACAGGTAAGTGTATAACAAAAAGAAAAAAATAGTAAAATTTCACAAACAGACATTAAGGTTACAAATATATTCTATTGACTCTCTTGTCGCAATCAGGTAATCGGGTGGGTTGCAACTGTAGGAACTAATTGGGCAGAATAATTATAATCACACTATTGCAGACATAACTCCATAAGAAATAACAGTTGAAATTTCACATATACATGAATATTTCAACTCTATTTCTACAAAAAATTGCCTTGTATGTTTAAGTGCGAATTTACACGATCCAATAAAATTGATCAATAAATTGAACAATAAAATTGACCAATATGGGTTGTATTTACACCTGACAATTTATTGGTCAATTTTGGCAACAGTTTTTACTCAGGAATACCAACATACTGACAAGAAATTGTTCAACTATAGGAAAAGTTCAAAATATTATTCAATAGCGTATTGAATTGATTCTGATCCATTCTTAAATATCGTTTGAATTGATTAGGGTCTGCAATCAGGAATTTTTCGTGAACTAATGTCAAGTTTCCTTTCCCTCTTTTCTCAATCAATATATACTTTATTGTATTCATGAAGAAATCATGGTTACAAAGCAATACAATGTAAAGATAAAATTACAATAAAAATCAGTATAAACATATAAGGTAAAAAAATTAAAATATTTTAAATGAGTAGAGACAATTAATTACAAAAACATTCAAGTATAATATATCACTAAAATATTGCGTCAATAAAAATCATGGTCACAAAGGATCCAAGATCTAATCCACCATCTTCTACATCTCTGTCTTTTATATTCAGCAATGCACATTGCTGCGAAAGTAATGCAACGTAAATTATGTTTTTTTTCGCACTATCATTTTTCTCGCGGTTATGGTAGGGTATGTGAAATCGCGTAAATAATAACGTATAACCTGAAAATCTCTGTTCTAGCAGGCATCCAATTCATGGCCGAAAGTTACTGCAAATTGTCACTAAAAATTGATGAAAAATTAGAACCGATTCTAAACTCATCAATTTATTGGTCAAGTTCAAATTGACGACAATTTTCTGTTTACACCTATCAATAAAATTGAAGGTCACAAAATTGACCAATTTATTGGATCGTGTAAATTTGCACTAACACGTTGACTACCATCTCGGTCTATATGACAGAGAAAAAAGTTTTCTTACAGGCCGGCGCGGACTATTTGACTGAGAACCTAATTTTGACCGCACTGCCGTCCCGTCTACGTCACCTAGGCAATTTTCCACGTCCCATATGCCAACTTTTCAGTCTTTCGTGCATTTATAAACATAAACTGACCGAGCTGGCGGGGATGGAGAACTGCTAAATTACATTTCTTGACATGTTTTTTGGGTAACCTTCCACAGTCTGAAAATGAAAATATAATCAGGAAAATCTATACAAGTGTAGAAAGGGCAAACTAATTAGTTCACCCCGATAAGTTACTGCGTTCATCAAATTATATTTCCTATAGAAAAATGATTCGATTTGTGAGTAACTTCTCGTTCCCTGAATATGCATATAAAAAAATAGTAAAAATTCAAAAGATACTTCTCTATATAGTTTTTGATTGACGTTTCGGGGACTATATTTGCCCCCGTTCTCAAAATCTTCTAAATCTCCTTTAATTGTTTGAATAATTTGTATTTTTTCTTCTTCAGACTGTGGAAGGTTACCCAAAAAACATGTCAAGAAACGTTGTTCCTCCACAAAAAACCACATTCATTCAATGCTACAGTTTTTGTCATACAACTTTCATGAGCAAAAAATCCACGTTGTTTGAGTTGATGAGTTTCACTCAGAGCCATCTCGGTCTATATGACCAAGATCGTTTTTTGCGAGTTATTCTGCTCGGAAGACGAATTTTGGAAAATTACTCATGTGATAGTTTATTTAACTAGATCACATACTCACTCAAATCGACAAACAAATGAATTGGGTCTTATATAAGAATCATAGAAATGAAGTTGTTAATTTACTAAAAAAGAAAAAGTCTGAATACTTGAGGGAGCTTACTATAATTTGGAAGAGTACTATTCAGAGAATTGGTAGAGTATGCAGTTTCGTTCAATTGTACAGCTATATATGTGTGTTTTGTATGTTAAAATTTGTTTGTATCTTATGTGTAAATTTATTAAAAAAATTATTAATGTGTAATTACTATAATTGATTTTTATATTATTTACCTACAATTATTGTAAAAAATTTGTATTTTTAACTTTGTCAATAAGAACATGTTTATTCTTTGACAATAAAGTATTTCTCTCTCTCTCTCTCTCTCTCTCTCTCTCACTATGAAAACAAAACTGATAACTATTCACATTATTCTAAAAAGATGTGGAAAACACTAAAAACTATTATCAAACCTAATAATAATGCTATCCCAAACGAAATTATATTCAACCTCCAACAAATGAACATTACAGTCAATTCTAGTAAAGAAAAAGCTGAGATGTTCAGTTCTTTCTTTATAGACAGTATTGCTGAAATTAAAGACACTATTCCACAAACTGAATTGAAAACTATAATAAACAACCTGGATGATAGGTGTAATTCTGATGTAATTAATAATAAAGTTATCAAAAGTATTTCCAAAGTAATAGGTCATGTAATATTAAATTTTGTTAACACGTCTCTAGTAACTGGTCATTTTCCACAAACTTAAAGTAAGTACCTACTGTTGTACCAGTACCAAAGATCATCAATTCTAATGAAGCCATGAACTTCCGCCCTAGCAATACTTTACCACCTCTGGAAAAAATATTAGAATTAGCTGCTTATAACCAAATATTAAGGCATATTGGAAACAATAAAATATTAATGGATTATCAATCCGGATTCAGATCGAAGCATTCCTGCGAAACTGCTTTACAGTTGACATTGTCTAGCTGGAAATTGGGAATTGATAATAACAAATATATTTTTGCAGTCTTCCTAGACTTTAAAAGAGCTTTAGACTATTGACCTCACTCTTCTACTAACAAAACCTCAATACTCTGGCTTAACAGGCACTGCACTAGCTTGGTTTAACAGTTTTCTATTGAATAGAGAACAGTGTACTTAAGTCGATAATATTTTTTCTGGTCTCCTCTGGAGTACCCCAGGGAAGTGTACTAGGTCCTCTTTTATTTATCTCATACCTAAATGATGTGAAGTATATTCAAGATTGTGAATTCCTTAATATGTTTGCCGATGGTATGGTGGTGACTGCAAGTAACGTTAGCCTGGATAGAGCTATTGAAAAAATAATTTTACTTTAAAGCATATATCAGCTTAACATCAATAAACTTAAACTCAATGTTAATAAAACCAAAGCCATGATCATAACAACACATTATAAATATAATCAGATTGACAAAAATGTTATAAATGTTAATATGAACGGTGAAACTACTGAAATTGTCGAGGATATAAAATATTTGGGATTCATTGTTGATACTACATTAGCCTAAAAAAACAATTTCAATATATGTACAATAAAATATTGAAAAAACTATTTTTCTTCACAAGAATTAGCAGAAACCTAACTCTTCAAACTACCCTAGCTGTTTATAAAACTATAATACAACCACATTTTGATTACTGTGCTAGTGTACTTGCATTGCTTGATGGAAATAGTTTTGCAGCCTTGCAAAAACTGCAAAATAGAGGAATGCGTGTTATTCTGAGATGCTGTAGATATACTCCAATTATATTGATGCTTCAAACCTTGGATTGGCTTTCTGTTAAAGACAGGTTGTTTTATTACTCCATGATTTTGATCTATAATATTGTATCTGGTGAGGCCCCTCCCTATTTCGACCAATTCATTGTATTCCAAAACCAAATACACACTATCCCACCAGAAGAAACAATAATTTTTATATTCAAAGAACAACTCATGCTCGTACTACAATTTTTTTGTTTCAGAGAGGATTGTTAGAGTACAATGACCTTCCTGTCGAAATCAAACATTCCCACTCACTCAATGAGTTCAAACACCAACTAATCCTAAGTATCAAAACAAGATATGTATAAAATAGTAGAAATCCAAATTTTGATTTTGATAAAACTATGAAGGCAATATTTATTGTAAGAAATCCATTGTAAAACTAATTAAGAATCGTAAAAATCCAATTTGTGGATATGTCACTGACTATTCCACGCACCTTGGAATTTTCACAAAATCTGACCAATCAAAAACCAAAGACAGCTTGTATTATCGCGAAAACACTAGCTGTCTTTCAATTCTGATTGGTCTATCAGCATCGTGTTTTCAACGACGTAACCATGGATACGGATCGCAATGCAAAGTTTGACAGTTTGACCAAAAATTATTATAGCTGCAAACGTCAAAATGAGTCGCTTCGGTGTATTACGAAGTAATAAACCAAAATATTGAAGAAAATATACCCAGTAACACAAAAAAATCAAAATCTTATATATGGAGACAATTTATGACGTTCTGTGCGGAACGCAACTACAAATCAGATGCAGAAAATAGCGACAAAAGATTAGCATTCATTCTGAAAGACTGGTCATTCAATATGCGGAGAATTGATGGTAGTGATTACAAGGAGAGTGTTATTAAAACCATATGGAACCCTACTGCAAAATTAGTACAAGAAAAATATTTTTGTGAGTATCAGAGACATATTGATCCCTTCAAAGATATAATGTTCAAGGAGGCGAGGGCAGCTCGAGATAGTAAGAGAAAATTGTTGCAAGCTGTACCCGAAAAAAAGAAAATGAGTTATGTCGCTATGACTTCAGATGACTATAGAAATATGTGCTTACAATGGGACGAAGACACGCCAGAGGCACTCCAAAAGAAGTTTTTTCACAAAGCTGCAGTAGAACTAGCTTGGAGAGGTAACGAAGCAACTTTTTCCATGTTACATTTTTTTAAGGAAGAGACTGATAACAAAGGCTGTTTCACAAACAGAATTGCATATAACCCGATATTCTCCAAAACCCGCCAAGGTGGTGATAAAAACTGTGCAGATACTAAATGGCTTACTCAAAATTTGAAAAATCCTGAAATGTGTCCTGTGAGATTATACCGGAAAAATATCGAAAAGGGGAATTATTACCAATGACAGACTTTTTCTGACAGTGAATGGCAAGTGGAATAAATATAATAATAATTATTGGTACAAGAATTGCCCTATTAGTATTAATACAATATCAAAATGGACAAAACTCTCTGCAGAAAAGATAGGATTAGACACTAAAAAACTAAAAATAACAAATCACTCTAATCGTGCCACTGCAGTTAATCAGTTACTACAATCCGGCGTTAGTGAACAAAAAGCTATGAAAATTACATAGACAAGTTCGAACTCGATGAAACCGTATTTACATCTTAGTGCTGAACATCATCGGATTATAGTGAATACAAATACATCAAGTAATACCAACAATACATTGTATCCACCTAATAACGGTCATACTATTCAAACATTTTACAATTGCACCATTTATAATAATTATAAGAAAAATTATTTATTATTATAGGTAACAAATAATAATCAAAACAAATTGTTTATAGTTAAAATAAATATTTCATGATTATAATTAAATTTGAATTATTTATTATTATTAAATTTCTTCCTCTCATTCTGCCGAATTTAAATTTTTTGACCTTTCACTTTGTTCGTGAAATAGTCTAATAAAATACCACTCGTGATTGAATTCATCTTATAAGTCTGTCTTTTATTTCTAAACTCAACTGAGTTGATTAAAGAAAACACCACTCGTCCTGCGGACTCGTGGTGTTTTCAAGCTACTCAGTTTCGTTTAGAAATAAATCGACAGACTTATCGCGAAAATTGTGTCACTTGTGGTATTACTACTGATAATCTCTTTAAAAAATGTACTGTGAATGATTTCAATTAATAATGTTACTCATAGTAATTTCTATACTATAACTGTAACATGTAGAATGTGTGTATATTAGGTTGCCTATTTGAATAAACGATTGTATCAGCAGCAGGTCAAAAATCAGGTATAAGGTACATTGAGTTCACATAAAATTTTTGACAATTACAATTTCTTTACATAGAATACATCTAGGATATACATATAATACTTACTTAAAGTAAACTAGAGCAACTATTGACAAGAATGCATTCCAAATTATATACAATTATCTCGGAAAGTAATTTCATGGTGATTTGACTGTAAATAATCATCCAGTGAATAGAAACAGTGTTCAAGGAGATATATCTTCTAGGTAGGTGAGAGATCATACAGTCTAACTCCACCAAAAAGATATATCTTCATTATCTTTTTGAATTTAAGGAAACAGGTTTTTTATTCTTGGGGGAAGTATATTGCAGTTTAATGATATTTTCTGTGATACACCGAGTATTAACGAAGGATTCCTTATTTGCATTGCACCTCTGGTGTTAAAGTCAAGAATAACACTTCGAGCTCTGATGAGTGTGATTTATTTCTAGAGGATTTCTTGCAAGACATCAACTATGTACAATGTTGGCAAAGGCATGATGCCATATGCAATAAATAGCGATTCACAATATTCTCTATACCAGTGTGAAGTTAGCAGCCACTTTTTCCCCAGCAGCCAAACGACCAGTGGCGGCGGTTATCAATAAAATAATTTGAATATAGTGTATTGAACAATTGGGGAATGAATTTCTCACCACTACTGCATGTCGCATTATATGTGATTTTCATATACATTGCCTCAAAAGGTATTTAAACCATTGATGAGCTTCCAGTTAATTTTTTTTTCTGTGGAGGAAAAAAATAGCCGCATTCATAATTGGCAGAGAGTATTTTATGTATCGGAAGAGTACACTGTATGAACGACTTCGATTTTCGAGGTGTTTTTATATATCGGAAGAGTACACTGTATTAATGATTTCGATTTGGGAGGCGTCCAAGGGATATTTTTTTCCTTCACAGGAAAATAGTTTTTTTTTATGAGATTGAAACCACCCTTTGGATGCTTCCCAAATAATTATGAAGCGACTATTTTTTTCCTTCACATAAAAATCGATTTTTTCAGTTTTCCTGAGGGTGGAACCACCATTTGAACGCCTCCCAAATCGAAGTCATGCATATAATGTACTCTTCTGATATATAAAACACTCTCTGCCAATTATGAACGCGGCTATTTTTTGCCTTCCCAGAAAAATCCTTTTTTTTTTAGTTCTCATGAGGGTGGAACCAGCCCTTGGACGCCTCTCAAATAGAAATCGTTCATACAGTGTACTCTCCTGATATATAAAACACTCTCTGAGGAATATAAATGCCGCAATTTTTTTCCTTCACAGAAAAATCGATTTTTTAAGTTTTCTTGAGGGTGGAACCACCCCTTGGACGCCTCCCAAATCGAAGTCTTTCATACAGTGTATTCTTCTGATATATAAAACACTATCTGCCAATTATGAACACGGCTATTCCTTTCCTTCACAGAAAAATAGATTTTTTTTAGTTTTTATGTGGGTGGAACCACCCCTTGGACGCCTCCCAAATCGAAGTCGTTCATTTAGAGTTCTCTTCTGATATATAAAAGACTATCTGCCAATTATGAAAGCGGGTATTCTTTTCCTTCACAGTAAATTTTTTTTTTTTAACTTTTAATATTTTAGAGTTTAACTGGAATGAACGGATGCCTATCCGAACTTATTTCCCTGGTTAAAGAATTGAGGACTGAAGGAGTCTTTAAACTACTCAAACGAACTTTTAGAAACTGAAAGGGTTTGTAATCAGGTTCTCTTCGAGATGGTTGGTGAGTTACGAGCTAAAAATGTCGATCTCAAGCGGGATGTTAGTTACATGACGAGCTATGTTAATAGCATCAAGTATCAGAAAATCAACCTAGCAATTGCTGGATTATGCAAAAATGTTAACGAAAGCTTGAATAGTAAAAAATTAAATGTACTTTCTGTCTTAAAAACCATTGACAACTCAGTACAAGCAAAAGATATAAATGAGGTTAAGTTAAGCAAAACTAAAAATGATCAAAGACCATTGGTCCTTGTGACAATAAATTATCTAAACATAAAAAACGGCATTTTAAAAAGGAATATAGCCGCCGGCCAACTTACTGGCCAAAAATGTAAAGTAAATGGAGTTTATAAAATATATGTTAACGAGCAACTTACCTTTATAACATTGAAAATTTTACATGAGGCTAATAACCTTAAAAAAGTTGGCTAAAAATTTTTTTGGAGCAGAAATGGTATAGTTTATGCCCGTATCAATGCTATCAAAATAAATAGTATATATCATTGCAGAGAGCTATTGCTGGCAGCAAAGTAATCCCTATCTCTGTGTTTAAGGTAGTTGTCGTGAAATCCACTTCCAATCAAATTTCGTTTATATTCATACTACTTTCAGTTAACATTACTACCTGTAACATATTAAATTTTTGGAATGATTTACCACACCGAAAGCGAGATATAAAGCTACAAAGTTGCAACGTTTAACACGTAATCCCTATAGTGAACTACCGCATTTTAAGGCATAACTAAAAACCCTACATTCAGAACTAGTATATTATTAAAAGGTAAGTAACAAATTTTATAAAAAAAATTAAACACGCATTGCCATACAGTTATTTAGTTATTGCCATAAGTTTTTAAATTATTGCGTATGAGAAGTGCAAGATAGGGAAGGCTAAGAATCGTGGCAACGCCTCAAGCGGGCGCTCGTGATTCAATCAAATAAGCGAGAGCGCGAGGGTCTTAGGGGTTTGAATTGAAGTGTGTTTTGGAATGCACATATTTATGAATAATAATTGTGAATAATTGCATTAATATATACTGATGCACTTTAAACATTTCACAATAGGGATAGATATAAAATAAAATGTAGTTTTAGCGAGTAACGGCAAACAACAGTGCATAAACTTTATTTTATTTATATATTTGTACAACACATGTACGTATGTACCTGTAACATAATTCGAATATTTTTAAACATAAGCAAACATTTTTAGAAGGGAAATGTTTGTATCTGTAATATAATATGAAAGAGAGTTGGCGGCGTGCAGACAAGAATTTTTTAATTCTAGAAAAAGATATCCTCGGGCAGGGATCGAATTTTAAAATTCTTGTCTGCACGCCGCTAACTCTCTTTCACATAAACAAAAATGATTCAGATTTCCAACAGGCTAATAAAATAAAACGTATAAACCTACAAAAAATATAAACAACAATGAATGTAATATTAGTTATTTTTCTAACTATTATATTAAATAATCACTTGATTGACTAAACATTTATTTTTAAATCATTAATGATTTTAGTAAATGCTTTCCCATTTTTAGTAGCTCTATGTTTTCTATTCTCCAATTTTCCAGTTAGGTGATTAATCACAGCTCTTCTTCATCGTGATACATTTGTTTCAGAAAATCGTATGTTATATTTTGTTGCGCAATATTTTTCATGAATCCTCGTGATATAAAATTTTTAATGCATTTAAATTAGGTAAATTACAAAATATTCTTTCGTTCTCAGGTCGCTCTGAAATACATTCTTTATATGATTTCATGTGATAATTCTGACTCTTTACCAATGAAGCGAACTAATTTTTTGCAAAATGTTTATATCATACATCCTTCGTGGAAATTATCTGATGTTTCGTTTGGTATTGAATCTTTGGCTAATTTTGATAGCTCGAACATTCCTGGCCCTCTTCAATCTGGGAACGTTTTCCTTATATTCAATAACGATACCTCGCCAATGTTTTTAGAGCAAACTGCACTGTATCTTGAACAACTAAATGCGAGCGATCGTTGGATTGCAACGTTGCCAACAGTCCAGTCATGGCTTATTTGCTGCTTCACGCATGCTAGTTGCGTTTCTGAGTGTACAGTTCTCTTAAAAAAGATCCCACTAATTCAGCGTTAGAACATGTATCACGTCGCGCTACAATCAAGCCTATTCATGAATACCCCACAAGAGGTCATCTTGACGATGGAAGATAGTGACTAAAGTTTATCTTTCAGTCGCAGATGATTCCACATCTGATTTTATGAACATCCTGTTTATATTTTCAGCAAATCAATCAAGCCTAATTTTTGACACTGTTTGTAGCACGACAACTACCTTAAACATTAGTATTTTAACATTGTAAAAATGGCTTTCAACACTCTTTTTGACTATCTCCCAGAATATAGTACAAAAACCTATGACTCAATTGAAGAAACTAACTTGTTCAATAGCCTTGCTGTAATTTTATGAACTCAACCTCATATCTATCATCACTTAACAAAGAGGTCGATATTATTTCACTCTCAGAAACTAATAATGTGGTATACAAATTAAACAATCTGAAGTTTTCAGGATATACATTGTGTTATAAAGAAAGTGTATTAAATAAATGTGATAGATTCATTTTTTATATCAAAAGCAACCAGCTTATCAATTCAGAGGTTGTTTCAATAGTGCAAAAGATTTAAGAATGTTCTTAATTAAAAATTATATAAAAATAGGCATTAGTGGTATATACAGATGTCATAGTATAAGCCAAGAAATGTTTACCGATAGTATAAATGTATATTTTCACAATATTGTTTCGTCTGAGATATAATTTTTTTGTGGTGATACAAATATTGATCTCATGAAACAATCTTTTGTTACTAATAATTATTTAAGTTAATTAATCTCAACTGGATATGTTAGTGAAATAAATGGTGCTACCCGAGAAGTTGGTGGTAGTCACTCCTGTATTGATCACTTTTTTGTTAAATCTAAGTTTAAATCTGAGGGTATAATTTTAAGGGGTGGGTACTCCGATCATCATTCCATTCTTCTGAATATAACACTAAACAAAAAAACAAGTGATTCCCAAAAATTTACAAAAAAACTAGATGAACAAAAATTAGCAATACGCCTCAGCCTAGAAAAATGGACAGATGTAATCGGAGAATCAGATCCGAATGCTTGTGCTAATAACTTTATAAATAATGTATCTGAACATATTGACTATTGCACTAGTGAAAAATATGTAAAATGCAAAAATAGAATTATAAAACCTTGGATAACAAAAGAATACTGGCATCTATTAGAGAATGTGACAAGCTAAAAAAATTATCAGCAATCCATCCTATTAATATATAAAAAAAAACTGTTTAACTATGCCAAAGCCAACTATTTTAAAAATATTTTTGCACAACATTAAAATGATCCTTGCCAAACATGGAAAACTATGAAGCATGCTAA
Source organism: Gonioctena quinquepunctata (assembly GCA_018342105.1). Taxonomy (NCBI): domain Eukaryota; kingdom Metazoa; phylum Arthropoda; class Insecta; order Coleoptera; family Chrysomelidae; genus Gonioctena; species Gonioctena quinquepunctata. Next base: position 190,780 of record JAFIRS010001451.1, on the reverse strand, counting down.
AAATAAAATTGAAGGAAAACAAAGTATTACTAGGATTTTTGGCGAAGATGATAAAGATTACTTAAATGAAAAATATATCGCAAAAGAATTTAACAAATATTTTTGCTCTATTGGAAAGAAATTAGCGTCAAAATACGAACCTCAATTTTTTTTTATCTAATTCAAATAAGGTAGACCAAAAACTAGTTTCAGACAATATTAATGAAAATGAATTGATAAATATTATAGGTTCACTCAAAAATAATAACTCTTGCGCACTTGATAACATTTCAAATATGATAATAAAACAATATCATAAATACCTTATTCAGCCTTTACTTCACTTAATAAATTTAATTTTTTCTACAGGTATCTTTCCTAACATACTTAAAAATGCAATAATAGTCCCACTGCATAAAACTGGTTCCAAGGATAGGTTACAAAATTACAGACCAATTACTCTGACTAGTAGTGTCAGTAAAGTTGTTGAGAAATGCATTAAACTATGTCTCACCAACTACATAAACAATAATAAACTCCTTTCATGTAATCAATTTGGTTTTAGAGAATCATTTAGTACTGAGGATGCCCTCATAAAGGTAAGCAGTCAGATAGTCTCCAGCTTTAATTCTAACAAAGAATGCATGTACCACACCACATACTACTTGAACGGATGGATAGCTGAGGCATATCAGACTTGCCAAATAAATTAATTTCATCCTACCTAGATAAACGTGATCAACAGGTTAAAATTGGAGATATTTTGAGTGCACTGTGTCTGGTGGAATGTGGTGTGCCACAGGGTGCTGTCCTGGGGCCCTTATTATTTTCAGTTGTTCCTGGAGATTGTCTGGTATGCTTTGCGGATGATACTTGTATTATTGTTAAAGCTGATACTTGGAAAAAGCAGAAAAACTTATTTCTATTGTAAAACATTGGTTAGATGTAGCTTACTTACAGTAAACACTGATAAAACAAAATTTGTATGCTTTTCTATGAACAAATATGGTCTACCACATATTGATTCTATTGTTATTCATGAATATGATTGTGAGAACTACAATCAATGTAACTGTATTATAAAAATTGGTTCAGTTAATAATATAAAATATTTGGGTGTAAATTTTTATAATAATTCAAAATAGGATACACACATTAACTACGTTAATAAAAAACTGCGTAAATTACTACACAAGTTTTACATATTGCAACAGTCGATGTCAAAAAAATCTTTAATAAATATATATTATGCATTGGCAGAATCAGTTCTAAATTATGGAATTTGCATATGGGGATCCACTTTCCAAAACCTTTTATTACCATTGGTAGTAACTCAAAAACCGCCATTAAAAATATGTTTATTTAAATCAAAAAGGTTTCCATCTGCAGAGCTATTTAAAGAGGCCAATGTCTTCCAAATACAACAACTATATATTAAATCTTTGATAAGATTATTGTGTAATAACAAAGTATAAGCAATCACCAATCAGAGATAATTACTAGATCTAAAAGTAAACATGCACTTATGATACCTAGAATTTTTTATACTAGTGTAAAGTTAGCCGAACTGAAATCCGAAATCGACCTACTGAAAAGGCTCAATACAACTCCCTCCAAGTCCTCCCACTCAGAAAACCATGCATCACAAATGAACGAGATGATTATGGAAATTTCTGAACGTGAATCCCGCAAAAAAAACTTTATGTTGTTTGGGCTCCCAGAAAATCGAGCAGACAGTGAAAAAAACAAGGAACTCTGCGTGGAAGTCATCAAATCCGTTCAACCAAACAACCCACCAAACAGTACGAAAATATTCAGAGTAGGATGCTTCGATAGCAACAACGCCAAACCCAGACCAGTCAAAGTGATATTTCAATCTACGGAATTGGTTATGTCAATCATCTACAAGGCAAAGAATATCAAGGGAATCGAAAGATTCAAAAATATTACCATCACCTCTGACAAAACTCCTCTTCAAGCCCAGCAATACCGTGAAATCAAGAAAATCCTGAACGACCGCATAGCTAAAGGCGGAAGAGATCTGAAAATTAAGTATGTAAATGGTGAACCAAAAATTGTAAAAAACCTCTAGGGCCGTCTAAACAGGATTTTTCCAGCATTCAAGCCTATTATCAAAACGTCGGAGGCCTCAACACAAAAACCCACGATTTCCTCAAATCCGCATCAGCATCCGAGTATCACGTCATTGCTATTACTTAAACCTGGGTGCAAGATAATATCTCCAGCTCTGAACTAATACCAAATAACTATGTGCTGTTTTGAAGTGATAGAAATCTTGTGGCAAATGCAGTCTCACGTGGTGGAGGTGCTCTGTTGGGTATCAGATCTGACTGTGAAGCACCGAAATAGACTTGTCTGAATTTCGCAAAAACTTTATCACTATCGACATCTTAGGCAGTAAGGTACTATTCAAACATAAATCATTTTTTATATTTGTTATCTATATTCCTCCCAATGTAAACAACCTACGCCTCCAAAACCTCTTTACTACTCTCGACTCCCTCGACTACCTATATGGCAGCAACATACTGATTTTAGGTGATTTCAATCAACCCTACTTTTCTACCCCTGATGCAAATATTTTCAATGTCATTTTATCAACTATAAAGCAATTCAGCAGCTTCTATGACCTAAAACAGTTCAATACAATCCAAAACCAATCAGGGCGTCTGCTAGATTTGATTTTTTCCAACTTAGACTACACCGTGTGCCATGACAACCTACCCTTTGTCCTGGAAGATGGATACTATCCAGCTCTACAAGTCTCAATAACGTTTCCCAAAACCAATGCGGCAATATCATTTAACAATAATGGAATAAATCACAACTTTCGCAAAGCGAACTTTCCCGAATTACACTCCGCCATCATCAACGCCAACTGGTCTTGTTTAGACCAGTTCACGATTGTAAACTTAGCTTTGGAAGCCTTTTACTCAATTATTTACTCAATACTTGAGCTATGGGTCCCCACGCGATCCAACTTCACAAATAAATACCCTCCCTAGTTTAACAAAGAAATCATAAACGAAATAAAACAAAAACACAAACTATTTAAAAAAATGAAGAAAAACCACTCTGAATATGACAAACAGCAATTCAAAAATCTTCGAAAATCTGTTAAATCTAAAATATCAATTGCATATGATCAGTACAGATCAGCAGCAGAGAACTCAATCAAGGCTGATCCATCCAATTTTTGGTCATACTTTCAAAATAAGAAGGAAACCTCTGCTAGAATTCCTGGTATTGTCTATTTTAACGATACGGAATTGAGCGATCCATCTAACATAGTAAATGCTTTTGCCGAGTTTTTCGAAAGTGTCTATTCCCCTATCCCAGACCCTGTAGCCAATGTACCAATCACAACGACCGATTATCCAACTATATCCATTAACTACTTCTCTGATATAGAGGTGCTAAACTGTTTGAAGAAACTGAAAGCCAAACACACATCCGGACATGATTCAATCCCAAGCTTTCTTGTGAAAGATTGCGCCTCAATCTTAGCCAAACCACTTCAGTCCATCTTTAACCTTGCCTTGAAAACGGGATCCTTCCCAAAAAGATGGAAAATCGCCAAAATATGCCCAATTTTCAAATCTGGGGCAATTAATATAGTTGAAAATTACCGACCAATCACGCTGCTCTCCAATTTTGCAAAGGGCTTTGAGATGTGTCTTCACCACATTATATACCCCAACTTAAAGAACATAATTACTCTCGAGCAACACGGTTTCATGAGCAAACGATCTACCGTCACGGTCACGAACCTTATGTGTTTCACCCAATCAGTGAGTAACGCCCTCGACAATCACTCTCAAATGGACACCATCTACACCGATTTCTCAAAGGCATTTGACAAGCTAGATCATCAAATAATCTTGAGCAAACTCAACCTGTATGGTTTCAACACAAATCTAATTCATTTATTTCAATCTTACTTACAAAATCGTATTCTATTTGTGGAATTTAGAGGTCACGAATCCCACCATTTCATAGCTTCAAGCGGAGCCCCGCAAGGTAGCAACCTAGCCCCCCTATTATTTTCTATCTTCATCAATGATATTGGGAACAACATCTCAAGCAATTTGCTGCTATTCGCAGATGACTTAAAATTGTTCAGAAGAATTGAATCAATTGATGATTGCCATATATTACAAAATGATGTCCAAAACCTCCACCTTTGGTGTATCGAAAATAAACTCCCTCTCAATATAAAAAAATGCAAATCCAATACATACTCCTTAAAAAAGTCGCCAATTAAGTTTTCTTACTCTATCAACAATATCACATTAGAGCACTGCCAACAAATAACTGGTGTGAAGACCGCTGCCATTTTCTAGCTGACGTTTTTAAAATAGCTGCCAAATGACCAGTGGCGACGGAAATTTTGTTTTTAATTCGGAAAAATAGGAAATCATTCCATAACCAATTCCATCGATTCATTACGTATTCAACAATATTTGACACTGCATAGTTCACTTCGATATACCAGGAGTGGAATGAAAGAGCAGCTTTCTTGAATATAAATTTTGACACTTTGGGATAATATTTGACTTTTTCAGGTAATTTGTGAACATAAGAATATGATTTAGGCATACCGAAATATTCAGCAGAAAATTGAGAAATTTTTAAAATATGTTTTGTCTGACCGAAATATTTAGCCAACTCCATACTTATGGGGTGACTAGGAGACACAACAATAAAAATCTTCTATGAATATGAACGACTCGCAAGCCGTCTGACGGTGGAAGTTGTCAAAATGATTTTTTTTAAAATATGTTTTAGGCATACCGAAATATTTAGCCAACTCCATACTCATGGAGTGACTAGGAGACACAACAATAAACATCTTCTATGAATATGAACGACTCGCAAGCCGTCTGACGGTGGGAGTTGTCAAATCGAAATTTTGAAAAATATGATTTAGGCATACCAAAATATTTAGCCAACTCCATACTCATGGAGTGACTAGAAGACACAACGATAAACATCTTCTATGAATATGAATGACTCGCAAGCCGTCTGACGGTGGGAGTTGTCGAATTGAAACTTTTAAAAATATGTTTTAGGCATACCGAAATATTTAGCCAACTCCATACTCATGGAGTGACTAGGAGACACAACAATAAACATCTTCTATGAATATGAACGACTCGCAAGCCGTATGACGGTGGGAGTTGTCAAATTGAAACTTTTAAAAATATGTTTCAGGATTACCGAAATATTTAGCCTACTCCATACTGATAGAGTGACTAGAAGACACAACGATAAACATCTTCTATGAATATGAACGACTCGCAAGCCGTCTGACGGTGGGAGTTGTCAAATCGAAATTTTGAAAAATATGATTCAGGCATACCGAAATATTTAGCCAACTCCATACCTATGGAGTCACTAGGAGACACAGCAATAAACATCCTCTATGAATATGAACGACTCGCAAGCCGTCTGACGGTGGGAGTTGTCAAATCGAAATTCTGAAAAATATGATTTAGGCATACCAAAATATTTGGCCAACTCCATACTCACGGAGTGACTAGGAGACACAGCGATAAACATCTTCTGTGAATATGAATGACTCGCAAGCCGTCTGACGGTGGAAATTGTCGAAATGATTTTTTTTGAACATGTTTCAGGCATACCGAAATATTTAGCCACCTCCATACTTATAAAGTGACTAGGAGACACAACAATAAACATCTTCTATGAATATGAACGACTGGCAAGCCGTCTGACGGTGGGAGTTGTCAAATCGAAATTTTGAAAAATATGATTTAGGCATACCGAAATATTTAGTTACCTCCATACTTATGGAGTGCCTAGGAGACACAACAATAAACATCTTCTATGAATATGAACGACTCGCAAGCCGTCTGACGGTGGGAGTTGTCAAATCGAAATTTTGAAAAATATGATTTAGGCATACCAAAATATTTAGCCAACTCCATACTCATGGAGTGACTAGAAGACACAACGATAAACATCTTCTGTGAATATGAATGACTCATAAGCCGTCTGACGGTGGAATTTGTCGAAATGTTTTTTTTTTAAACATGTTTCAGGCATACCGAAATATTTAGCCACCTCCATACTTATGGAGTGATTTTTCAAAATTTCAATTCGACAACTTCCACCGTCAGACGGCTTGCGAGTTATTCATATTCATAGAATATGTTTATCCCTATGTCTTCTAGTCACTCCATGAGTATGGAGTTGGCTAAATATTTCGGTATGTCTAAATCATATTTATAAAAAATTTCGATTTGACAACTGCTACCGTCAGACGGCTTGCGAGTCGTTCATATTCATAGAAGATGTTTATTGTTGTGTCTCCTAGTCACTCCATAAGTATGGAGGTGCCTAAATATTTCGGTATGCCTGAAACATTGATTTGTTGAAACTATAAACAGGATGTTCATAAAATCAGATGTGGAATCATCTGCGACTGAAAGATAAACTTTTGTCACTATCTTCCATCGTCAAGATAACCTCTTGTGGGGTATTCATGTTGAAAAGGGAAACATTCTCAATTGAATATTGATAGAAAGATTTTTCTGTGAATTGAAAAATCCACGATTAAAATGAAATTATTTTTGTGAATGTCTAACGAAACAACTACTTCCCGGCTAAAGCCACGCTTTGGCCGGGGAAGTATTGTTCTTTAGACATTCACAAAATATTTCATTTAATCGTGGATTTTCAATTCACAAAAATCTTCATCAATATTCAATGAAATATTTCCCTTTCACCTAAACATGTTTTAAAAAAATTTATTTCGACAACTTCCACCGTCAGACGGTTTGCGAGTCATTCATATTCACAGAAGATGTTTATCGTTGTGTCTTCCCGTCACTCCATGAGTATGGAGTTGGCTAAATATTTCGGTATGCCTAAATCAAATTTTTCGAAATTTCGATTTGACAACTCCCACCCTCAGACGGCTTGCGAGTCGTTCATATTCATAGAAGATGTTTATCGCTGTGTCTTTCAGTCACTCCATGAGTATGGAGTTGGCTAAATATTTCGGTATGCCTAAATCATATTTTTCAAAATTTCGATTTGACAACTCCCACCGTCAGACGGCTCGCGAGTCGTTCATATTCATAGAAGATGTTTATTGTTGTGTTTCCTAGTCACTCCGTGAGTATGGAGTTGGCTAAATATTTCGGTATGCCTAAATCATGTTTTTAAAAATTTCGCTTCGACAACCTCCCACCGTCAGACGGCTCGCGAGTCATTCATATTCACAGAAGATGTTCATCGTTGTGTCTTCTAGTCACTCCGTGAGTATGGAGTTGGCTAAATATTTCGGTATGCCTAAAACACATTTTTCAAAATTTCGATTTGACAACTTCCATCGTTGGACGGCTCGCGGGTAGTTCATATTCATAGAAGGTGTTTATAGTTGTGTCTCCTAGTCACTCCGTGAGTATGGAGTTGGCTAACTATTTCGGAATGCCAAAAACATAGTTTTCAAAATTTCAATTCGATAGCTTTCACCGTCAGACGGCTTGCGAGTCATTCATATTCACAGAAGATGTTTATTGTTGTGTCTTCTAGTCACTCCATGAGTATGGAGTTGGCTAAATATTTTGGTATGCCTAAAACATATTTTTTAAAATTTCGATTCGACAACTTTTACCGTCGGACGGCTCGCGAGTCGTTAGTATTCATAGAAGATGTTCATTGTTGTGTCTCCCAGTCACTCCGTGAGTATGGAGTTGGCTAACTATTTCGGTATGCCTAAAACATATTTTTCAAAATTTCGATTCGACAACTTTTACCGTCAGACGGCTTGCGAGTCATTCATATTCATAGAAGATGTTTATCGCTGTGTATTCTGGTCACTCCATGAGTATGGAGTTGGCTCAATATTTCGGTATGCCTAAAACATATTTTTCAAAATTTTAATTCGACAACTTTCACCGTCAGACAGCTTGCTAGTTATTCATATTCATAGAAGATGTTTATCGCTATGTCTCCCAGTCACTCCGTGAGTATTAAGTTGGCTAGCTATTTCGGTATGCCTAAAACATATTTTTGAAAGTTTCAATGCGACAACTCCCACCGTCAGGCGGCTTGCGAGTCGTTCATATTCATAGAAGATTTTTATTGTTGCGTCTCCTAGTCACTCCATAAGTATGGAGCTGGCTAAATATTTCGGTATGCCAAAACATATTATTTAAAATTTCGTTTCGACAATTCTTTCCTTCGGACGGCTCGCGAGTCATTTATATTCATAAAAGATGTTTATTGTTCTGTCTTCTAGACACTCCATGTGTATGGACTTGGCTAAATATTTCGGTATGCCTAAAACTTATTTTTTTAAATGTCGATAAGACAACTACCGCCGTCGGACATCATTTACTAACCAGACAATTTTTCTAGCGAATTGTTGCTCATCTATAATGTACGAAATTCATGTTCACAAATTACCTGAAAAAGTCAAATATTATCCCAAAGTGTCAAAATGTATATTCAAGAAAGCTGCTCTGTCATTCCACTCCTGGTATATCGAAGTGAACTATGCAGTGTCAAATATTGTTGAATACGTAATGAATCGATAGAATTGGTTATGGAATGTTTTCCTATTTTTCCGAATTGAAAACAAAATTTCCGATGCCACTGGTCATTTGGCAGCTATTTTAAAAACGGCAGCTAGAAAATGGCAGCGGTCTTCACACCAGTCAACAAATAAAGGACCTTGGTATCGAATTCGACCCCAAACTGAACTTTTCCAATCATTACAACAAAACATCTTCTGCCGCTAAGAGAATGACAGGACTGATTTTCCGTACGTGCAAAGACTTTCAAAACAAGGACTGCTTCATGGCCCTTTATAAGGCATTCGTGAAATCTAGATTCGAATACTGCTCCCTGATATGGTCCCCCTTATACAAATGTCACATTGATCAACTTGAATCAGTTCAAAGATTCTTCATGAAATATGTGTCCTCAAGCTGGATGGGACCTACCCCCCTCAAGGTTGCGAAAACAATTTACTACTCAATAGATTTTCATGTTTATCACTAGAAAATGTAGATCATACTGTGCTTGCTTATTCCTCTACAAATTAATAAATAATCTATCTGACTGCCCTGATTTATTGGCACAAATCAACTTTCAAGTCCCTCGTAGCAATTGTAGATACAAACCTACCTAAACCTAACACCAACATACTTTTTAAATCACCGATGTATGCAATCAATGAAATCTGTTCTGGAATCGATATTCTTAATGAACCTATATGTTCTTTCAAAAACAAAGTTAAACAAAAACTGTATTTAAAACAATCAACTACCTGTTCTTAATACTACATTTGCATCCCTCTGTATTACCTGTATTTATCTGAATATGTATTCTCCAACTATCTTGTATTTATATGAATGAAGAGTACAGAGGCCATTGCAAACCACTTTTCAAAAGCTTGGGTATCTTACCCCTTCCATCTCTTCACATCTATAACACCGTTCTTGAAATCCATAAAAATAAACATTTATTCTCTAAACATCAGGATGTTCATCAGTATCATACAAGAAATGCTGAACTGCTCATAATACCGTACTTTAGACTAACAAAGTCCCAGAAAAACTCCCCAAATATTAACCTTTACAACCATATACCTAAATTTATAAAACAACTCAACCCAAAGTCATTCAAACTTAAAATTAAGTCATTCATGTTGGAAAACTGTTTTTATAGTACTGAGTATTTAAATGCAACTTTTTTGTTTTGAGTAAATACATTTTTGTCACCTTGCCAGGGTCAATTCATTTTTTCGTACACGTGCTTGTCATAGAGGTTTTTTTTTTCGGTCGGAGATTTTGAATTTTTTGCCAAAATTTATAAATCCAAGATGGCGGCCCCAAGATGGAGGACGAGTTTTATGATTATGGTCACATTTTATTTAAAATTTGGTATGTGGGGGTTTTCAGGTTCGGAGATTATGATTTTTTTCTCAAAAATCTATCAATTCGAAATCGACTTCAGGATGGCGGACGAGTTTTGTGATTATGTCAAATTTTATTCAAAATTGGTGTGTGGGAGTTTTTGGGGTCAGAGTTCATGATTTCTCTCAGCTCAAAACTTACAGGCAAGAGACCTTGCTCTATCAGAAATGAACAAATTAAGGCGAACTAACTAAAAAGCAAAAAATAAAATAACTAATAAAAAATCTTTTTAAATACAAGCTTTCATTTGAGCCGTGTACTAAAACATATAAAATAAGTTTATGTGTGGATTCATGCAGCACAAAATAACAATTATCAAATAAGAAATAACAAATAACAATTATCAATTAACAAGAATTAAAATGTAGCATTCATGCACTCAAAATAACAATTAAGAAATAAGAAGTAAGCATGCGCACAAGACAGTGATCTGAGGCATTTAAATTAGGTAATCCTACTTTTTCGAAATTCCATGTCCCCTCGATAATAAGAAACAAGTGAAAATTCAAAAGGTCCAATAAACAATATGAAACAAAAACAATATCTCAAATATTAGAAAAAGTGAGGTTATTTTCATCATTGGTTTGACCAATTTCCTTAAAATAATGTAAAAAGATAAAAGTTGGCCAACTTCTACATGTTATTTCTCAAATGATAATTGTTATTTGTCTGCATGAACATAGTCATTGAAAACTATAGAGTTCAACTTATATTGCTAAATGTTATTTCTTATTTGATATTTGATAATTGTTATTTTGTGCTGCATGAATCCACACTATGTCATCGCTGACAATGATTTAATTATTTTTTGTTGAATTATTTGGTTTCAAAAACTTTGTCAGGCGAAGTGTTCACAAAGTAGGTACCTATTAATTTGATTGGGCATTGATTGGTTGGTAAGTAAGAACTTGTCAAAGTATTTAATTTTTACAAAGTATTCATGAAAGTAGGTACCAATTAATTTCATTGGACAATGAATGGTTGGTAAGTAACAACTTATCAGTATTAATTTTATTACAATTCGCGCGACAAGCTTTTTGAAACCAAATAATTAAATCATTGTCAGCGATGACTTAAACTTATTTTATACGTTTTAGTACACCGCTCAAATAAGAGCTTGTCTTTAAAAAGGTTTTTTATTAGTTATTTCATTCATGAAATACTTTAATAATTATCGCAGAATTTACAGACATGTTATCAAAAATGCCAAAGAAATTTATTACAAAGATAAAATAAAAAAGCCGAAAATAAAAGCAAAGAGAATTGGGCTATAGTAAATAGCTTAAGAGGTAAAGCAAACTCACTATCAAAAGATATCGAAAGCAATCCCAACACTCTTAATGAATACTACAGTACAATAGCTCATAAACTAACATCTACTATTGTTCCCCAGTCTCAACCCATGGAATATTTAAGAAAGGTCAATATCCCAAATAATTTTCACCTAGATGACACCAATTTACTTGAATTGAAAGAAATTTTATATGACATAAAAAACAAAATTCAACAGGAATTGATGAAATTTTCACAAAAATAATAATCAATCTTCCTGATTCAGCTTTAAATGTGCTAGTTGAATGTATTAACAAATCTTTTGCTCTTGGAAAATCCCCACCTTGCCTCAAATCAGCAATAGGTAGTAATTCCAATATATAAAGGTGGCGATTCTGAAGATCCTAGCAATTTTAGACCGTTTTTACTGCTTAATTAATAAAATATTGAAAAACTTGTAAAAAACGGGTATTACCATTTTTGAAGTATAATAATATATTGACTGATTCCCAATTTGGCTTTCAGAGCAAAAAAGCACGAATGATGTCATTTTCTCTTGAACAGTGGTGAAGCAGTAGCTGCAGTATTATGCGACTTCTCTAAAGCCTTGGATTGTGTGAATCATAGAATACTATTAGAAAAACTGCACTCCTATGGTTTTAGAGGAGATGTCATGATTGGTTTAAATCTTATTTTAATGATAGGAAACAGATAATGAAATCAAACGGGAGTCTGTTTAGCATCAGGGATGTCATGGGGAGTCTCACAGGGATCTGTCCTACGTCCAATTCTCTTCCTTTTATATTTAAATGACCTGGCCTCTATTCCCATCCAAGGAAACTTCACCATTTTGCTGATGATACTACCCTACTCTGGGAAAAATTGTGACAACATGAGAGATAATGTCACTAAAGACTTGGAATCGGTTCAACAATAGTCCGAAGCAAATTATTTGTGCCTTAATCACAAGAAAACTAATATAATGGGTTTTAGCTTTGATTGCACCAATTTAATCTTGAAAGGGCAATTTTTAGAAAACAAAAAAAATACAAAATAGGAATATCCTTAGACGAGAAACTGAAGTTTGATCATCATGTACAAGCTCTAACAAAAAAATTAGCATCGGGATATTATGCTCTCAAGGTTGTTACAAATGGTCTATCATTTGAGATATGGTATAGTTTTCTGGGGATATTGTAGCCAACAACTCTCCATTTAGTGTTTGTTCTGCAGAAACGAGCAGTAAGGTACCTAGGCAAAGTGGGTGTGCGAGAGTCATGTAAGCCTTTGTATTGAAGTAAGGGAATTCTCATTATGACATTTTTATTTATATTAGAAACGGTATGTTTGATTCACAAAAAATATATGACGGAGACTACGTACAAATAAATTATATGACTCGACAAACAACAGAGAGGTAACCATTCCAAAGTCCACTCTGACAAAATGTTCATTGTTTTTTTAAAGAAAAAAAATATATAATTTATAGGCCAATCAATAGAGATTTTCTGCTCTATTGATTCTGTGACAAAAATACTACCAGGAAACTGACTGTGCCATCATACGAAAGATAGTCCGTAGTTATATCCTGTTATGTTTCCTACTCCCAACTGTCATTGCTAAATTTGTTATAAACATTCAAAAGCATTTTTTTTATCGCTTTTGACTTGTAACTTGAAAACTTATAAAGTTTAGTTTAGTTTATTTATTAGTAAAGTATAACACAAAGTGCTTTTACAGGTCAATAATGGTATGAAATAGTACAAAAGAAAGAAATTTATAAAAGTATAAAACTTGTTTGAAATGAAATGACAATAGAATGTAAGACACATTAAATTAATTTAGAGTGAGAGTAAAAGTACTAGTAAAGAGAGAGTAAAGCAATCTCGATACTTTCAATGGACGAATTGTAGAGAAAGAAAATGAGCTCCAGCACAACTCGATCGGATTATTAGTAACGTAGAAAAAAAAACGGATAATCATAACTCCGCCACTTTTTAAGTTGTTGCAAACTTTCCACGACATTATAATGATTAATATGCACTTTATGTGTGAAAAACTCAAGCGCTGTCGGATCATTAGTTTTGGCATAATTGCAATCTGAATTTTTTAATGCACTTTATTGCAGCAGACCTGGATGCGACATAGGTGGTCCGATTCCAATTTTTCAAAAAGATTTCGAGAGTAGAAGTATAGTACTACAAAACGTATCATCTCATTTTACGTTAAAATGCTGCAACACAGGTAAAAAATACTTGCGAACATGATCGAAAATGGGCGAGTGCGTGAAAGCAGCTGAAGCGTATGTATAGTAATACAAGCGCGCTGCGCCCGTTAAGAATCTGCTGCTCTTCCCCCACTCCCGAGCCGCTTTCATGCACTAGCCGGTTTTCGGTCATGTTTGCAAGTATTTCTCACCTATTTCGCAGCATTTTAACGCTAAATGAGAATAGTCATTTTGTAGTACTTCAACTCTCAAAATCTTTTGGAAAAATTGAAATTGGACCACCTATGACGCATCCAGGTCTGCTGCAATAAAGTGCATCAAAAAAATCAAATTGCAATTATGCCAAAACTAATAGTCCATTAGTGCCCGAGTTTTTCACACATAAAGTACATATCAATCACTACTAGGTTGTGGAGAGTCTGCTTCAAAACTTGAAAAAAGGTGGTGTTATGAATTTTTATATAAACGCAGATTTTTTCCGGTTTTTCTCCGTTCTCCGTTTTTTTCAACATTTTCTCCCCCCAATACTTACACACCCTCTGTCGGGGCGACAAATGATTTCATGTAACGGGTGATATGTATTTTGATCTCTGGAATTTGATTCAGCATACTAGAAAACTCTATACTGCCGTTTAAACTTAATTCTGTTTTTTTTTTCAACATTTCTACCCTTAAAACTCACCCTCTGTTGGGGCGACAAATGATTTCATATATCAGGTGCTATGTATTTCAACCTCCTGAATTTGATTCTGCAAACTAAAAACTCTACAGTGCCGTTTGAATGTATATTTAATTTTTTCAACATTTCCACCCCGATTACACCCCCGGCTTCGGGATGACAACGCATTATAAATATCATTTCTTACATTTATCAACCTACAGAATTTAATCGTGTTCTGAAATAAGCCCTACATTGTCATTTTAACCAGATACAGATCCGAGTTACATTTTTCTCAGTGTATTTTGTGGTTGTGGATAACTTTACACCCGTGGCGCATGCGTGAAAAATTGGTTTAATTGTTATAGCAGTCAATGTGTTAATATTTGTACAGACTCTAACCAAAATTTTATCCAAAAATGTATTTACTTAAAGTTATTGGGTAAAATCTTTATTATTACTTCAATAATTATTACTTACTTTCAACATCCTCAGCTGATCGAGTGTGAGTTCTTTCAAAGGAATTTCCAGCATGTCGGTATCAGAAAGATCCTTTTTCTTCTTCATTGAAATACACACATGAAAATCATGATAAATGATGGGAATCAAATCTTTGCTGAGTTGCACATCAAACTCAACAAAATCGGCACCATGTTCAATGGCATTTTTCAAACTAGCAATGGTATTTTCGCGAACTTCCGCACAATTCTGAACTTTTGCTTTGAAGCTGGAGCCAGAGCCTCTGTGTCCCACATCTAGTCCGGCTCGAGTTTTTTTCCAATGTCTTGCATAAGAAATGCTCATATCACACTTAAAGCTGGACAAAGGGCCGATTACCAGATAATCTAAACGTATTTGTCCTAGAGGTCTATGTTTTGTGCTAGTAACAGGCAAAACTACGCTACCCTCTGAAGATTGTAAAACAGTAGGGAGCAAGTAACTGAAACCTGCATGATAAGGTGGTTCACCATCCCCACTTCTAGAACTATAAACGTAGAGATCAAAAAGGAAAGCTATGTTGGCAGGAAACAAAACAGTGGACTGGAAAATAAGCATATCATCTTTGCTTAATTCATGTCCAAACTGACTTTGGGCTTTGAAGGTAGGATCGTCATCATTCAAACTAGCTACTTCAGTGTAGGCATGTTTAGGGTCCTCTACCAAGTCCTGAGTATCTGCGCTCAATGATTCATCTAAGGCCTCTGATAGGGATTTCGGAAAGGTATTATGGCGTGCCAAGTTTACAGGGGTAACTTTTACATTAATTGCTCTATTTTGATATTTTGGTCTAAATAATACAAGTGGGTTATTGCACATTTTGAGTTGAATAACAGTTTCTTTGTTCAACCATCCTTTGTCCACTCTTTCCTGATGATTGTAGCTACCATATTCATGTGGTTCATTATCCATAGTGGGTGAATTAGATGAGAGAGAATTAATTTTTCTGGGTACCAAGTTAGTTTCCCAGTTGCGAACAATTACTTGAATTCCCGCTTCAATTATAACACAAACACAGTACCGAAACTCTACTCTTTTCTTCTCTGGGATTTCTATAATACCAGACCATACTGTTGAATCGTCTTCTCTTGACAAAGGAATACATTTTTCAGGTTGCCAGCAACCTAGTTCAGGTAGATTTCCTAACACGCAGACTGTTTCGTCACTTCTCAAGTCATGTACTCGAGTACGGAAGAGCCACTTCTTTGAAGGATAATGTATGGATTGTATAGATTCTTCGGAAACACTTCCATCTACTTTTCCAGCTCGAATTCCGACATTGCTTGGGTCTTCGAGAAAGAACCAACGCTGCATTTTCTACTATCAGGAAATTTCGTCAAGGGGTTCCAATGTAATTCAAAATATTCTACTGATAGAATACTGATGACAACCCAAGTAAAAACAATAGCAATTTTCAGGGTTATGTCATATCTACAAAGACATTATTATTGTATGCAGTTATAATCGCCTCTCACCTCGCTACACTGATAACGGAATACATTTCATTCGCTAAATCAAGAACAAAGTGCACCTATCTCACGTTGAACGATAAAACTGACTTCTGATTATTAAATATTAAACAAATCTGCTTAGCCACTGACTGCACGACACAAATCACCTATTACCATCACCAAGCAAGTCACCAACCAATCGTCTGACTGACGCCTGCCAGTTTTTAAACAGGAATCCAGGAACCAATTAAGGAATTGAGATAGTACAAAGTACAGTGGTGGGTAGTGAGGGGGTAAACACGAGTCGACACGATTGTCATCATGTGCAGCAGTGTCATGACATGCAGCGGTTGAAAGGTTACGTTATCTAGTGTAGTTTATTAGTTTTGTTTCCTGTTACCTTGCAAAAATGCCCTGTGGCTCAATTCTTGAAATCGCAGGAAATTTTTCTTCACAGAATTCTTTCAAATTCTGTTAGGAAATATGAAAAGTAGGAATAGTTATTCTTGGACGTGTTAGGAATGTATTTCCAAAACGAACTATATAAGTGACGTATGTCGAGTATGATTTCGGTAGAATTTATATTTAAAACAATCAGATTCTCAGAAAGCGACAGGTTTTATTGTTACCCCTGTAAATTATGAATTTGCATGTGGGGGTTTATTAGTTAGAATTCTCGTACTAATAAGGATTTTGAAATGGCAAAGAGAACATTTGTGAGTGAAACAAAAAACTCTTTTGATAGATATGATTGAAAATGATGGTCGAAGAACTACGAAAATGCAAATTACCAATACATTCCCCCGAATGGATTCGAATATACAAACCGTCTACGCTTTTGCAAAAGCTGCTCTTCCGCGTTGGCCATATTAACGACCGTCCTTGCATTTTCCATTTTCTCGATTTTGTCAGAAATTACAAACAAAAACAATCAAATCGTAAGAATCAACACCAAGAATCGTGTTCAGCCGATCAATCTCATCAGAGAATTATACTCCTCCTAGTGAAAACTTGGAGAAAGTATTCCTACAATTTAGGAAGGAGTCAACTCCTTAATTAAGTGTCAAGAATAGCAAAATCCAGTATTGAGATAAAATGACGTCATTCTTGTATCTTTAGACAATGCTATCTCTATCACTTTTACTAAATCATTTGGTACGCCTATGGAATTTCTTGTAATATATTTGTCTCGGACACCTTCGGGAGGAACTTTTCATTAAGTGGGGGAAGGACAAACATGCTGTGAATTGTGAATGCACTCTAGGGGAAAAATCAGTGTTGCCAGATAAACTTTTGAAAATTACCTAACCTGACTTGAAAATTTCTCCCTTTTGAACAAAAGTCAATACAATTATATATTTGCGATAAGATACCTATTATGCTATAATAGTTAATTGGTTTCGTGCACGTTTGACAGATGGTTGACATTGGAGGTAAAACAACCTTACTTTTCCGATTTGTTTATGTTGGAGAATTGAAAATTTTTACTTCAAAAAGAATTCAGTAGTTGGATTACATGTGTTATTGTTTAATTCGTAGATGATCATGCCTTCATATTGTTCTGTTGTCAAATGCAAAAAAAAATGCATCAAAAGACGGCCGAATACGATTTTTCAGGTAAATTGTACATGTTTGTATTTTTGACCCTGTTATCAGAATTCCATCTGTTGTTGTAAGAAATAGAAAACATTGTGAAATCTCCCAGAGAAGGCAAGCAGCCTGGATACATGCCATCAAACGCAAGACTGGTCTGATAAGTTGACAAAATATGGTAGAGTTTGTTCCAGACATTTTCACTCTGGTAAAGGAAATATGTTTAATCTATTTAATTTATATATAATATATTTCAGTGAGTCATGAAGAGATAGCCACGATAAAAATAATATTTAATTTGGCACATTTTAATAAACACGACTTCCTAATATTGTAGGAGAGCCAGCTTCCTTGAGGGAAGAAACCCATCCCGATTGGGTACTACCATCCATTAATATGGGATATGAAATCAATCATGGTAATAGCCATGTATGTGATAGATATAAAAGATTACAGGTATTTCATATGGATAAATTGGATATGGTGGTCTGCTGAGGATTTGCTAACCCAAGGATGGAATTTTTCTTTGCATTTTTTTAAGGATGCATTTTTGAACGAAGTTTCTTTATGCGGCTTGTGGTAGGTGTGGACTGGTAGAAATCGTCACGTAAGAAAAAAGCGTTATGCCCCCTCATTAGGGTATGTTGTACCAATTTATTCAATAAAGCTGGGTGCCAAATGAAATCCAAAGAAGGAATTTATTTGATGAATTATATTTTCACATTCTAACTTGAAATTCATTGTAGAATATTTGGCTTGCCTTTTTTATGAAATAAATAATTCAACCATTATAAATGTTTTATTTTCAATAATTATTCATATAATCAACATGATTTTCATCACCAGAATATATATATATATATATATATATATATATATATATATATATATATATATATATATATATATATACATATATATATATATATATATATATACATATATACATACACAGCCATCGCACACAACACGCCATCGATATTCAATAATTATATTATACAACAATAAAGAAATCATATTTCCTAAGTACAATGATCACCAAGATTATTTGGCAAATTATAAAATGAAAAAACATTAAACCAAAAAGGAAAAAAAAATACTGAAGATGCCCCTGTCCAAGGTGAAACATCTATAACAATAATTTCAGCTTTATTTCAAAAAAAAGAATCCCAATCCCAAGAACTTCCTACCAAAAATATATATGTATATAGATAAGATTGTCGGAAGAGGACAAATAACAAACTTTCTAATTATTGGCCAGCTTTTCATTTATTTACGTATAGACTTCATCAGGGACTAAAAGGACAACTAGTTGTGAGGATGTAAGAGAAAGGAATTTTAAAACAGTTGAAATAAGGGCAAGTTAATTAGTCATGAGTATACAAAATATGGAAAAAAAATTATTTCCCCATAAAGTTGTTTTAAACAGAAATTTAACAGAAGTTTTAAACAATGATACCGCAACTAGAATCTCATGTGAAAAACAATACTCATATATTTGGATGGGGACGTATATATAAAAACACATAGTTTCCAACAATGGTTTCACGTGATACGAAAGGACACATTCGCAACAGGGTCTTACGATGAGGAAACAACACTACATGACGTAAAAACAATTGTCAACTGGGTGTGATGAGACTCTGCAGGGCTCAGCTGGCTTATTAGTTGGTGGCATCCAAAATGATTTTCTACCTATCGATGTAACTTCCTCCTGTTATCAGTATTTTTATAGGTATGATGGTTCACTTTTCCAATGACTAAGATATGAGAATTTATCTGCTTAACATATATTCTTTTCCACAAGTTGCGAGATTGTAGGCTTCTAAACTTTTATATGCTTTCATTTGAGTCATTGTGAAAGCACTCTTCGTTTCCACTAAATAATTTACTATATCAGGATACATTATTTTGGGAAAAAGTGAAAAATCTGTTGATAATTCTTCAGTTTTCAGAAGATAGGGATCAATGCCCAATACTGCAATTTTCTCTTTATACCGTTCTCGGTGAACATCATCTAAACTTGAATAATATTTTGTCAGGCCCATTGTCACAATATTTCACTCGAAACACAATAAAAATGTCGAATAAACTTTCTTTACAAAAGCACAGTATATAGCTCTATAAACTCAAACTGTGACAAAAGTAAACAAAGCCAAAATGTGAGGTTGTTTTACCTCCAATGTCAACCATCTGTCAAATCTGCACGAAACCAATGAGTGTATTATTAGCATAATTGGGAATGGAGAACACGCATGTGCCCCTTTTCTAGAATATTTTGATTTGCACATAAAGATTACCACCTAGAAACCTCAGCGACAAACTCAGAAATTGACAAAATGCTCAATGTTTTTAATAATTTGGAATTGAAAACGCCAGTTTCTCTGCACATTCAAAAAACGTACTCCTAGCGCCTCTGATGGACGTATGCATCGTCACTTCACACAGTTAAAACTTTTACCGCTAGTTGCTTCGGAACTGTCAACTATAATTTAATTTGTCTTCGTATATGGTTGTTCTAATATTTTGATTATCATATTATTCTCAATTGTTACTGAAACATCACATTAAGGGCGGGTTGTTATCATCTCTGGTCATCTTTAGTTTTGCTAACTGCAGGTTCTCTCTCTTTTCATTGTCATGATCTTGAAAGAGAGAAAACCTGTAGTTAACCTTCACCAAAGGATGACCAGCCATGTTACAACCCGCCCTAAAAGAGAGTTGAATTCATGTTTGGGTTGTAAGAAATGGTATCGTCTATCTATGGACACCAATAGTCGTACTCCTAGTGCGTTCTGAGTAACGCAAAACAAATAACGAGAGAAAGAGAAATTTGTTACGAATCCAAGAGAGCCCACCGTCCGCCAACAGCTGTTTCATGATTTCCCAATCATCAGGACGGCTTTTGGTCTCTTTCAAATTCGTATCAAATATCTTGTTAATATTAGAGGCAAAAACAAATAATATAAAAACTTTTTATTATTAAAATTATAAAATATTTCATTCTCGAGTTCATTTCTGAACACGAGAAAATTCAGACACGGGTAGTCGTATAAACGACGCACCAATCACGAGCGTAAATCAAGGGGGCGGAGCCTCCTAGCGCGCACAATGAGGGGATTTAAATCCGCCACTTTGTGGAATCGACGGGGGACTGCGGTTATGGCGGTGCCAATGTAAAGTTGGCAGCGACCTCTCAGCAGTGAGGACCCTAGAAGCAGGAGTACCGCAAGGCGCAGTCTTATCTCCACACCTGTTCTCCATCTACACGGCGGACATCCCAAAGCCTGCTGACAACTTCAACAAGCTAGCGCTGTACGCGGACGACACAGCACTAGTGGCCAGATCGGTGAACGCAACGCAAGTAACCCCTATACCTGCAAGATCAAGCAGACAAGCTTGAGGACTGGTTCAACCTATGGAAGATCAACGCGGAAAAGAGCCAAGCAATACTTTTCACCAGAAGGCGAACAACACCGTCAGGACATGTCATCATGAATGACCAACGAATCCCATGGGCAAACGAGGCCAAATACCTTGGAGTCACCTTGGACAAAAGATTGACATTCAGGCAACACGTAGACCGGAGGCTCGGACTAGCGAAAGCAGCCCGAAAAAACCTCCACCCCCTCATAGGACGCAGTAGCAACATGGACCTCCAGTTAAAACTGCTCCTCATAAGGACCATCCTCCTCCCCATCATCCTGTATGCATCCGCCGCATGGGGTCAATGCGCACAAACATACAGGACCAAGATCCAGCTATTCTTAAACGTGAGCCTAAGAATGGCAGTGAACGCTCCCAGATACGTCCCGAATAGATTTATCTACAGGGACCTGAATGTCAATCCGAACTTCATTGACGACCATCTTCGGAACCACGCCACCGCGACGTTCCTGAAGACGGACACCCACACGAACCCGGTGATTCAAGACATCCACGCGAACCTAAACCTGGACGATCCCAGGTTTAGAGAAAGGAGAAAAGTATTTGCGACCAGTCTACCAAAACGACCGTCCACCACCGAGAGTAGCACTCCGGCGCGTCAGGTGAGTAACAACTCAATACAAAACACGTAAGATCAACACACCCACATCACACCATACACTTACACACCCATCAGGTACATCACCACCATGCACACACAGCACAAGTCAGGCAAACATACAACGATCAGATAACAAGGGGTTTAAAGCACTCAGAGGCTGACTTCATACCACAGGAGGTACGATTTCAATTTCGCAAACGTGCCATTTGCGAGTTGAGGACCGCTCCAAGGAGGAGCGGGGGAAGATGGAAGTGGACAGTAAATCTCGTTCACACAACATGAAGGGGATTTACTATATCCATGGGCGCTCAACCTTAAGGGGAGCATGGTGTGAATCGACATCGAGACTTCTGCTACGCCGAAGGCCCTGCTGGAATTTGGATTGAAATCACTCTGCTTTTATCAAGGCAAATTTGAATTCGCCTGCTTTCATGCTTTTTAGCTTGTCTTCGATGATATACCCTGTTCTTGGAACAAATATAAAATTAATCCATCCATTGGAAACCAGTTATTGGAATTCTGGAAAGTTGAGGAACTTATACCGAGGATATACCCTGTTCTTGGAACAAATATAATATTAATCCATCCATTGGAAACCAGTTATTGGAATTTTGGAAAGTTGAGGAACTTATACCGAGGTTTTTGCCATATTCGAAAAGGATCTCGACGTTATACTTTGGGAATTGGAATTTGGATCTGTTTGGCAACACCAAACTAATTACAAAAGAATTCGAAACTTTACTTCGCTTCGATTACCAAGGACTGCAGCTTAATAAAAATTGGGTATAATTTAACTCTTACTTCCCATCCTTCGCTGTATTCCTTTGATAGCCGAGCTGCGATAAGGGTACAGCTGGATACGAGGCTACCCAAGAATAGTCGGATCTTTCTTGGTGCTGTAAAACGTTTGGCTCCACGAGGAGACCACGGGCGATCTACTACGTGGGTTAGGAAAAGTAGATCGGTAGGTCGGTGTTAAGCTGGATTTATAGTTAGACGGACTGTAAACGTAGACGCACTACAAAAAGATCAACTATAGATTTTATGTACTCTTGTTTATAAATGAACGTAAACGCATGACGTAACGTAAGTGAAACGGACTGGAACGGAAGAGTTGGCCAACTTTCATCTTTTACACTACGTTTCTTGCGTCCGGCCAATCAAAATAAAGAATTATGTGTTATGTTTTTTACAAGACGTAATTATTCATTAAATACTGGAACAGTCATTCACGTATACTTAAAAAATTGATCTGGATCAGCAGTCTTTATCCTTAAAAAATTATTGTAGGCATTCTCTACTTTTCTATTACGGTTTATGGTTCTTGTTTTGTAACGTCTTAGTCGCATAATTATTGTTCTTCAAGTTTGTCGACACTTTTCCAATGCTACTGCACACAACAACAGTCCCACGGCACCAAGAAGCATACCTTCATGTATTTCATAATCCATTGTGACACGGAAAACGAAGCATAGATAAATATTTAGAATATAATACAAATCCAAACCAACACAGGCTGTTTATGATTCGTGTAATGTGTAGGTTATGTTGAATATCACTATCACTTCTACTCATGCGCAAAAATTCCGTTCCGTCGATTTATAAATTCAATAATATTTTACAGTCCGTTTGTTACGTATACAGTGCGTCTACGTTACAGTCCGTCTAACTATAAATCCAGCTTTAGGCTTCAAAAATGTATATTAACTTTCTTCTTGCTTTCTCATCTTTACCTCTTACTAATAGAGAAATAATCATACTATATAAAAACTTAACCAGATCCGAAATATAGGAATTTCTGTATATTTAAAACTTACAAAAAATTTCAAGGTGAATTTTCTTTCTCTTAGAAATTCTTATGAGGAAATAGAATCTTGTTTTGGAAACCAACTTGGTCCCAAGCCAGCTATCTTTCACCTTTAAAACATTATTAATTTTAGGTATCTGTAGAGAAGGGTTCTTGACTAGTTGATTTTCCTAGCCAAGTGAGGGAAATAGATATCTCTAGGATATATTATATTGTCTAGGTGTTGCAACACATAACCAACGGCTTACTCCGAACAATAATTATATTTATTTAGCGGGTTTCTGGATGTTATTAAATAAAAATGCTGAACCACGAAAAAGGAGCTAGTCGCGGATCTCAAAATTTTACAAATTTTTCTAACACTAAAAATCAGAACATTCCAGAATGCTTTCAATCTCATAGTGCTAATACCTACCGGCAAGTACGAAAATGTGAAAAGCATCAAATTATAGATAGTGACACCTATAATCTGTGTGTTGGAGCTTAGACCTGTTATCGTGGAATTTTAATGACACGAAATTTCGTGCACATTAATAGGTCACCAACAGATGTCAGCATAGGCCAATCCACGACACCAATAGTCGTACTGCTATAGATTTCTGAGATATTTGATACGAATTTGAAAGAGACCACAAGCCGTCCTGATGATTGGGAAACCATAAAACAGCTGTTGGCTCTCGTTATTTGTTTTGCGTTACTCAGAACATACTAGGAGTACGACTATTGGGGTCGTGGATTGGCCTATGATGACATCTGTTGGTGACCTATTAATGTGCACGAAATTTCGTGTCATTAAAATTCCACGATAACAGGTCTAACCTTCAACACACATATTATATAATTTGATGCTTTATATATATATATATATATATATATATATATATAGGGATAACGAGAAACGGGATAAAGTGATAACGGGATAACAGAAAACGGAATATTGGGATAACGCACATTCGCCAAAATTTAGTTATAGTTTTCATCTTATGTGCAGGAATCAATCGAAGAGTTTCTCTCCCGTAATCTTTTGTAGTCATATGGACTAAAAAGTTAAAAATAAAATAATAGTTTAAAAAACTAAAAAACACGCTTATAAGGAAATAAGGACTAAAATGTTAAAAATAATAAGGATAAAATCGTTGACTAAAAAAATTTCCCTCATGTAATAAAAGCGTGGGGTGCTCTTTACTTACTTTTCATAATTATATTAAGATAACTGATATCAAGCAACTCACGCTTTTTTTACATAAGAGATTTTTTTTTTGGTCAAAGACTGTATTCTTATTATTTTCAACATTTTAGTCCTCATTCCTTTATGAACGTGTTTTTTAGGTTTTTAAACTATTATTTTATTTTTATCATTCTCGAACTATTTCTTGTGTTAATACAATGCAAGTTGAGAATATGTTCAGTTCTTAGTCTTCGCAAAAGTCTTTTTCTATAATTTTTATTTGTAAAGTTTTATTCATTCGATTTTTAAAGGAAAATCTCCATTTATATTGCATTTGATACACTCCTCAAAGTAGCTGGTTGAAAATATATCACCAAAAATCTTCGCTATGATGAAATCGTGATTAAATTAATTTTTTTTCAATATAAATAAAAATACATTTAACTTAATTGTATAACTTTTGATGATTTCCGTGGTGCTGTGAAAAAATCAGTAAATAGAGGTATGTGTTATTTTGTCACATACATACCAGATTCTGAACCACAATTGAGTCTCATAATATATACAAAATAAAACTTAAATAAAAAAATTAAAAAAAACCTGACACTACTAAAAAAAGTAAAAAAAGTATAGTGCAGGCGCTATAGGTAGTTGAGTATGCAAAATGTGAGGACCGGCAACTATGGTCGGATTCTTATACCTGAGACCCCGAACAACAATAACAAAACACATCTTGCCACCAGCTGTGATGGTCCCTTCCCGCTCCCTTCACATCCCCTCTTCGAGCCAACTGTAAGCATAGGGCGCTTAGGTATTCAGTATTCATATTCAGTGTGTTTCGGCATCTATCTACGTAGAAACGTTTCGTTATTAAGTCGTGTTTGTTGTATACGCATAAAATAATTTGATTTTCGTTATTTTTGAGTGTATGTTTGAAGTGTGCTGTATTGAAAAACTTTAAAAATTTCGTTGAAAGTGATTAATTTGAAAAGAAAAAGACCAAACGAACAGTTATGTTTATTTTGTGATAAATCGAATGATTTAGTGAAAGAACCAAGGTCAAGCACGCTGCTTAATATTAAAAAAGCAGCAGATAGAAGAAAAGACAACATTACTGAACATTTTTTAAAACTGTATAGGTAATCCGGACTCTACAAAACAAGAATTTTCATGGCACCAAAGCTGTTTAGCTACTTATTTAAGTGAGGAGAAAATACGGCGTCGAGAAATTGCGTTGTGTAAAGAAGAAGAATCTGCTTCAACTTCCGAGGCAAGCGTGGGGTTACATTCTCGAAAATCTCGTTTCTCGTTCGTCATCAAGGACACCTGCAGAAGTAAAGAAATCGTTGAAATGCTCAATTTGTAGAAAATTAACGAGGAACAAAGATAAGCAGCTGTATTTGTGTTCCGAAATTTCAGCAGCGGAACAAATTTTAAATACTGCACGCAGTAAAGAAGACCATGTTTTTACTCAACTTAGTACTTGTCAACGGCCTGAAGATTTATTTGCTATCGCAGTGAGGTATCACAAACATTGTTACCGTGATTATTTAAGAATGCCGAGAAATTCTACAAAACCAGCAGGTCGACCTTCAAATCAGATCCCTCGAGAAATACTTCATAATGCATTTGAAAAACTCATAGATGAAATTAAAGATCAGTTTTCAACTCATTCTTTTGAAGTGCACTTCTTAGCTCAACTTACAAACATAGAAGATGCTGTGATCGAGAATCGTGTAGTAAAATCACTACTTATTGATAAATTTGGTGAAAACATATTATTTTCTTACCCAACTCATAGATCAAAATCTTCATTAGTGTTTATGGAAAATATACCATTGGCGGAAATAATAGAACATGTTCGTAGCATCAATTAAAAAAACTACATCGTTCAGAGTGCATTGCGTCAAGAATTATTAAAAACAGAACTTATACATAGTGGCTATTTACGTGATGAAAATTTGCTCCAAAAATTGTTAGAAAATGGAAGATTGTCAAAAACATGGGAGATTTTTCTGCAAGCTACGTTTAATGCAAAAAACCAAAAATTGAGCGATAACTATTATATCTGTGTTTTATGACATATTTTTTACGGTTTTTGAGAAACAGACACCAAAACATATAGCTTTAGCTGAATCAATTCATCACTTGACTCGATCAAAACAGTTGATGAGTATATTGAATAAATTTGGACATTGCATCAGCTATAAAGCATTACAAGAGATTGATTTAGAAGTAGTAGTTTTGCCATATGTTCAATGCAGTAAGGATTCAATCTGCCCATATTATTATAATCAGCGCTGATACAGATGTATTCATATTGGGAATTTATTTCTGGAAATACTTAGCAAATATCGGGTGTCTTGGTCTATGGTTCGATGGTTCTCATACAAAGAAATATTTTCTAGGATGCTATTTAGCTGCTGAATCACTGGGTGAAAGGATATGCGATATTTTGCCAGCATTACATGCTGTAAGTGGTTGCGACACTACTAGCAGATTTGGCAGTAAAATGCAATGTTTGAAAGCTGCGTCTGAATATTTTGTACAAACAGCCCTTATATTTGGGAAACCTTGACCTAAATAATGAACAATTGAAACAGTTAGAAATAGTTTGCGCTTATTTCTTTAAAAAAAAAATTTTTTGCTGATGAACTCAGATATAAACCGATTTCACAAAACATAGGTTTCGGTTTTGATTTGATGAAAGTGATATGCATATCAGATGCTTTGCATTTATTAAGGGCAACAGTACAAATATTTATTTGGAAAAATTCTTATCAAACACAATTACACCCTATCGATTATTGTTTGTACGGTTATGAAAAGTTGAATGGTGACTTACGTCAAATGACTAAGCCGCCTTTACCAGAGTTATTAATTCAACCTTGTAAATGTACTACAAATTGTCGCACAATGTCTTGCAGTTGCAAAAAATCAAAATTATCTTGTATTTCTCTATGTAAATGTATTAATAACAATTGTCTAAATATAAATGAGTAATTGTTTGCCTACTTTATGTATATTTTTATTTAAATCTACTGTTTTTTCAATATACTTTTTTATTAATAAAAAAGATTTTATTACTTTTATTTTTATTTTATTTTTTTCATTTAACAATCCATCCTCACTTTCACCATTAGAAAAAAATATAAATTATCACTGAAATAATCATTAAAATGATTTTATAAATTGTACTCAATACATTTCCTTTACAAATAAGAGTAGAGGGCCAAAAAAAATGGACCAAATATTTGACCGGCAAGATCCGCATTATATTTTCAACAAATTAATTTTTGACCTTTCCTCAACTTAAATCCATTGGTGGAATTCGGTCCTCACATTTTGCATACTCACTTACCTCTAGCGCCCGGTCTATATGTAGCAATATTTTGATACAAGCGTCGTCACGTCCGGGGCCGCTAAGTCAAACGTCGTTGTTGTGTCTATTTTGCAAATTTTTCGGAGTAAATTAATTAAGACTTAGACCCAACAGTTTGATATTGTTGTTTTGATATTTACCTACGTTGCCTAAATAGCTTACTTGTATTTAAATTTTCATTTTCATTTTTAGTTGTATTCTGCTTTTATTTGATTTACTTAGCGGGCCCCTCAGGCGACGACACTTGGATCAAAATGTTACTACTTATATTAAACTTTAAGGGCCAATACATATTAGTTTTTTACTTTTTAGATTTTTTTGTGTCGTTTTTTATATTTTATTTCATGTTTAAAAAACTTTATATAATACTGGTAGACACGCTACGAACACGAAACCAACACGAAATTGCGACAGGAGATCTTGCCTCGCCGGAATGTGCGTATTCTGACAAAAGTTGTATTTTCATAAATATTATTACAGTTGCGAGATTTTGGCAATGCATTCTTTCATTCACTTAACACATTCATACACTAATTCGTCACAAACGGTTAGGTACTACATCGTATACCAAAATTTCATATCGATTGAACGAGTGAAAGAAGCTTAGAATCCCTTACCAATTTATCCTCATTTCTCTTTCCTGCTCCATCATCAGACCCATCTATAACCTATTCGTTGAGACCATTCCAATGATCCCAAACACGATACACCTCTGGTGTAAGTTGGTGAGGCGTTGGGTATCCTGCAGATTCCAGGTGATGCTGCAGCATCAGGTCAAGGTTACCATCTTCTTGCAATATCATTGAGGTAACAGGATACCAAATATCGAATCGATCAGACCTGTGGAAGTTGCTCATATCCCGTCATCAACTAGAAAATAACTGATGATCTTCAAACAACTGAACAAATTTTCTTGAATCATAGATAGCCAAGAACACTCTCGATCAAGTCACCTTTTAAACAAAAAAACTAAATCAAAAGCGGTCATTCGTTTGGGAGCTACGATATGATAGACAGATACGTTGAACTCATAACATCCCTCTGGGTCGTTATATAATAATTAATAATATATTAATAGATAAATTCAATCTGAAAAATATTATCTTATTTTCCAGGCAAGTGAATGGGTGTTTCAGAAGAAGTGAATGAGTCATATTGTACTTAAAAATGTCTATTTTTCCCCATCTCTCTATATTTTATGACCCTTTTGTTACTGTTAAATTCAATGGAGACCCTATGTTAATTCTTTCGATGGGGAAAGCTGGTGGCAAGTTCAAATATAGGCCGCAATGTCTAGCACGAGGTACAAAATGATTAAAAATTATTTATCTGCATCACGGCTCCTATCTATTAATTGAACTCTGCCGGTTTAAACATTGTCATTGTAATTCCCAGTCACAGTTCACGATCCAGGGTTGCCAATGTGCAGTCAATTGCAGGAAATTATATTCAGTATTTTTTAAGTCAAGTCGAAAAACCTCTTACACTTTCCAATTTTTATTGCTTGCAAGTTGACAGAATGATATTATGAATCTGGGGTTCGTGTCTTAAAATACCCAAATAATCATGGTCCATTTATATACACTTCACAAAACAACACAATAATGCACTCTGACAATCTTTGTTGAATCCTCCTGAATTAGCTTTGAAGTCATAACGAGCTTTCATCCTGTAACTTGCCAATATCAATCTCTTCCGAGCTGTGTAGTTCATTTTCAACATGCTCCTCCTCAGTTTGTCTGTATAGTCGTGTACTTCTACCTCTTGGGTGCCTGGTGATCCAAACACCAAGTCACAGGGCAATCGAAGTTCCCTTCCAAAAACAATGCCAGACGGGGTAAGCTT
Source organism: Gonioctena quinquepunctata (assembly GCA_018342105.1). Taxonomy (NCBI): domain Eukaryota; kingdom Metazoa; phylum Arthropoda; class Insecta; order Coleoptera; family Chrysomelidae; genus Gonioctena; species Gonioctena quinquepunctata. Next base: position 160,878 of record JAFIRS010001451.1, on the reverse strand, counting down.
GGTTAAATAATGAACGACTGCTCTGTTCGCCAGCAGAATAGTGGAAGGTGTACCCACTACCTTGGAAAGATGCTCTTCCATTGTCCGGTTGAATCTTTCGACCATGCCATCTGACTTTGGGTGAAGCGCCGTGGTTCTGGTCTTGTTGATACCCATCAGCTCGCAAACCTTCTTGAACATCAATGACAATCCGATCGAATGGTGCGCCTACGTTGTATTTCTTCGTCTCACCCTTGGACCTTGTCTTGGGACCTTTGGTGGCTCTGGACATCTTCTTCACTAGCTTTCTACATCTTCTTGACATTGACCCCAGTAAAACCTCTGTCTGTTCTTGTCCAAGGTCTTATTGACTCCCAGATGTCCTCCTGATTTCCCTTCGTGAATTACCTTCAAGAATTCACTTATCCTCTTCCTGGGCAGAGCCAATTGGAAATTGATGACCTCCGCCGATCAGCTGATTCCCATACCCGTTTAAGTAATCCATTTTACATAACCAAGGAATCCCAATGTGTCCACATTGCCTTGAAGATGGAATCTCTGTCCGAAATATCTCCCTAGGAGGGTCTATTAGTTTCGTCTTCTTTCCAATGTTGAAAATCCTCAATGTTTGGGTCGGTTTCCTGGTCCTGTCTCATGTGCGCGGTGGTTCATTCGTCTTCAGTTAACAGACTCGTGCGTCTTATATCGGCGACTCCTTCATGTCATTCAATTCGCTGACAATGCTTACAGATTCTGGACACGGTCTTCTGGAGGCATCCGCATTACTATGCAGTCGTCCTGGGCGAAATTGGATTATGATATGGTACTGCTTTGCTATCCATCTGGCTATTTGTCTTTCTGGGTTTTTTCATCTCCAGTAGCCACTTCAGGGCCGCATGGTCGATCCTGATGAGAAACTCTCTTCCATAATGGTATTTGTGGAAGTGATCTACGGCAGACTTTTGCTAGAAGTTCCTTCCTGGTGACACAGTAATTCGTTTCAGGCTTGAACATCACCCTGATATAGTACTTGATGACTCTTTCCTGACCATCTTGCACCTGTGATAACACAGCTCCAAGTCCGGTATTACTCGCCAGTATGAACAGGCCGTTTTGCTGTGGGTATGCCAAGATTGGACTTGAACAGAGCGTTTCCTTCAACTTGCGGAAAGCTTTATCACATTCGATAGACCAATGGAAGTTGACTCGATCTCATGTCAACTTATGTAGGGGAGCTGCGATGTCTGCAAATCCTTCCCTAAAACGCCGGTAGTAGGTAAATAGGCCCAGGAAGCCCCTCACTTCGTGCTTAACCTTCGGTCTCGGCCAATCTCGAATTGCATGTATTTTCGATTCATTCTTTCGAATTCCTTCTGTCGAGACTGTGTGGCCCAAGAAATCCACTTGCTTCTGGAATAGGGAACACTTCTGAAGATTCAGCTTGAGATTGGCATTCCTGAAATGTCCGAAAACTTCGCGCAGGTTTGCCAGATTTTTTCGAAATTGAGATACACCAGGCAAGTTTTTCAAGTGAGTCCCCGCAATATCAGCTCCATCAATCTTTCGAAGGTCGTCAGGGTATTACAGAGACCAAAGGGCATAACGGTAAACTAATATAGTCAGCTATCAGTAGTTAACGCCGTCTTCCTTGTCGTCTTCATGTCCAGCGTTGAAAACTATTGTGAGCCTGCTAATGTGGTCAGTGTGTCGTCGATTCTGGGTAATTGGTAGCTGCCCTTCAGTTTCCTATAATCTACACAGAATCTTGTAGAACGACCTTTTTGGAAACTTTATCCACCGGGGTGGACCATGGACTCGATGATTCCTCGATAACGCCATCTTTGGTCATTTTCTCAACAAACTTTTCCACTTTCTGTTGTTTGGCAAATAGTAATCTCCTTGTCGGTTGTCGAATGAGCCTTTTTTCTGACAATAATGTGGCAAATTTGTCACGAGAGGCAGCACTTGTGGTAGGGACAAACATTAAACCTTCTCCATTTAAGATAGTGTTATTTAAGTGATTCAGTTGAATTATTTAAAATAATGCTCATGCTCCCTGAAAATAGCTGTTTGATTTTTCTTACGTGTTTTTGCCTCCTGAACAAGAATCCGAAAGAAAAACGCAGCGGTCTCATACCGCTTCCGAGATATATTGACTTTCTCCTTCTTCGAAAACGGTGCCCAAAAATGACCTCTTCATTTTTTAGGCACCGTTTTCGCGCACAAATATCAATCACATTGCCTCCTTCTTTTTACCAGCTTAAACTACAAATACCAAATCACTCATTTTTGGTACAACTTTGCACAAAAAATAGCCGGTTCTATCGAAAAAATACTCCTTTCTTCAACAGTTACAATTCGTTTGACTTTGGTTGTATGGAAAATAGCCAATTTAATATATCAATTCAATTACTTTTGGTCATAATAATACATACATTAATACATTTCTTATATAAAATCATAGAATTGTAATTATAATATACTGACTAGAATGCGTTTCAAACTGCGCGAAATGTCCCATGCATAGTGGCCGCCATTGTTGTTTATGTTCTCCTCGCAGTAGCGGAACAATTCCAGTGGCATTGCTTGTAATGGAAAATAGGGTATATCATAATAAAACGTTTTAATAAATGATGCATCAAAGGTACAGAGGATTGTGAATATAAATGTTATATACCTATGTAAAAAATGTTTACTCTTCCACCCATCTATTATACGAAGATATATGAGACATATTTTACATATCCTTATAATTGAATAGGTATTTCTATCAAGATTTTTTATTGCACTATTACATCAATATTTGAAAAATGAGTAAGTTATAAGGTCACATTTGATGTGGGTGGCAGATCATAGGGGGTTCAGAGATAACAAAGGAACAGATTACCTCGCCAAAGAATAACAAACACACAATTTCCTGACTCAGAAACCTTTTGTGGAATCTCTAAAGTCCATAAGAGAGAAGAGTTTCGAGGCTGGGAAACATGAAATGAAATCTCATTGGAATAAAGTGCCAGCTTCTCGAGTTGGACAAGAAATACTTGAAATTGGTAACGGGACTCTCACTGGACACTGTCCTCTGAGGTATATTTTTAACATTGTATTTATCCATTTTTCAACCGACGAAACCAAAAAGGAGGAGGTTCTCTAGTCGACGCGTATATTTTTTTTATGTATGACCACGCATAACTTTTTACAGAGGTGTCCGATGATTCTTTTTTCATTGGATAGGGCATACTCCGAAGTTGGTCCCATTTGAATTTGAAAAAAAGTCCACTCCTAAGGGTAGCAAAATGGAAAATATTTATCGTTCACCCTCTGAGTTTTGATCCGTTAACCGATTCTATCAGGCATAACTTTGTACTGGGTTTTCCGATTTGCATGATTTTTTTTTTACCTAGGGTATACCTCATAGTTGATCATATTTGGGTTCGGAGTGAATTAATCCACCCCAATGGGTAGAAAAATAGGGGATGATTGATTTTTCACTGGTGAACATTGGCACACATATGTAGTTGACATTGACAGATCGCTATTGTCATTATTTTTGTTCTCCTATATCCGTCACAATAATAACATTCTATGGAAGGATGGAATTATATACAAAGTGATGAAATTAACTAACGAGAGCTTTCAAAAATAATTTATATTATATAACAATAAATAGTTGAAGTAGATAATCGTATTATTTAACTGTTATTAGTTGAAGTAAGGTGGGTAAGTAATTATTTTGGAATTAATCAAAAGTTAAGTAGGTAGTAATGAGTATATTGCAGCCACAAAAAATTGAAAAATAAAAACAAAAAATTAAACCGACGAAAAACGGAACTGAAAATCACAAAATAAAATAAACTTCCTTAGTCTTGATAACTAAGTTCCTAAACTAATGTAAGTAACTAATTTCGAGTCGGCGCCAAACGAATAATCAACGAAGATCATTAAATTACTTCAAAAAAATTATCAGAATGTCACCGTGCATCTCTATGCCATCATAAAGCTTTACCTAGCTTGTTTGTTTGGCGCCGACTCAAAATCAGTTACTTACATTAGTTTAGGAGCTTAGTTATCAGGACCAATAGAGAGGGCTATTTTATTTTTTGCTTTTCAGTTCCGTTTTTCGTCGGTTTGATTTTTTGTTAAAAAGTTTTTATATTAGTGATCTTTGCCTCTCGACTATACCGTATATTTTCATTGTTTGAGAATATTTTTTGCCATTTGATTAATTCTGTATTGTTGACGCTTCAAAATGTATCATATTAAAACTGTTTTTTGAAAATGCCTTCATCTGAAGGGGAAAGGATTGAAATTTTAATTATGATTGGTGTTGGCGATATGATGCGGACTCAACAAGAGGTATGCAGATTATTCCATGAAATGCACCCAGATAGTGAACCTATTTCACAATCTACTGTAAGCAGAATAGAGCGAAAATACATAGAATTAGGACACGTGAGGGGTGCACCAAACCAAAGTAGACCTACAGTTAATGAAAATAATCAACAAGACGAGACGTAATTTTGTCGGCATCTGGATTTCTTAGAAAATACATTAATTCCTGATTTGACCTAGCTTTTTCCTGATATTCAAATAGCCAATAATTTAGACCGCAGAAGGCGCACCGCAACATTTTGATGCAACTTTGGTAGTGTATCCAGTAGCTGCATAACTACGTAATTTCATATTCTTCTTTTTTTAAATGTAACATTTTTAAAAAAGTTTGCACCCTTTTATTGTTGCTCACCCTCTACCAATTTGACGCAGCTTGTGATATATTTTTGGAATCAGCTCAGCAAGTTAACTCATAAATAAAAAAATTTAGGGTGTTCATTTAATAAAACCGCTGATGACGTCATCACTCGAAGGTAGATCACCCTGTATATTGGATTATCATTTGAAAGAACAGTAAATTGAAATAAAAAATCGACCTGTTTCGGGAATTTTTAATGATATTGTTTATTTAGCTACTAATGAATGTATGCGTTACTTTATGGACACACTGAAAAGGCGATATGTATAAATAAGCATGGCCACATATCATTACCTACTACTACAAACTAATGTAACACTTCATTATATATAACAGTTTTTAATTTATCCACTATGATCACTATAACAAAAAATTCAACAAGGTACAAAGACACATCCAAACCGAACACAAAGAAATTAAAGAAAATTGGAATGATTTGGCAACGCTTATAAGTGCCAACCGACAACGCTGTTATGTTTACAAATAGATGATATAAACACTACCGTCATACGTTCAGTTGATTATCTTCGTTGCACGCGTGTAATATGCTTATGAAGTCATACTCTTCTTCATTGTTTGGTGTCCTCCTTGGCTATCGCATAAGGGTGCCACGAAATTCGGGTGCGCAGTAGACTAAGCGCGTTCTAGTCAGTATATTATAATTACAATTCTATGTATAAAATGTGTTATTCCCAGTGATTTTCTGTCTAAAAATGTGAACAGTTGGTAGTATAGACAATATTTTGTGAAAAAAAGATTGGGACAGGCACCAACACTCAAGATATAGACACAAAATTCCCTATTAATATAACTAAAAAATATAAACACTGGTACTAAAAATAAATGATCCAGCATATTCAGTTTGTGATTCTCTACACAACTCTAATGAAATTATTACATTTGGAGAGGCAGAAGTTTTGGATGGTTTCGAAGTTGGAGTTTGAAGTTTGAAGATGCAGAAGTTTTGGAGGAATTTTTGAAGCAACTTATGCGGAAGGGGAGTTCCGCAAAAGTTGCCAACTTGAAAAAACCTTCAAAAACTTCTGACTTTCCAAATTTTATCAGGGTTGTGTGGAAAATGACACATTGAATATGCTGGATCATTTATTTTCAGTCCCAAAGTGTTCACATTTTTGTATATAAAAAAGTTATATTAATAGGTAATTTTGTGTCTATATCTCGAGCGTTGGTTCCTGTCCCAATCTGATTCGTGCCTTCGTACCATTGAGATAGAAATGCTTCGTACAGTATCGATTGTCATCTGTCTGTCACGATCTCAGATCAATAAGTAAACCCTTATTGATCTGAGGTCACGATGCAATTTGAACCTGAACGCTGAGGAACGATATTTCTTTCTTGTTGCTATAATTTGTTATTGTGTTGTTTATTATCTTATTCAATCTTTTTTTCGCAAAAAATGACTTTTCTCTCTAAAGATATTTTCCTGGAGCAGTTCTTCAGAATGGAGTGTCCTTGGAAGACCTCTCTATCTTTCAGTTGAAGAGATGTGTAGGAGTTTCGAAAGCTTTATTCTTCATCAGTAGACACAGAATGAGAATTTCACAAAAACTCTGTTGTCATTGTTTTGCGCTACCATTTTTAGAACCAAATAAATCTCTATGAATGACACATTTGATAAGATAAATATATAAGCACTTTATCTGAATGCGCCAAACGGAGGCAAAAGCCAATAAAATAGATAGAAATATAAGCACTTCATGACCAAAATTAATTGAATTTAGTATATCAAATTTGCCATTAGCGAGGCAGAAGTTTCGAAGGTTTTGTTAAGTTGGCAACTTGTGCAGGACTCCCCTATTACCATTGGAGAGGCAGAAGTCTTGGCGGTTTTTTAAGTTGGCAACTTGTGCGGAACTCCCTATTCATCTGGAATTCAAACTACCCGTTTACATGATCAATATTTTTCAGGCTATCTCTGAGTTTTGGAATTTTACTACTAGGTATGACTAAGTACTGTTATAGAGAAATAATTGTTACTGATTTCGAACGTTTTGATTTGTTGTTGCAGAATAAACTGAAAACTTCAAGGATTAAATGAAATATTCTGCATATAACCACAAATACATTCTCTTGAGAAATACAAATCTTCAGGAATGGTCACTGCAAACTACATTTTACTTTTACAATTAGTTAGACATCAATAATACAAATTTCCCTGGACCGATGTTATATTTTGCGTCATCAATAATTTATATTTAGTGTTGACAAAACTTCGTATAAATTAAGATGCCTAGTATAAATAAAAAAATCTGACACATTAGGTTTGTTCGTTTCTTTAGTCAGTAGTAAGATGCGTCAGTGGCTATTTGTAATTTGACATGTTAACTTTTTTATCTCATGCAGGGTTACTATATATATATATACTGACAGGTAACGGCATGAAACAGCTTTAGGAGAGTTCGGGTGACCAAACGTAAGGTGAGGAAAGTGTGCCACTGCTGCCAACATATACTAATTATTTAGGTTTTTATTGTATTCATCCTTGTTCATCTTGAATGTTCATCCTTGTTACTCTTCGAAATTTGAAAATAAGTTCTATAAAGTTGGCGATTCTGGCACACATCAGACGTCATCAAAATGGAGGTTTCGCCGTAACCCTGTCAGTATTATATATATAATAACCCTGATCTCATGCAATTTTTGAGTCTTTTACTTTTGAATATCTGATATATCTGCAAAAAACGAACAAACTGTACTGGCGTGCTTAGAGCTGTTTTTGGGGTGTCGAGCGTTGTTGACAGACTCGTCTAGGAAATTATAAAATATTTCAAACTGCCGGATGGTCAATCCAGTAAAATGAATCTCCATAACATGTTTTGTGTCATAGTGTCATCGTCTAGATTGGATTATCCACGGAAATATTTTCTTTCGATTAGGGTTCCAAAAGGTGATATCGATTTTTATTTGTTCAATGTTTTCATCTTCGATTGTGAAATAGACCTAGTCCTATTTCAGTTAATTTCACAGGAGAATGTGGTTCTGGTACCGAATCTTTAGTGAATTTTTCTACGAAATGCTACATATATAAACTTCTCTGGTCAAATTTTGCAAAGAAAGTTTTCCTTTGCCACAGAGCTTCAACTATAAAAAAGGCTTTTGATAGGTTTGGGAAATATAAAATTTCAAATTTTCATTGCCATCATATCTTGAGTAACTTTTACATTTCTAGTCATTATTGCTATCGCACACTAAACACTATGGGCAATTTTCATTTTTCAGATTAGATGAGTCCATTGCTGGGTAATGAAGCTAACAAGAGTGAAATCAGAGTTTCCTGGTTTACACACGAAAAATCGAGGTTGGTGATCTCGTGGAGAAGTCCCCCATTCACTTTCAGTCCATATATAAAACAAACAAATACTGTAGTTCACTGATGTAGTGGTTCTAGCTGTCGAATGTAGATGCCGCCCTATACGAGTTTTTCCATTCCGATATCCAGTTAAACCAAAATAAAATTTTCTAGTAGCGAAAAGTTCCCAGAATTATGACGTCTTTTCAGGAAAATTTTTATTTTGTAAGTTGGCCATGCAATCGGAAACAAGACTGGTCAACTGACTTACTTTCATTTAAAATTTGTGAATATTTCGGTTCTGTTGAATAAAGTTAAGCATAATGTGAATTTTATATGTCGTAAATGGTGAAATATTTTCTCATTGATTCCGATCTGCATATCTATAATTGAAATTTATAATAAAACTGAGGCTGAATGGCATGCGCCATGACGTCCATCCGGGTTGTTGCTTTCTCTTTTGTGACGTGTAAGATATTGATTCCCTGTTCATTTCCGCTTTGAGATTGAAACGTTTCACATCGTTGTCGTGTTCGAATTACACAAAGCTTTTCATAAGCGTTTTTCTAGTATCTACGATTTCAATTTTATCGTTACGAACTATTGCAATTTCAGGCATATTCATTTTGCTTGCTTTCATAGTTTGCGTCAAGATAAATTGAAGTTTACGTAACATGGGGGTCCCTGGGCGTTGCCTCAAGTGGCTTCTTGGATATTAGGTGTATCGCGTGAATTTATTCTAAGCAGAACTTAATGTACAGACTGTGTGAACTTTATTAGTGCTACGTTTTAGTAGAAAATCTGAAAAATATATAAAATGGTAAGGAGATGACTCGTATCATTCTCAATTTAAATATGGCTTCTATTTTTTATAATTGCTCATGTCGATGGTACTGTGTACTGTTAGATATTTTCAAATTTCCAAACATTTGCTAGTTCGTGTCTCGTAATAATACCAATTTTTTTGTTATATGGTGAGTGTTGTGCCACTTTGCATATGGTTAGCTGAACTAGTTTTTACAATGATCCTCTAGGTGCTTGAAGGGTGCACTACATTACTGGTGCAGAAGTTTGGTTGAATATATAAATAAGAAATATTAAAGATCCATAATTTTTGTTGTTAACTTTTTTCAAAATGGCCGCCAACTTGTCATTAAATTGCGTCCCAAGTCTAGCGTCACTGTTGGTTTCTTCCTCCAATGGCGATGACCTTCCACGTGGATATAGGTTATCAAGGCCAAGAGTTAATCGCTACATATTATTTGAAGCAGAAGCATTCATTTTCATTAATTTCCTCGTCTGCACCTGACCCTCTCCTGAAGTTTTCTAAATGTTAGGTATCGAATAAGAATCGTCAAGAAATGACGCACCAACAGAAGGTGAGCAGAGAATTATAGTTAATATAGCGGATACAAATTCAATTTATATTGTGAGTTCGATTTGAAAAAAGTCCAGATAATCACAAACTTTCAAGTACGGGAATGTAATGGTGGATTTATGCAGCACCAAGTAACAATTAGCAATTATAAGTTCAACCATCATACTACAATGGCCGTGTTTATGCAGACAAGTAACAATTAAGTAGAAAGTTGGCCAACTTTTAACTTCTTAAATTGAACCAAATTTTCTTCTAGTGCGCAACTAGTACGCAGATGACCGTGGATTGGTCCGTGCGATGACGAAAGCTAACCCAACTTTCACTGAATAAAATATTCCGGTTTGTTTTTGTTGCGGGTTGTGGCGGCTTTTGAAATTTTATGTGTTTGTGAAAATATACTGTAAAAATGGAAATTGATGATGCCATTTTGATCGACCTCGTTCGGCAATTTCCCATGTTGTGCGCATGCTTACTTTTCTTCCTTAATTGTTAATTGAATGTGCATAAATACCATCATTTTCGTTCCTTGTTATTGATAATTGTTACTTGATAATTGTTAATTGGTGTTGCATAAATCCACCGTAAGTTTTGAACTTGATTCATCTTTCCTAAGACAGACATTACAACATAATGATAAATGGACTTTGCATGTACACGCCCTGTCCATCAATGATAGGTACATTGTTTTCTTTAAAGATTTTTTGCAAATGAGGTTTAGGAACAAATAGGAAAGGTATTCTGATAATAGAAACTTAACAATGTGAATAATTTCACCATTTAGCAAAGTATGAGTCATAGACACCTTATTTCACTCATTACCTATTTTAATCTATTGAATAGGACATTTTAGGGTACTAGGCATTCTGCTACAATGATTCACCTAAGAGAGTAGTAAGAATTGTGCAAAAAAATATTGTTTATGTTATTCATAATGGAACAATGCTCACTGCACCGTTCCACAACTGATATGCACCTTACCTGGCCGTACATGGACTTTAATATACGAGTTGGCCTTGTAAGGTTTTTTTCAACTTGAATGCCTCCCAAGAAGTTTTCTTGAATTATGGAAGTAAGTGACTAAAGTTCATATCTTTTAGTCGTAGATGATTCCACATCTGATTTAATGAATATCCTGTTCATATTTTCAAACAAATCAAGTTTTTATCAACTCTGACTGGACAAATTAGTAAATTCGTCCCAATATGTTTCTGCCATTTTCAAACTTTGAATATGGGAATCAAGAAAATTTCAACTTGATCAGTAACGTTTCGGGACATACTTCTATTCTCTTCATCATACTTATTTAACACTTTAAGCCCTGCATGGCATTTAACTGATGCCTCACTTCAACGTACCCTTGGGACGCGAGGTATCAGGGTAATGACACACAGCAATATTTCATTTCAGAACGGGTGGGTGCTATGTGACTGTGTTAACGTTATGGCAAATAAAAACGCTTGCTCCCAAGAGGGCATCGCTGTTTGCGGGTTGGGAAAATTTAAGTATACTAAAAAGTTATATACATTTTTGTGTTTGATTGCATTATTTTCACGAATAATCATCAGAAATTACAATCATTGAATAATACAATCAATGTGACAACTTAATATTTTTGAAGCATTTTGAGTTTTAGAAAAAAACAAGAAACTACATTCGAGATAAGCAGTCCATATGGTCGCATTTTATTTGTCCAGACAGGGTGGCATCCATGTAATGCCTTATTTTGAAAAAAAAATCAGCTATCTAAATTGTTTCTTTGTAGAATTCAATAGTATTGACATTTTTATTGAAAAAATCAGGGCTTTTAAGAAGAAAAAAAACTCCGGTCCCAACAGTACGATTCTATCTCGCTCATAGCGGGGCTTAAGGTGTTGAATAATTCCAATCGATTATTCATCAAATAACAAGCAATTTCTTGTGTGCAAATCTTTTACTCTTTCAGAATAAACAGAGTTTTTACTTTCAGGGAAAAGAAAACCCTAAAAAATTAAGGAATGTATCGAAATAAAATTGAGACAGTATAAGCAACAAACATTCAAGGTACCTACTACTCAACCACCAATTTGGTGTACCTACATCTGCCAGTGAAGAAGACAAAATTTCAAATTATTTCTGCTATTGTCTTATTTGTGCCTTTTTGATATTAGATATATTATAATTATAATAAAAGGAGAAATAATCACATTGTTTATAGAATATGTTGATAAAACAATACTTTACAGTGGCCGTCACAACTAAAGCTCTATGCTCACCAGACTGGACCGTAACTTGGCTAACACAATCGTTTATTCAAGTCCATGTACGGCCCCATAAGGTGCAGATCGATGTAGTGAGCGTTCCATTATGAATAACCTAAACAATATTTTTTTGTATGTGTCGCTTACGGTCAGAGCACAGCTAGGTCTAGTGAGCAGAGACCTTTAACCTGAAATATGCAAGGTTATTTCATATTATGTTGAAAAACGTTCTTCATAACTCGCAAGGTTAGGGAAATTTGCTATGTAATCATTGAAATATTCAATTGATATATGTTCACTGTAAACTGAAAAAATCTTTTGAAGTTATTTTTTTTTTTAATTTTCATTGCAGTTTTAGAAATATTTTTTTTTGTTCTGTACTAGAAGGAAATAAACTAATATAATTTTTCCCTCTTTTACAGCCACGAATTGATCCCTTGCAATTGTTGAAGTGCCTCTCGGTATTGCTAACTCCTGAGGGTGGCATTTTATCAAGAGACGAAGTTCCACGCCTTGTGAAGTAAGTATTTAATGTTTTATATTGATTTCCCTTCACCACCCATACTTTTACTTCTAGCCTAATGACTAAGTTTTCCAAGAAATTAGTCAGCAAATGCGTGTATGTTCTGATTTTAAAAAATACGGACACAGAACTAGTTGATATGTTTATGGCAGAAGGTGGATGGGCTTTGGTCCAGACTTGGCTGCAGGACGCAGTACAGACTGCAAATTGGGATCTCGTAAAGGAAATATTAGGGCTTCTACTGGTTACACCAGTAGATGTAGAACGTTTGAAGTTGAATATACTCCCGAAGCTGATCAAAAGTTTGTCCAGAAGAGAAGAATTGGAAGGTATTTCATGTGTAGCTAATTCATTTACTGAGTGTTTCATTCCTACAAGGTTTTTTCTTCATTTGACTCCAAATGTGTGGACTTGATTTGGAAAATCAAGAAAAACAAAGAAAATGTTTACATATTACCGTTTCAATTTGATCAGTTATCATACTTTAGTATTGAATGTTTTTCTTAGTCTAGTGAAAAAATTAATGAGTCGAATGCAATGGGACCAACATCAGCCTAGCCTGTCCAAATGTTTTGCATAAAAAAAAAGAAAAAAACAAAATTGCATTAGCAATAGTGTGAAATATTTGTGTATCCAATATTACCACAATTATACAAAAAAAAATCTTTATATTGTAGATATAGGCAGCAGCAGCATCCGGAAAAATTGCTCTGTTTTGATACCTCGAAAATGGTAAATAATTTTTTTTAACTAAAAGATATTTATCAAAGCGAAATCGTCGAATCTATTCACTTATCAATATTATGTGATAAAATTTAATCGACCTGTGGGACTGATTTTAAAAATTTATTTTGCCAGTTGGCTTGTTGGACAAACCTCTGAATTGCCCAGATAAGTTTTGGAATCTGCTAAATAATTGTATGTAGATATTTGAGTAATTAATCACAAAGTTGGAACGATAAACATTCATATTTTAAACATGATTTGAAAAATAATATTTTATTTTTAAAAGGAGACAGGAAATACAAAAAATATCTTGAAGTAAAATGAACCCATCAGATTTTGAATTTATAAAACATTCAGTTTGAAGGGAAGTAGACATGATTTACCTCCTAGAAGTTATTTTTTTAGTATATTTTATCAGTTCAGTGGATCATGTTACTTCGAATATAATGGGCAAGGACACGACATAAAAAAATAAAATATAATGGATTTTACAGTTTGTCAAAAGTTAGTAATTTTCTAAAACAAAAACCAAATATTTTGAAGTTGGCCAAATTCAAATGGCTTTTTTTCTAGCGCCATGTTTTCAAATCTTAGGCCGCGCCTCCATAACAAGAATTAATAAATTGGCTTTCTCTTCTTCAAAAATCGTTTCGATGGACCACAATTATTCATAATATCAAAGATAACAAGGTTTAGTGCACTGTAAAATCGACAATATATTGTTTTATGACATCAAATGTTTTTACACCCTTCAAATCTGCCATCCTCGCTTGACATTGCAAATATTGTGATAGTTCTGACATTTATAGTTTAAGAAAGTTGGCAACATTGCCGTTTAACGTCACAATGAACCCGATTATGCCTATTGGCTGCTCGGTCGTTTACGTCACAATGATCGCCAATATTAGTACATTCAAAATTTACTGATTTTCCAAAAATAAGTGGGAACTGCTGTATTTGATATTTGACTCAAAAAATTTTTTCTGGGTACATTTTTATTTGGGTTATGTATTTTAAAGCATATTTAGAGCGATAATAATTTATCGTGTCTTCGGCTATTTCCTAGTTCCAGCTCTATTTTAATGCTTTTTGATTTGTTTTGTATACAAAAAAGGATAAACTTTATGTAATCTTACCTAGCTTAGAAATGATTAAATCCTACAAACCTAAGAAAGGCAAACAACAAATCAAAAAAAGGCAATCAATATTTATTGGGCATTCTGGTTGGTCTAGAAAAGTTGGTTGAACATTCTAAAAAAATAATTGTAATTTTTCCTTCTTATGAGTTGAACTTGAAAAGCCTGGGCAACAGACTGGAAAGCTTGTATCTTTCACAAATAAGTAACTCGACCGTCTTGTCATGCTGACTTCGTATGTTTTTCATTGAGAAAATTCTAGGTAATTTTTTTTAAATTAAATATTTAAACCACTTATTATTTATCAAACACAATAAGAAGAAAAAATGGTAGAACATTGAAGCTTTAATTATTATAAATATTGAAATGACTTGATTGATCTATTTGAATTATTTCAATGATATTGATACAACTGCTCTCAAATCACATTTTTTATAGTTTTTTCTATTCAGGGCTAATCTCAACTGTATTTCAAATACTAACCTGCATTTTTTAATACAATCGATATTTTTGTTGTAGTGTTAAAAAACCTGTTTCCAAGAAAGAATTATATTTCCAGTTAGACCATAATCGAAAAAAAAAAATGAGTGAATACAGGTTCATGCAGAAAAAAATACTCATGATGTCATAATTTATACATTTGCTCCAAAGTTACTTGGGTAATGTATTTTTTGTGTTTGGTTTGGTGTAAATATAATTCTAAACACGGTTTTTGTAACATCCAACAGAAAACACTTTCCTGGCTGTATAAATGTTGACACCTGATAGATATTGTAAAACCCCTTGACTAGAAAAAGTTGTGTGTAAAAATTTGCAATTTTATTGTTTTTTAAACTATTTACCAGATATCATAATTTGTAACATTGATGCAAGAATGTAATTGCATGGAAATGTTATGATTTATAAATGGGAAATGGAAGGGCTATCAAAAATTCAGTTGTATTATTGAAAGGATAAAATTGAAGGGGGTATAGAGATGACCCTAGTATTAAGAATTTGATTTTCTAGTAATTTTCTTTGAACTCAAAAACAGGCCTGCTGCCTTTTTCTGAATTCTAAACCCAGAAAAACTCACTCATTCTACATACATTGTCTTTAGTTAGGTAGTTGTTTTTTCTGCAATATTCCATTTTCTGTATGATTAATTTCAAGTTCTTGCCTTCAGATGTTGAGGTTTGTGAAAAATTTACATTTAACTGAGAAAGTGCAACATTTTAAAAATTGTTAAACATAACTGATTATGAACAATTACTAAAAAGAGGACATTAATTTTGCTTTCTATTTCAAGGCCACTCATGCTCTAATTGTATGCTACATGCTCTTTAAATTTTTTGTAACCCCAAGATCACTGGGGATGGGTTTGAAAAAAAAAACACTTGCTCCTCTCAACTTAGGAGGTTTTGAAGGTCTCATACTAGGCATTTTCTTCAGTAAGAAGTTCCTTTATGATTGATTATCTTAATATAAAAAACATCAGTCAATGAGATGTCTATGTTAAATCCGTTCAAAGTCAATTATTCACCATTCAAATCATTCCATTATCTGTGCACTTTTTGAAATATATTGTGGCCTATGTTTTTTTCCTAAAAGCTCTAACCACAGCTGAAACAGTCTGGAGGCTGACCAACAGAAAATGTTGCTGATATTCATGTAAGGCCTTATGCTACAAACCATCTGCTCACAAAACTTTAAAAAAATTAAAATAAATCATTGCTATAGTTTTCCTTCTAGCAACCTCGTTTTTTCATAATATTTGCTTTTTAGTTTTCTCAGAGATAAAGGGAGAATATATTTTGCTCCACCAAAACTTCTACGTCACAAGATGTGACAGGTGGTTACACAGACGAATGGACTCGTGGGCGATCATATAAGGGACCCTTTTCCTGTTTGAGGTATGAAGCCCTAAAAAAAAGTTGAATTAACTTATGGTTTCCTCAGATTTTTTAATGAAAGTCAACACTGGTGGAGATACAGCCCGCCTGTTGTGAATCTCACTTATAAAAAACGAATTTGAATCATTATGTTTAAGACAATATCTTCAGGTTTACTTACACCATTTTATAAGATCCTGTTTATAATGAAAGTTGACATTAGTATGAGATTTCTTTGGCTCACCCGTTTTGCCTTCTCTTTGGCGCACTCATTATTTTTTGCTTACTCATTTTGGCCTATTTCTTTAGCTCACTTATTTTGGCCTATTTCTTAGGGCTCACTTATTTTGGCCTATTTTTTTTGGATCACTAAATTTGATCTATTTCTTTAGCCCTCTTATATTTTGTGTTTATCTTAGACCGACTAATTTTTGGCCTTTCAGTCGAGAGTTTTTGGATTAGATGGTTTGAATTTTGATTTATTGATTGTTAATGGAATTCCTGCATATTTGGTATGTATACTTTTGATTTGATTACTAGTCTCCAAAAAACACTGAAGCCTCGTAGGCTCAATGCTCATTCTTTCATGTGTTATGGCACCCATTCAAATAGTATTTATGATCATATTTGTAAGGTACTTTCTTGAATATCTTATTCATTTTCCATTCAAACAGTGATTCTGGGACATTGATAAAGAGTTTTCCTGAACACTTGAATGTACTTCATTTTCGTTATAATAAAAAGAACTTTGTTAAAATGAATAGTTGATCTCAAATAAGTGCATTTCAAATTGAATATTCATATTGTAAATGGAATGCAGATGACTGATTTTTCCAAGCCGTTGGCTCACTTATTTTGGCCTATTTCTTTGGCTCACTTATTTTGGCCTATTTTTTGGCTCACTAAATTTGACCTATTTCTTTAGCCCACTTATATTTGCTTTATCTTAGGCTGACTTATTTTTGGCCTTTCAGTTGAGAGTTTTTGGATTAGATGGTGTGAATTTTGTTTTATTGATTGTTAATGGAATTCCTGCATATTTGGTATGTATACTTTTGACTTTATTACTAGTCTCCAAAAAACACTGAAGCCTTTCTTTCATGTGTTACGGCACCCATTCAAATAGTATTTACGAACATATTTGTAAGGTACTTTGTTGAATATCTTATTAATTTTCCATTCAAAGACTGATTCTGGGACATTGATGAAGAGTTTTCCCAAACACTCAAATGTACTTCATTTTCGATATAAAAAAAGAACTTTGTTTAAATAGGTTGATCTCAAATAAGTGCATTTCAAATTGAATATTCATATTGTAAATAGAATGCAGATGACAGATTTTTCCAAGCCGTTGACTGCCATGAGGGCTCCTAAGTATAATTGTGGTGCCTCATTTGCTACTTCATGCGGTGAGGTACTGCAGCTAGCTTATGGACGCTGCCTAATACTATGGAATCGAATTCAGCTCGGTATCGTGAGTCAAATCATGTAAAAAATCCTCGAAGGTGATAGAGAAAGATACATTATATTTTTATACTGCCAAGTGGATATGTATGTATATATATATATATATATATATATATTTGTAGCTTACAGGAATTATTGAATGAAGATCAAAACATGTAAATATAAACAAAACCAAAATGAGTATAAATAATTGAAATTAACTTCAAAAGACTTTGATCATGAGTAAAAATTACACAGTATGCTCTCTGTAGACACAACGACCAAGTTGATCACGATGTTTTATTCTCTTCAGTTTTCCACTCGTATTCTGTACACATATTTTCCTAGCGAACTACACAACTGAGTCATTTTCTCCAAGTGTTCCAGTTCATGATTATCCACTTCAGGATCCAGATGAGTAGCAGTTTTTTGTGTGTATTATGGATATTGTATTTTTTGTTAGATGAATAATGAAAGTATCAACTAGTGTAGTTCCCAAAATGAATTAACTTTGACACGATGCTGAGATCCATGAATTTAGATTTAGATGACTCATTCATCTGAATCTGGATTTGGTGCTTACCCACCCTCTCTCTATCTACCATCATACCTTTCTGAAAACACACTCTACACTCCTGTTGGCACTGAGCCATCAAGTACATGAAAAGTCTACATGTCCACTGAGGCACAAGTATTGTGCCACATTTTGTTGAAAAAAAAAACGGTATAAAAATGTTTTGGCCCTATTGATTACATTCATATGATGTATCCACAAAAGTACCCCGGAATTTCAATAATTGACACTTGGAGCTCAGTTTTTATCCTACCATTGTGAACTTATTGAAAAATCTTCGCCGCAAATAATCTTTTGCAATCTGCCAAAAAATTGAGTTATATAGTAAATTTCATTTTGGGAATAATCATAAGATTTGAATACTTTTGCAGTGGTTGAAGAACACCCTGTTGCCAGGTCAAGTGTGAGCTTGATTCGTGCTCCAAGGGTTCAATACTATTTTACAAATAATTTCTAGTTTTCAATGTACATAGGTATAAGTAGTTTGTACATTATCAAATGATTAAACATGTTTGGTCTATGTTTGTCTTCTCGCAGTAATACAATTCTGTGCAGTGACGTCAACATGCAGACATAATATGAACTTATTCTGTAGCGAACGAATTTTTATCATTAGATATTAGTTGTTCGCATTCCAACCAGTATCAAACATAAAAAGGCAACTGGTAACTTTCCTAACCTAGCTATTCAAGTTAACTATTACTAACAAAAAAAGGAGGACCCAAGTTATTATTTTCAGTCCATCTAGTATTCCTATGGGAGAAAAATTAATAATTTGAAAAAAGCCCTGGCGAACCCGAGACTAATTGCTGGAAACCTTGTTTTTTACCATTTTTGAGTTATCTTGGGCCATTTCCAATGTATCTCAAATGACCCTCTGCCGACTGAAAGAAATAAAATCATGTTCAGAACTTTTTCAAAAACTATCAGATAGATAATTCTTCTAGGCCGAAAATATGCTGATTAGGTCAAACAGCTACGAGGGAAAAAATTTAAATAATGTTTTTCCAGAAATTACAGACATTCATAACGCTGATTTGACATTTATGTAATTAGTCATTGACTACAATAAAGGATTTATATATATATATGTTGAGATAGTTTCTCCGGTTTCTGTCCGCGTTCTGTGTTCTTGGTCCTGAAAAGGTCCGATTTCACGACGTTTCGGCAAATTCACATTTGCCATCTTCAGGTGATGTCTTGTTTATTCAATTGTTTTCGTGTTGTGCTCCTCAATTTGTAATATATATATATATATATATATATATATATATATTCAATGAGTGAGTCTCGTTTCTCGTTTAATGTCATAAATTCAAAGAGAAAGTGGTACAATAAAAATAATAAGTTATAGTTCATATGATTGTGTTGCTTGATAATTACACCTTTTTTTTAATTGATATTATATTATACAGTGAATATAGGACTCAAATTGCTAAGTAGTATCATATCGCTTGTCCTGTTATCGAAGACCTCATGGAGCACTATAATTCCAACATTTATTTCTGTTATCATTAATTTCTCATATATTTATTTTTTAACTGATTGGGCAGCAAATCAGAAACTTTTTGTTTATAAAAATTCATTTCTAATGAAATTTGTATTTTTTCACTGTTTTCCTGAAACTCCTTATTTTCATGCAAATATGAATACTTCTATAGTTGTCGCTCGAAATTATTCTTGGAACCAGGATATTTCAGGAAAATCACTTTGAGACTTGTTTAAAAATTTAGGAAATCTGTCTAGTTCATGGAGTTAATGCCGAGGAAAATACACAAATTTAGTATATATTTATTTTATTTCATTTGTAAAAAAGAAATTTCCTAGAATATAAAAAATGTTGAGTGGAGCCTTTTTGCGTATAAATAATGAAATTTTAGTTTATTCTCTTCAATTGTTAGATAATGAGCCTATTAGATCCTCATCTTGGATTGTTTTAGTTATGTAATAAGATTCATATCATCTCTGGCGAGGTAATGAGTTTATTACCCAATTCATTATTTGATTTTTTCGACAAGTAATGTTAATGTTACACTAATTTCAAAATACTCAAAATGACAAATTCTCCTGTTTATTCTCAAAGCTTGACTCTAAATTCATTATACAGTGCGGCTTTTAATAGTCCCCCCCTGTTGACTTTGAAACGTTTCAACGTAGAACAATGAAAAAAAAGGGTATTGTATGATACTACTTTTTGAAATAAAAGACATTGTGATTGCCCAATAGATGGCGCGGGGGACATCAACTTCGAAATTTTAAATAGCATGGGGGGTCATGTGGCACATTGTTGAAAATATAGTTCAATTCTCTTTCCAACCATCTAATTGTTTTTTATCATTCCGTTGATTTGTTTTTTCACAATGTGCATTTGAAATGTCAAACATAAGTGCAGATCTGAATGGTACCCTTATCTCGATAACTTTTGAACGGTTTCATATGAAACAATGGGACAACAAATATTTTGAATGGTATTACCGATCCTACTTTTTGAGTGAAGAAACATTACAATTACTCGACAGAGGGTGCTGGGGCATAACAACTTGAAAATTTCGGAAGGCATAGAGGTCAAGGTGCACACCGTTGAAAAGGTAATTCAATTATAGTTTCAACCATGGCTGTTCTACGGAATCACAATTGCGATGAGTAACACTGAATATGGTCAATAGAGGAAGATTCATTACTTACATGATTTTTAGTTTTCGAATTCGTTTTAAAGCTTAATTAGGTAGAAATTGTGAATCTATACATTAAACCAATTTTGTGAATTGATGCGGCCGATAGTTGAGGAAAATCCACATTGAAGTAAACAAAAGACACTCAATTCACTAAACTGGGTTTACAAAGTCACGACACCTGTTTCGCTATACAATAGCCTTTTCAAGAGATTATACCCAAATAATAGCCAACTCATTTATTTTTAATGACCATAAATTATAAAGGGTATTATTTATCGGATTTAGTAAACTGATAATCTAGCAGTAACCTAGAAATGCCCATTATGAAATTGGATTATTTTGTCGATGTTTAAGAATTTCTAATGTAACAATGATTATATCATTACTTACCTGCTCTTTATATTATCGCATTTGTATTTAAAGAAGAGTTTCATTCTACTTCTACTAGTTTATTTTGAATTTGAAACATTATCATGGTTCGTGAACGACCTACCCAAGAGAAAACTGAAGCAATCTACATTTTTGGTGAGGCCCGTGGGAACTACCATGCAGGAGAGAGAATTTATATATCATTCAATACCTTTTTTTTTTCATTGTTCTACGTCGAACCATTCAAAGATTAACAGGGGGGGGACTATAAAAAGCCGCACTTATGCTAGACATTTTTTTAATAAAAATAAATCTACTGTCGATTCCCAAATAAATATCGGGCGGTGCTATGCTAAATGACCATACCAAATACCTACCTATGTTTCCAACTGCGGCAAAATAAATAACTTTCCACATATCGTTAGAATCGATAAGTTGAACGGAGGTTATGTCGTTATCAGTTTCCAAACTAAACCAAGGAATTATGGCTAGTAGATCTTGAATGTCAAAATAATTGTTCTCCAAGAAGGAGATACAAGCAAAATAACCAAAATATTTTAGACAAAAATGCTGAAATATTTTCAAGGCAGTTCGTTTTGATTAAGATGGCTAAAACCCCGATCTCTTTACCTCTACAAGTTTGGGACAAACTTGGCTACACGAGCCCGCTTGATATCGCTTTGATAGAGTTCAATAGTTTCAGATGGCACAGTGTCACTTCTGGGTAACTCTGCCATCTACTAATGAAGTGCTAAGCGTCATTTAACTCCAAATGGTGTCGCCCACAAATTCTAAACAATATCGAATCAGTGAATACACCAGGGTTTTCTTAAAAAGTTGGCAAGGACACTCTCCCATGCCACCTTTGATCTCAAACCAGGTTTTTAGATATCTTAAATTTGATTGAGTATTTCTTATAAAACTGGAATTCTCAAATGTGATATTTTTTCAATTAAGACTAGAAAAAAAAAATTAAGGTCAGATAAACGTTCCAGGCCCAAGAGTCATCGGAGAGGTCTTGACCAGATGCGCCAATTGGATGGAGTTTTTAGTGGGTAAAACGGAGGTACAGAGGGTGTATAATAAATAGGCCCTACAACTCGGGGACTCCCACACTACCTTACGCCGACACATATTACATATGAATAATTTTTCTCGAAATTATCCTAGCAATGGACACCGAATTCGCCATCATAATGTAGATTATTCAGCTTCTGACCTGCAAAATGAATAAATAATATTTTTTTTTTGGCAAATTCTTCCAAATATTGGGAACCGCGAAACAGCGAAGTTTTGGTAGGTAAAATAATATTTTTCGTATTTTTAACGGAATAGAGCATACTTTATTTAGAGAAAATCCCAAAGAAAATTACTAGTCTTACGCTTAGCAACACTTTTCTACTTTCATTATAGATCATTATAATCGCCCCTCGTATCCGTCAGACAAACGATTCTAACCATAAAAATAATAATTTTGTTCGTATTTTTCTTTTGACTTGGATGGTATAGATTCTATGTAGCTTTAGAAACTACCTTTAAAATATCATAACGATCATCTTTACTCGTCATGGTTCTTGAATCCTGATATATGTATATTTGAAGGAGCTTTCTTATGATATTGGATTCTGGGAAATATCCAATATTTCAGTACATGAATCGCAACTTTTCGTCCCTGACCGCGACTTCTTCAGACTTTTTTTACTTTTACATATCTTGGCAGTATTGAATGCATTCATTATTGTAAAAGTTCTTTTTCTGTTTTTGTTTATTCATTCCGGGGACATTTTGTTTATATGCTCTGTATTGTGTTCTGTATTCAATTTCAGTAGCTGTATCCATTGCCTTTAAGCACGAATTGAAAGCAATGTACGCATTTGTACCAATATTTCACATTTGATGTAACTACTCTGACTTACATTTACATGAACAAATTTTTCACAAATTTGTATTCACAGATTCAATTCGAACCTGCTACCTCTAGATTGCTAGTCTATGCTCTAACCAACTGAACTATTCAAAGGCACATGTTCCAACTGCGTTTTGAGATACCACTTTTTCTAGAATTTGATGTTAGGATGGGTTATGAAGGTAGAAAGGATCTTATGCACTATCAGTGGCCATCAAAATCAATTCTACCTTTCTAAGGTTCAGGCGTTGATCTCCGTCCACTGCCACAATTTTCCCTCACTCATATATTGAGACGCTATTTCTCCTTCGCTTTTATCTAAAATGTGATTGATTCTGGGTTCAGGTATCTTAAGTAAAGTTTGTAACATGGATGTCGATGAGGTATATATCTTGGAGGATTCTTGTTTGAAAAGGCGTAAATTGAAATATGATTAGAGTTTTTCCAGAAAGAAATAGTTTGGGGGAGTTTCATAATTTCTATAAAGACCTATTTATTATTTTTGACTACTATTATGAGTCAAGAGACTTTGGTACATTTTGAATATTATTCGGGATTCAATTACAAAATAGTCTAATTTTAAAGAGAATTAAAATAAAATTAGGTAATTGAAATACAATGTAAAACTTTTAGGCACGAAAAAAACTATCAAATGACACATTTCGTCCTTGTGCGTCAGACTAATATCATTCAAATTTCAATATTGAATTAGTCGACGGTCGTATGTAGTCAGGTGAAGTCCAATGATCGAACTCTCATGCAATGGACGTTTACGTTAACAAATGACTAGTAGATATTACCAAAGCGAGACAACTAAGCATCCAATGGGCTCAACCTAACGCCAAGTGAAGTATAAAGTTGCCACGCATTATCCCTCTTCACTTTAATATTTCGTTTAATTCTATCAAAAGTCCTATAGGTTCCTTGCTGAGTTATTTTCCCGAAAAATAATTCTGACGATTGTAATTTGCATTTGAATGAAAGTTGATTTTTTGCCCATTTTCAAGGCTGATTTTTTGCCCATATTCAAGGCTGATTTTAAGAAGGCTCATTAAATTTGAAAAAAAAACATCAAAATATCGGTACTTAACCGCGCAATGGAAATGAATGGAATTAAAACCTTTACGCCCCAAAAAATTCTTATAAGTTGATCTATTGGGGGTCGTTTTTATATTTGCTTTGGTATCCACTGCAACAATGGTTGACCCTCCTTATCATCCTATCTTCTAGTGACATCCCAACCACGTTCATTTTGAGCATATTTATCCCCAAGAGGGACATCACCCTTGTCAATAAAAAAAAAATATATCTGTTTGTGTCATCTGATGCGAACAAGTGGGCGCCTGCCTAAACCTGAACGGTAGATGTAAAATATATCAAAGTTTTCATGATTTGCTCTTTCTCTGATTTTAGGGACTAATTTTTTTATTCTGTTGGAAATATTTTAGTATCGGGGATTAAAAGTAACAGAACAATAGTCTAGTTTGAAATTTAAATCTGACATTAACATTAACAAAGTATGAGAGTAATAAGGTTCAGTATAAATATTTTAACCTAAATGGAGTAACGAAAAACCGTACAAACCAAAAAGAAAAGTTAATTTCGATTAATATTAACGTTAATACTTATCACAATTAGAAAACTTAACGAAGATTAATCGATTGAGTTTCCAGTCGATGCAGAAGTACATGTGTCAGTTAAGTTCATACTTTTCGATTAGTCATATTTTTTTCATGTGAAAATTTTTGTCAGCTATTTTTTTTAATTATTTATCGATCTTTCTAAGTATCCTTCAGCTAATGAAGATTTGCGCCCCTCCCTAACTTTTTAAAATGTAATATTTGCCCCAGAATTTCCTAATAATAACGATGACTAAGCAGTGCCCTGTCTATAACAGAAAAAACCCCTATGTATTCATGCATTAAGTTTTATAATAGACTCCCAACGGAACTGAAAACCGAACTTTGCCTTAAAAAATTCAAACATTGCCTACATGAATTATTAATTAATTATTAAGAACCGTACAGTGGAGATGAATTTCTAGACTCCAGTTTATTGTCATTTCAATGTAAACAAAATTCTTCTTTTTCTTTGTTTTTATTTCTATAATCTTAACATATGTGTTTTTAGCGCGTTTCGTAGTTGTTTCTTGTCAAATACTTATTTTGTAGTTTTTTGGGATTATCTCTGATCTTAGTTTTCTCTTTATACTAAACATCACCACTTTTGACGCCGTTTCTCCTAATTGTATTTATATGTTGTATACGTACAGTTCTTTGAATCTATATCTATTTATCTAATTCTCGATCGATTTTATCTTAACAAGCGTTAAGGTAGTTCCGCTACGAGACAGTTGAATTAGGAAATTATTTTCGACGGAATCGAAAAATTTCAAAAAACTTTTCGAGCACTTGCCCCCCCCGGAGCACTTGCCCCCCAATCGACTCTAGAAAATTTCTTCGTTATAGAAAGTCGGCGACTCAAAAATTGATGTCCCCGAAAAGCGCAGCAAAAAAAAATTCAGACCCGGGCCCCCCCCTCACTAGAAATCATACGTCATGGGAAAAAATAATCATTTTTCGATAAAACTTCAATGGACTTTTTTGTAGTACTCTTTATGAACTTTTTTTTTTTGGGGTAGTGGAGGGTATTGTTAAAATCGATGGGGGTCAACTAGGAGAAGGAGTTCTTTTTTCGCGTTCAGACCCTCAAATGGTCCCCCGTCCTTTAAAAAGTCCCCTGGCACAATCCGCATTTCTCTACGACCCCCCCCTTTAGGTTGTGCGCTTCCCCGTGGACTATTTTGAATAACGAGAGTAGTTTTGATTATATCTGTCAAACTAGATGGTCAATCACTTTTTTTTTTTTTCACAATATCTGTGATATCCTGCTCTAGCTCTTCCTCGTTTTTCATAAACTTCTTAATTTTAGTACTAACGGTAGAATTAATAATGTGCTGTTTGCCTATGCATGGTCCATATGTTACGTGTTAATTGAGTCAACTTCAATTATATATATCTCTGATTCGGGATGGTGAAACTTGTTAAAATTTTATAGAGGTGTTGTTCACATGTTAAACAATACGTATGCCAAATTTTAATAATTTCCTAATTCAACTGTCTCGTGGCGGAACTACCTTAAAGAACCCGAATCTGTAACATTTGTAATAGATAATTCAAACAGTTTGTTTCCTCTGCATGCTCCTGCTACACTCAAGATACGAGCCACCTAAAAAACTGATATATGTAAATTTAAAAAAATTATCTTAGGTTGTATATATTACTCACTTTAGTCATTAAAAATGTATCAAAATGTATCGTTCGGAGATGGTACAAAAAATATTCTACCATTTTTTACTCTTCAGAAATGCTTTTAGTTCCGCTTGATTCGGACAAACAAAAGTTTTCAGTTGTACAGTCCTCCATTTTCCTTTGATTATTTCAAGAAATCGTCATATGCTTTTTCATATATTTTTATATATTCTCGTGGTATCAAATCATTGAATGCTCTGTGCGGCTTGTTCATTATTGAAATGATACATTTTGTTGATTTTCACTGAATTGAATGGTTTTCAAATGACGTTTTTAACTTATTTTCTACCGTCAAAATCGCAGCCTCTGAAGCCATACCCCTACATAAAGCCGAAAGCGCAAATCGCCGATGATATCAGCGTAAGCGTCAGTCTATTTATCCCTTCGCCCTAGGGAAAAGAGCCACTCAAGTCAAGTCCTTTGCTATATACATCATCGAATTGATTTGGTACATTATGATACGAGGATTGGTGATTGCCTTCTATGATTGCGACGTGGCAACACTGGTAGGTGCGATCTGACCTTTCTATTGTCAATAAAGATGATATAAAAAAAATTAAGACAACTTTTATAAAAATGCAATAAAAAGGAAAACATAGTTTCAATTGTTTGACCTAGGTTATTTTGTGAATAGCAGATTCAAAATCTTGCCGCGCAAGAATACCTATTTTATATTCGCGGCAATCTTTTGAATCTGCTACTCACATAATATAACCCAGGTCAAACAAAGAAATTATTTTTCCTTTTTAGTGCATTTGTATAAAAAGCTTATCTGATTTTTTTTTAATAATTTTTATTCAATTATTTTTAGTCATTCATAAAATCCGTAATCTTATTGAATTCTGACAAAAATTGATATTCGACCCTAAAAAACCCACATACCAATTTTGAATGGAACCGGGCCCTAATAACAAAATAAGTCGCCATCTCGGAGCCGTCACCTTAAATTCATGAATTTTGACAAAAACATCATGATGTCCGACTCGTCGCCATATTGGAGCAACCATCTTAAATTTATAAATTTTGACAAA
This sequence comes from Gonioctena quinquepunctata, assembly GCA_018342105.1. Lineage (NCBI taxonomy): Eukaryota > Metazoa > Arthropoda > Insecta > Coleoptera > Chrysomelidae > Gonioctena > Gonioctena quinquepunctata. Next base: position 133,659 of record JAFIRS010001451.1, on the reverse strand, counting down.
AAATTCGTGATCTCTGTCCCCGAAATCCCTACATTCCAATTTTGAATAGAATCAAACCATAATCACAAAACACGCCGGTGTATTGAAGCCGCCATTTTGTGTTTTCTCTAGCAAAAATTCTGTAATGCATTGTCAGAATTATGAACAACTGTTGTCTCACGTTAATCAGACAACTAGAAGTGGATCAAAATTCACTTGCAAGATTTGAACTAAACATACATACCCTACATACAAATGTGAAGTTAAATAAAAACTTGTAAACACTGATAAAGCAAGATCGTCAAGTGATTAACATGTATTCCATGTTGCATAAACATTTAGCCGTGAAAAAGCTGTGTGCATTGGATTTCGTATAATTTGACGGTCGCTCAAAAAATGGTTCGTGTTAATTGCTCAAAGTAAATGCTCCATAAATAAAATCTTACAATATCGACACAGGCGACGAATTTCGGATTTATGCGTATGACAGTCGACTGCATGGGACTTCCAAGATGACCTAAACCCAACAAAGGTTGTTTGCACTCGAAACACTAAAGCCGGGATCCAACGGCGCGTGGAGTGGCACTCCTCGCGCCAAACTTGCCAGTTCACGCGCCGTCGGATAGGGCAGGCTTGGCGATCTTCGGTCGGCTCAGTGAGTCCCGTCGTTTGTCGGTAAATGAACACGGTTCAAAGGAGCTCGGACAATGGCGTTCAACACGTGTAACCGATCCAACGACGCGGCTAGGCGCGTGGTACTGTCAGTGCCGTGGTATATAACTTTCACCATGGAGTGGTCGAACGAAGTGGAATTTTTATCCCTCCATGAAGCCGAGCCGATTATTTGGAACCCACGGGATCCAAACCATAAAAACAGGAATTTAATTCATGATGCCTGGAAGCGAATTGAAGAGCAAATGAGTGATTGCAATTAAACCAAATTATTTAAATTTTTAACGCCAACACTGCCGGCTTAAAACAGACTACAACCGATGCGTGTCCACGTCTGGAACCGCGATCCTACATGCGCCGTGGGAACGGCCCGACACATTTCGACGCGCCAACCTTGACACTCAACCCTCAATCCAGGATTGCTACTCCACGCGCCTTTGGATCCCGACTTAAGAATCAAATGGTCAATGATTACCTGTTTTTTAGGAAAAACGATATAAAGCAACCGAGGCTTTTAGAATATTGCAGAACGGACAATTTGAATTGGTAACAATCATTTGTTTGCCAGATATGAAAAAAAAAACAACACACCACGCCGGAGGATGATTCTCCACAATGAAAGCTCATAACTACTCTTTTGAGTTCTCAAAACATCGAATTGACGAGTCATCCGCGTCATAGTCCGAATTTTTTACACACGTTAAGCAACACGTTTGATGACTTCTCCATATTTTGGTGATACCTTATTCGCTATGGCCAAGACAAGAGTTATGAAAACTGGTTCCAGCGTATGCAAAAGTGTAAAATATCAGGGAGAATATTTTGAAAAACAATGTTCCCAACGGCGATACATAATAGGCAACACTCGTACATGATCCAATTTTTCTAAATATGTGAAATACACAAATTATAGACGCGACATCTATAATTTGCGCTAAGTGAAGCCTAATTCCGGGGAATTCAAAGGCAGTAAGTTTTTTGTGCACATTGATAGGTATCCAACATATTGTTGGTATATACCAGGCCACGACACCACAAGTCAAGCTTCTAGCGCGTTCAGAGTAACGCCACAAAATGTATCTAGTTCGTATTTATTTATTTATCCAGCGTCTGTATTGGATTTTTTTAGTGCATTTTATAATTGTGTAAAAAAAAAACTAGGATTTAAGTCCAGTATTTAAAAAAGTAAAATTGATTCGTTATATATACCATGGTGCACATTGTATGAATTAGTTTTCGTTACTGAATGCGTTTTGGAGATATCACCACATGTATTTTCACATAGTCGATAATATGACTCTTCCGAACGATATCAAACTGACTAATGCATAATTATTGAAATAAATCATTTAACCCAACAATAACTAATTGAAGGATAATTTGGGAATTAATTTGATTTGAATTCATCGAGAAGTTCTGATAGTGTTTATTTCTCCATTATAGTATTTATTACATATCAGATCTTGAGGAAGAGTAATTAATCTCACCTTTTTAATAATTTACTTGATTATTTTGATGACTTTTTTAAGATTGAATAGTGATATCTACTGTTTGTTATTGTCCGGACTTATTTTAACGAGTTAATACTCGAAAAAAACTTTCATCTATACAAATCACGCACACTTGTTATTTAATATTTCGTAACGATCATGAGGCGGTCATCAATCTAATATTTGTTCGTAAGAAAGTTAAGTGAGAGATCGGATGTTGGGGTACCCAGCACGTGAAATTATAATTATCTATTGAATTCCGAGGCATGTGGTTTACAATACCTACTGTAATCCATAATATCATATTGGGGGTTATGATATTATGGATTACAGTAGGAGAAGCAATAAATTAAATTTATACCCCAACCATTTCTTAACTTTCTTACGAAAAAATATAAGATTGTTAGTAAATATTATTTTCTAAATGTAAAATGAAAACTTCTCTACTTCTGAACTTTTCTATGCCTTCCCAAATTATCTCCATTTAAATCATATCTTCAGTAAATATTATAAACGAAATGTTATCCCAAGACCTAGTATCAGTAATCCAATTATGTATATAAACTAGTAATTAAAATAATAATTTACAGTTCGGTTTCACATTCAGTAATTCCAACATAATATATTATTTTTGCATGTACATTAAACAAAACTTATGGTTTAGCCTTTTTAATTATTATTCGATTACCTGAAAGCACGATCTTGGGATAATTAAATATAGTTTGGTTTAAAATTCTTTAAATTGCTAGTAATACCCTAGTTTGCGAAACCCTCATTAAATAATTGCAATGATATATATTAATTGATATATAAGTTCTGGTAATTTTTTAACCTTCATTTGTATATGTTTGTGATTGATTATAAAGTTAGTAAGTCGAGTCTCCGTGTGAGTAAATATCTTTCTTTCATACATTGATGTTAAGTCAAAACCTAATTTTCTTAAAAAAAAATGTATCATGATAATGAAAAATGTCATTTAGCGAAGAATTTCCGTTTAAACGAAATTTTTAGCGGTATACACTTCCACTTTCCAAAATGAAAAACAGATTATATCTCCGAAATGCGTATTCATTTATCTGTGTAATAGTTTATGGTCGCTAAATAACTAAAGATTAGTAAGCAATATTAATTTCATTACGAGCAAGTGGCTCGATTTTTTTGCTCGTAACTGTATTGCTCTATATATTATCTTGTTTTTTTTCTATTTAACGAAAATATCAATACTTTTGAAAAAAAATCTAAATACAATACTCCAATCGGAATTTTTGAAGTTTTTGTGAGAAACAGGAAAGATTTTATCTTAGACGTTCTAAAATATTTCCTTTTCGAATATATCGATTCATGGGTATTGATTTATCGGCCCTATAAACAAGTTAAAACTAACTAGAAATATATAATGGTGAGCAGAATTCAAATAAATGACATAAAAATGTCTTGCCCAATGTGAAAAATTATTGACAGGTAAATGAAATCATTGTGGAAACAAATTAGTCAGTTTTTATTTATAATTAATGTTTTATTGTCATTCCAATTAAAGAGCGATATTTAATTTTACACTGAGTGGAAGGTAATTTTTCTTTGTGTCCCTTCCTTGATAATATTTCGAATATATTAGTTTTCAATGATGGGTTTGGGATGAGTACATAATTCAATAAAGATCTCCGTCTATGGTTTCGAATATAACAAGTAGTAGTTTATATTCTGGAATAGTTTTTCATTCTGAAAGCCATTCAGGATCACATAATCACTACTTTATATTAAATTTTAACTTTACCAAGAGTCTATTTGATAGTTTTAAGCGTAAACAACTAATCATCGTTTTGATGTATATATTTACATACAGAGAAATGTATGTAATTAAATATTACAAAATTTAGGGAAATCTTCATCTAAACTATAAGGGATTTCGAAGAATGAAATACCTTTAAATGAAAAAAAAACACGTTAATATTGATTTGTTTGAAAATATGAACAGGGTGTTCATAAAATCATATGTGGAATCATCTTCGACTGAAAGATAAATTGTAGTCACTATCTTCCATCGTTCAAGATCCTCTTGGGAGGTATTCTGATAATAGTTCAAGTCCAGCGTGGCTTTAGCCGGTGAAGTAGTTGTTTTCTGTTAGATATTAAAAAAAACTTCATTATTTTGGTAGGGTTTTCAATTTCTAGAAAAATTATTATATTCAATTGATAGTTTCCCTTCTCAACGTTCATATTATTCTGAGTAAGGTCGGCCCAACGATGTAGGAATGGGATCGATGGACAGACACAAACACATACGGCTATTTTTTGTTTTAATGTTTTTCGTTAGAAAGTAAATAAACAATGGCGCTCCCAGGTGGAAAGGTAGATTTCACAATTTATTGATTCTGCTAGCTTAAACTAGATCAAAACTGCTTAAACGCTACCTAGTATTTCAGAAATATAGAAATATATAACCAAACTGGTTTCCTTTCGGTTTGATTCATCTATAAGATTCCATAGATATCGAAAAGTAAAAAATTGAGATTGAAATTTCAACGAGAACACATGGAGTTATCTTGTAATTTCCACTTTCCATCGACACCTTTTAATAGGAAGGTATAGGTACCTTTGTTTACTACACCCAACAGTATATTTTTTATGAACGGAAGGATCCATTACCTCCTGACATGTTATGTAACAAAAAATGCAAGGCCAACAAAAACTATTCATTTATAAAATACATTACTAGTATTTGACAGCGATATTATATTTTTGTGAAGGTCTTCGAAAAAAGTTGTAGTATTCATAAAGTTTATTGAGACTGCATACAATTTGAAGTGGTGGTAAGTAGGGTTTCTATGAAATCTACCTAAAACCACAGCCTCAAATTTCGATTTTCTTCAATATTTCTCGTTATTTAGGGGGTCGGCTAAAAAGTGCCGTGGAGTTTCACAATTTATTGGCTGCTCCATCTATCTATCCTCTGTGATTAAACCCCCATGTGTGGAAATCCAAATATCAAATAAAAGACAATTGAATGTTTTTTCCACACGGAAAAAATGTATTTGATTTTACATGATTTTTTATGTTTTTAAATATATTCCCATCAACTAGAAACCAACATATACATACATATATTCTTGAGTTGAAATGCAAGAATAGGCGAGGACACGAGAAATTATAATCGCTTTAAATATGCTTTAAAGTACCTAACGCATATATAAATGTACCCAGAAAACATTTTTTGAGTCAAATTTCAATTACATCAGTTCCCATTCGTCTTTTAAAAACAGCAAATTTTGAAGCTACTAATATTGGCGTTCATTGTGACGTAAACGAACGAGCAGCTAATAGGCGTAATGGGGAATTCAAAATAAGGGATACTCCCTCTGGTGTCGATTTTGGAAACTATACATACTTACATTGTTTACTTTTCCAAACAATAATGTTTATAATATGATTTTAGCCATTGTATACCTAAAACTTGTTGAATCTCTTGTGATTGTTGACATTTAATGAAATTCTTGTTTACCTGTTGACTATTTTTTGTCCTCTAGTAAAAAAATGTGTGATTCAAGTTCAAATCATTATTGTTGTGTACCTCAATGTGACTCTTGGGCAAAAGGATCCCGTTGAACTGGAATAAGTTTTCATCATTTTCCATGAGAAAATGAAAGTAACGTTTTGGTGCAGACTAATCTAGGATTGAGCGAGTTTATAGACAGACGATGGGCTCTTGAAGAAGAATCCAGTCCCTTCCCAAAATCCTCCTGTATCGTCTGTGCCCAAGGTAAAAGTGAAAAAGAGGACCTTCAAAGAGAGTTGTGAGGAAAGAAAAGATAGTTAAGAAGAGAAAAAAAGAGATATTATTCAACATACCGAAAATTATTCATACAGTATGGAAAAAGAGTTACTATATATGTATATCTAGGTGATAAGGACACATTGTTTACTTTTCGAAACATAAATGTTTATATGATTTTAGCCATTGTACACACTTGAAACTTGTCGAATCTCTTGCGATTGTTGACATTCAATGAAATTCTGGTTTACCTGGTGAATATTCTGTTGACTATTGTACAGTTCTGTGCATAAAATAGTCGTACAAGGTTTGTATGGTGTGAACCTGCCTATGATGTTCCAGATTTCATAAAAAAGTAGTACACTTATAGTTTTTCCAATATCAATTGCAGAAGCATAAAAAAGTCTTGCGGCGAAATCCTGTGAGCAGCAGTGGCGGAGATAACTAATTTTATTTAGATATTTTAAGATTTCAAAAATACTTCCTAAATAATGAAAAATGAAAAAAAATTAAAGACAAGCTTTTATTTATACAAATACATTAAGAAAGAAAAATAATTTCTTTCATTGTTTGATGTAGGTTACTAGAATATCCTAAAACGTATTTCGATCGGCACACACCAAGACCACAGACGCTACTGGTTTTTAATTTTTCAGAGTGGAAAATGTTTAGGAGTAGTACAGATTATTTTTCGTTCAGTTTCTTTGCATATACGCTCGTGTTAGCGAAGTGAGTTTTTATTCGCTCCCTATAGAAACAGCTTCTGCAATTGATATTGGATGGACTATACACATTTGACAAAAATAGCTTCAATTTTGACACTACTTGTCAAAGTCGATAAGAAGTTTAATTAAGATTGACAAGCCTGACTGCTGTACGACTTTTTTATGCACAGAACTGTACGTCCTCGAGTGAAAAAATTAGTGATTCTAGTTCAAATCATTATTGTTGTGTACCTAATGTGACTCTTGGACAAAACGATCCCATTGTACTGGAATGAGTTTTTATCATTTTCCGTGAGAAAATGAATGATTTAAGAAGATAAAAAAGATATTATTCAACATACCGAAGATTATTCATACAGTATGGAAAAAGAGTGACTATATATGTGTATCTAGGTTTCACCCCATCTTGTTTTTTTAAATGAACTAAAAAAAAAACTGTTTTTGTTAGTTTTATTTTTAATTCGAACATTCACAAATAATAATGTGTAACATTTCTTCAAAATAATTCATAATAATTCCCGATGTCTTCACTAAGCTGTCCAGAAACTTTGAAAAAGTTTTTTTTTGCAGACAAATTAGAGCATACTTTGTCTCCTTCAAAGAGAGTTTTCGCAAATGATATTGTCTTAAGATTTAAATACACCACTTCACTGGAGTCTTGAAATGAATAACACTACACAAAAAAACTGGAAAATTATACCAAATGGAAATATTTTCAGAAAAACTCTGAACACAAGTGTATAACCTCTGAGAAAACAGACAATGTAAATATGTCTAGTTTGAATTTTCGCCACTCTGGCGCTGGCATCTAATTTTGAATTCCCAATCGCGTTGATTATCACATCAAACGGCAATGTTGCCAAGTTTATTAATCTATAAATGTCAGAACTAGAACACTATTCTCAATTTCAAGCGACGATGGCGGATTTGAAGAGTGTAAAAACATTCGATCTGTCATAAAACAATATATTGTCTATTTTACAGTGCACATAAACCTTGTTATTTTTGATATTATGAATCATTGTGGTACATCAAAACGATTTCTGATAAAGAGAAAGCTAATCATTTATTCTTGTTATGGAGGCGTGGCCTAAGATTTGAAAATATGGCAACGCTGCAAAATTGATTGAAGCTGTCAACTGTGGGATTGGTTGATCCGGTGATTAAGTCACAGAGGCGCGGCCTAAGATTTGAAAATAGGGCAACGCTGCAAAATTGATTGAAGCTGTCAACTGTGGGATTGGTTGATCCGGTGATTAAGAATTTTGACTTTAAATATTTTTTTTTGAAGTTTTAGAAATTAAAAACAAAAATTATTAACAGACTTTTCACAAGCTGTAGAATCTATTAAAAATATTTTGGAAATTTCGTTTCCTCGCCCATTGCAATGGTTTGGATTTCAAGAGCTCTTAACAAAAACTAGTTTCCGAAGATTATATAGAATCTCGATGAAATTTCACTTTCAGAATATGAAAAAAAAACTGCCAAAGACGAAATGAGCGAAGTTGATGATTGATGCTCCAAATGTAAACTATATAGAAATGGCCTGTAACAAAAAATAGGAAATTTTAAATTTGCCTTAGCGGCTGAGATTTAGCAAATCTCAGATTTAGCAAATGAAAATTTAAAATTGATAAATAAGTTCTACACAGAAATGAAAGACAAGAGAATATCCTTCCAGATTAATCGAAATATTTTACCAATGGAGGACCACCGAACTTACTCTTTTCTTAAGCCAATGAAAGATTTCTAAGCCATACCCGTAATCTAATGTTTTGTTTTTCTAGAATCAATTTGTATTAGTCTTTTATTTATTCACAAAAGCCTGTTTTTCACTTGAGAAAAGTCTATAAAAATGACAAATTACGAAAAAAATCATACATGTGCAATAGTATTCCGCACGATATTCCTTTGGTTACTTACCATATTCATAGTAAGTAAAAGTGAGTAAAATAGATTGATTTGTTGAAAATATAAACAGGATGTTCATAAAATCAGATGTGGAATCATCTGCGACTGAAAGATAAACTCTAGTCACTATCTTCCATCGTCAAGATAACCTCTTGTGGGGTATTCAATTGAGAATGTTTCCCTTTTCAACATGAGTAAAATACTTCTGTATGCACGCACTTTCCTCATGGAAAAGCCGTTTTTCGACATTAATCGCGGCTTGTTCAGTTTCTATGTACACATTGTCCATATACAATTCTTTCAGACGGATTTTGAGATACAGAAGATTGAATTGAGCGACACGTTCTTGCGGAGCATTTTTAAGGTTTAAAATCATTTCAACAAAATTGATGGAAATTGAGAATATCTTATTGTTATCGTATTTTCCGTTGATGCTATATAATATTACAAAAATGAGTCGAATGAGGAACAAACTTTGTAGGATGTTATTCCAGCGCAATGAATAATTTTAATAAGAAATAATCTCATTGTAAATCAAAAAATATTTTTTTAGGTGTAGCTCAGTTATCCACAAAACTAGTACAGCAATGGCTGGTCATCGTGAAAGGATCTAGCAATCCCCCACTGCAAATACCAGTAATTCCCGAAAAAGTAGAAATAGCAAAATCAATTTTGCCTATTGCAGAAGCAGACGCCAAACAAGATGAAGGAATTGGCGAAGTGAAATTCGAAACTGCTAGTACAGAAAATTTCTACAAATCTGCAGAACAAGACGAAAAGAATCGAAAACTTTCGGTTGATGAAGTTATGAAGGACGTGGCCAACGACAAGGAACAAGTTAAAGTCGAAGAAGAAGAAAAAAGTAAATCTTCGTCGAAAAGTTCTAAGACTAGTTCTAGCAGTAAATCATCCAGTAGTAGTCGGAACAAAGAGAAGGAAAGGGGCAAAGATAGAGAAAAAGAACGGAGTAAGAATTACGATAAAAGCAAAGATCGGGAAAAAAAAAAGAAGAGAAAAGGATAAAACAAGAAGAGTTCTTCTAGTAAATATAAGAGTAGCATATCATCAAACGAAAAAAATAAGAAGAGTAGCGATAGAAATGACAAAGAAAAAGATAAGAGTAAAGATAAACATAAATACAATGGAGCTTTGAAATCCAGCAGTAGCTCTAGTAAAGGAAAAGATAAAGATTCCAAAGTAAAAGATAAGGATAAACATGTTGACAATGACAAAGATAAGCCAACTGAGAAAGATAAAGACAATCAATTGGAAAAGGACAAAGATACTCTGGCATTAATCAAGCCCCCAACAATTGATAAGCTTGGAAGGATTCCAAAAAAATCTAGCGCTGTCTCACCACCTACAGAAGATGAGATAAAAGAGGCCAAGAAAAAAGCTTTTTCCATAGGAATCAGGAAAGATGCAAGAGAAAACGTCCGAAAACTGTAAAAATATTCAATTCCAAAATGAGATCTACAGGTCTGGAGGAGGAAGTGAAACCTGCTCCAGCCAGAACAAATAAGAAGCCCTCCCCATCATTGCAGCTGCCGACAATACCTATGAAAAGGCCATCGCCCCCCAGAGATATAAAGGATCCCATTGTACCCCCAGAAAAAAAATTGAGGATTGACAAAATCGACATTCCTGACCGACCTGGTGCAATCAAACTCATCCCTCCTAAACCCAAGCGTAAGTTTTTAATTGACATAGCACTCACTTCTTATTTTATTTTTCAGGTTTTGGCGGAAAGCAGAAGAAAGTTGCCGGCCACAATCTCTTGGCGGGGGACTGTTTTTCTATGCTGACTGTCCACAACAGGAAATGGCAGTGTTTGATATTTTCATTTATTTTTCCGTTTCTTCACAGTTCTGATATATACACACACCCCATTTTCTAAGTGTTTTCGAACTAGGGTAGCAGTTGTCAGTTGTTGCCGTATGTATGAAACTTTTCAGCTTATTTAAATTTTATGTACGTGGTTCATAGAAGGCATAGTTACACACAGTGATCAGTGAAGCGTGAGAGCTATCAAGAAGCCCATAGTGCCGTCCTGTCTTTGTAGGCTTTTGATAAAACTAGTCATTAATAAAGTTTGCATAGGTCTCCGTATGGTAAGTTTATTCTGTAAATTTGATTGTATTTTCTACTTGAAGGATAATAAACTATTCTGAATGATAAGGTAATGTGGGACAGGTCCTCTTCTCTCAAAACTAATATGTCAAGCATAGAGCATGGTAGAAATCATCTGCAAGGATAGAGGTTGAGTCTATAGGTGCAATCTCCTATTCATTGACAGTATTCATGGCTACGTAATATTTCGATTGAAACATTGTTTAGTAAAACTAAATAAAAACTACTGAGGCTATGGTTTGTTTTGAATTGTTTAAACCACAATAGTATGAGTTCATCTTTCAGTGACTCAATAAAGATTAAAGTTAATAGATAATTACAATCGAGGTATATCTGTTCTTTAAGGCTGGTGTTCATATATTCATATAGTAAGCATGCAGTCATAGTGATTGAATGGAGATTATAAACTCCCTTGTTTCAGATACAACTAAATAAACTGATGTGTATCTAAGTTATTTAAAATAATAGAAGAATGACAATACAGATAGAATTAGAGAGATGATCAGTCAATGCATTTGTTGATGTAGGATATTAGTTTATGTTAGGGTGAATTTGAACGACTAGATAATTTTGTAACATTTGCGACATTTTTATAACAAACTTGAATTTGAAATTCACTGATAAAGATTCAAAAATTCAGTTAACTATAAAATAATTCATCAATTTACAATGAAACAAATTATTTTATTAGAATAATGAAGTTGATAAAATGATAGATTGGCAGATGGCTGATGAAATAATATAAAAAGCCGATAAAACACTTGGTAGAGTATTTTAATCTGAAATAATAAATGAATTACGTTTGATTTTAAACTGTCTTTGAACTGGGTGGGGGATTCGTGCGTATAGGCCCAAGTTCTTCGCTTATTGAAAATGTTTCTATAAAATGCTGCTCAGGATGAAAACAAAATAAATGATCTGGAATCATTGAAATCATAACAATTCCTGCAAATAATTTTGAATTCATAATTATTGTAAAATTGACCGGTCAGTCAATTCCTATAATTTGCCAAGATTTTCATTGCATATTTAAAAAATCTGAATATGAATTTGCAAACCTATCAATTTTGACCGGTCAATTGCCCTTAATATGCTTGACGCAAAAAAAAAATTAAATCGAATTACACAAAGCCGAAGAAATTTTGGTTAAATTTCAAAATTAGTGCGGTTGATTCTAATAATTTTGTTATGATTATGGATAAAATCATTGAAACATATAATTGATTGATTTTACCATAAAATTTATATAACTGGTTTGGAAGACATGTGCTACCAAATTGGTATGGAATATTATTTTTTAAGACATTAGCTCATCTTCATAACATTAATTGCATGCAAAAATAATCATTGGGACTATCTTTCATGTATTTGATTTAGGAGATACAAAGTGAATATATTCGGAAGAAAGAAATATAGCCAGTGGATTGTGTTGGTAGGAAATTTTTTTTTTACAATTTTTGTGCTTTTGATATTTTGCCTGGTATTATGTACAATGAGGTGTTTCTCATACTTCACATTAATAATTATTTTTTAAAGTTAGATCATTTCAAACCAATAAGAGAGCTTGGTGTACACCTAATTTTCTATATGTATTTGATCACTTATTAACATTTATTTTTACTTCTGATTACACAACTATGTTCACTATTTTATCTGTGTAATCTCCTTTTCCAATGATTTTTTGGGTTTCTTTTAAAAATTCCCTATTTAATTGATTGTCCATATACAGAATTTTTTGTTTTTGTATATGTGTATGAGAATTCACGGACATTTCCTTTTTATAAGTTAAATGGTTCCTACATAATTATTCATAGTAACTCTCATCTTCAACACTTTAGAAATTTTTAAATATAAAGTAAAATACCAATTTCAGTTTACTCAATACATATTCCATTAATGAGGTAATTTCGCTTTTAATTTGCCATCTTTAAGTAACACTATTTAGTTTGGACATTTAAAATCTATATTCCACATCTAAGTAGAAATCGGCAAATCACACAATTTCATATTGTACAAATTGTGAATTTTGCTGCAACACCTTTTGAGGAGTCGCGACATTTGTGAAGGATGGTGCCTAGGCCAGCTTTTCCATTAATACAGGTTAGTCATTATAACTAACTCTTCGTTAGTTTCACATTTATTAAAATTTAACACTACTGATTTTTTTGAGTCACAGAATATACTTCAATTTTGGAATTGATTATTCAGAGTTAGGAGGAACAAAAAATATATCTTTTTTCATAGAACAAATACTTCGTGATATCAATTTTAGGCGAAAATAAAACGATTTGTTAAATATCATCATAACAAACATTTAACCTTAGTTGATTATTTTTATAGGTTAACGTGCCTAAACATGACCTGCAAGTAATTATAGGTCAAACTGGATATTAGGTAAGCGTTTATAACAGAACACATACTTCATAGCGCTCAGTTTGTAGGGTATTAATGAAGTTCATTTCAGAAATGGCCAACGCCGAAGCTCCTTTTTTAGCAAGAGAAAGTATCCTTGAATGTTATAGTCAACCGAAATTATTCAGTTGGTGATATATCAGCACTTCCTAAAATGTGAAACAAAGATGTGAAATACTCTGTAACCTCCAAGTTTAAATTTGACATAGTTTTATTATTCCTTTAATGAATGAGACATTTGGAGGAAACCACAAATGCCATCTTCGGAGCGAGATATGTCAAAGGCGTCTATTCAAAATGAGTTTTTTGTATTTGTTGGCACTTCCCTGTTAAACAGATTTACAATACTTACAACTTGACAAATCAGGAAGAGGTTTGGAGGCACTGTAAATTTAACATATAGGTGTAATAATAGATAACGCGCGATTGGAAAAACAAATTATGGATCTGCCTGTGGCTGATTGATCATAGCCCGTGAGTGTAATTCATTTCAACTATAAACCAAAAGTTGTCAATTTTCGTGCTAACAAATGCAATGTTGAACATTACCATAGAGACTCGAATGGATATATTTAAAGGTTGTTCATATAGAAAATAATAGTCAATAAAATATGTAGGTATATCATAAATATATCGACCCAGGCAAACTAATATCTATATTCCAAAGTAAATTTGCAAATAAACGATTCTTTTCAGTTAGCATTATAATCTACTAGGGACGCGATTTATTCCTATGAATTACTTTTCTATAGTTGGTGATTAATAATAATTTCCTTTTGAAGGTCAATGACAAACATTAACTGATAACTGTTATTCTCAATTTGTTAGAAAAATAATGCCTGTACAAGTATATCTGAATTTTGAACATTCCAATCATAGTATAGTATATAGTGTGTCAAAATTTAAAGTTGCCCGTGGGAATATCTCAAAAATGAAAAAATATATCAAAAAATGCCCAAACTCGTTTTGATGCAAGGTCGGGGAAACCAACATAGCACATGGGGGAACCTCGATATTCTCACCCCGTCCCATCAAGCCCCATTTGTTTAAATGGCAACACTGTGTGATACACCATTGGAAAGCTCTTTCAAAATGCTTATCAGTGGCAGCCCGTTTTGGGGGTGTGGGATGTTGCCAATTTGTGGCCATTCAAAAAGCTTTTAAACAACAAACAACTGTTGCATTAGATTTCCTGCAGTACTAAGCAAATCTGACAAGCAGTCCCTAGAATCTTCCAAAAATGATTTCTTCCGATTCATAGTAAAAGCTCAAAATGATCTCTGCAATTTTTTTGAACAATAATAGAGCCCGTTTTCAAATTCTTGTCTCACTTTCTAGAAAGTTTCGCGGGAGATATTTCGGCATTCTCGACTAATGCGATCCTTAGTTCTTCAATTGAGGCTTGTTGGGTTTTATGAACTACATGACCCCTTAGGAAAAAATCTTTGGCCGTCAAATCTTGAAGGTCCTCTCCTTCCAATCCAACTATTATAATGATCATCCAAGCATTCTCTCACAAGTCCGTAATAGTGCGGTGGAGCGCCGTCTTGTTGATAAACGAAGCGATGACATTGGTCATATCTCAATGAATTCCAGCCCATACACACTTTTTGAGGATACTGGGTGTCCTTCCCTAAAAAGTTGCGGATTTTCATCACTCTTGATGACAGTTTTGTTTATTGACCTGCCCATTCAGAAAGAAAGTACATTTATTGGCATTTAAACTTTTGAAGTGAGGGTTAATGGGGTGGAGAGAGTGAGAGTATCGAAGTTCGCTTGTATGTTATTTTGGTTTCCACGACCTTGTGCATCGAAATGGGCTTGGGAATTTCTTGATATCTTTTTTCATTTCCTAGATATTCCTACTGGCAACTTTGACACACTGAACATTGTACCGGAATAAACGTTGACATTATTATGGTAATGACGAAATTTGACTGTTTAAAAATAATAGATTTCAACAAGTACTTCCTATCATGAATACGTGTGTATGTATTTCAACATAATTCTGTTGAAATTGAATGACTAATTAATTATTCCTTTGTTTTTACCTAATAGATATGCAAGCTTGCAGGCAGGGCTACCTGAGTCTTGATTCTCTAGTTAGAAATAAATAATAGGTGTGATGACACTAACAGATAAAAATAGATATATACATACCCACTCAATGGCGCTGATATTAGTATAGCCAACGCGGTTTGCTGCGGAAGATTTTAACTTGTCGCTTGGTCTACAGGACTATGATAACAATCAACCTAAATGTTGAACTGCTGTACTCGGTTATAAAAGGAAAGGCCGTGGCTACTTTCACTATACAGGGTTCCTTTCACGTACGCATAGTGTTCTGAATAATAAAATATTTTCAAAGAAAAAAATATGAGAAGTCGATAATAAGAGAAAAATATTATAAAATTTTCGATGTTTGTGCTGCTCGAATAACATTCAGATGTGAGTTAACATCAACTTTCTACAGCCAACCTGCTTCAATGCTCAGACAGTCAGTGATACATACCGAGTTTGTTTTTCGATGAAGACAAGAAGTATGCTATTTTCTAGATTTTTTTCGTTAGTGTGAAGGGTGGTTCGTACGACGGCGTATTGGCGCCATCCTACCAGTATATTTTTTATTGAATTCTCAAAATGTTGAGAATAAAAGTCAAAATTTGGAGAAAAAAAGTCTAAATTTTGAGAATAAAAAGTTGAAATTTTGAGAAAAAAAGTAAAAATTTTGAGTAAAAAAGTCAAAATTTTGAGAAAAATCATTAATTTTGAGAATAAAAGTCGAAATTTTGAGAAAAATCTTAAAATTTTGAGAAAAATCTCAAAATTTTGAGAAAAAAAATCGAAATTTTGAGAATAAAAAAAGTTGAAATTTTGAGAAAAAAAGTCGAAATTTTGATATAAAATCTCAAAATTTTGAGAAAAAAAGTCAAAATTTTGAGAATGAATTTCAAAATTTTCAGAAAAAAAGTCAGAATTTTTAGAATAAAGTCAAAATATTGAGAGAAATTCTCAACATTTTGAGAAAAAAAGTCGAAATTTTGAGAATAAAAAAAGTTAAAATTTTTAGAATAAAGTCAAAATATTGAGAGAAATTCTCAACATTTTGAGAAAAAAAGTCGAAATTTTGAGAATAAAAAAAGTCAAAATTTTGAGAAAAAAGTAAAATTTAGAAATCTAAATTTTGAGAAAAAGTCGAATTTTGAGAATAAAAAAGTTTATTTTGAGAAAAGTCAAAATTTTGAGAAAAAATCTCAAAATGTTGAGAAAAAAAGCAAAATTTTTTGATTTTAATAAAAAAAATACTGGTAGGATGGCGCCAACACGCCGTCGTAGGTTCGAACCGACGAAAAACTGAATTGAAAAGCAAAAAATAAAATAAACCCTAAGGAGCCTATAGACGTACCAATTTATCCGACCCGACATCGCTGGGGGGGACTGTACACACGTTCCGATTTTAATGTTCCCGATCAAGTGCTATCAGTTACTGTTATACATGAACCCACAAAGATGGCTCTTGCTCTGTCGAAAAAAGAAAGAAATTGGGAATGCTCTAACAGCGATTGGGTCCCAGACGCACTTAAGTTGTTTCTAACATTCAATTAATGCAATCATTGCACTATAATCACTTATTGAGCTTGAACACGTTTCTTAAATGTCATTAATTTCCATGTCGTTAGTTCAATAACTCGCACAAAAAACGAGAAGAATTAAATTAAGAGAAATGAAAAGGGAAAGGGAATCGTGTCATGATAGGTCCGATCCTGTACACACGTGCCAACCAAAAGTGTGAAAGGGTAGGGGATCGGGCCGATCTACTTGGTCGGGAGGTTCGGGGGCCACCCGACAACCCGATATCGGGAACGCAATGAGCCTACTCACGTCACGATTTCGGGGCCCGACGTCGGCTCCCGGATATCGGTTCCGATAAATTGGTACGTCTGTAGGTCCCTTTAGTCTCAATAACAACTGAGCTCCTAAACGAATGTAACTAATTTTGAGTCTGCGCCAAGCAATTAGGAATTGAATTAGGTAAAACGTAAAATTATGGCAGCGGGATGCACGGCGGCGTTTTGATAATTTTTTCAAGAAATTTAATGATCGTTGATTGTTTGGCGCTGATTCAAAATCAGTTACATTAGTTTGGGAGCTCAGTTACTATTAACCCTTTCGCCGAGGCCGCCGTTTCTATTAGGAGTACCGTCACTGCGGCTGCGGGAAGCGCTGTGAACTATATTTGATTCCGGCAGTTGCGTGTGCGCAAATATATTTGCTTCCTGCAGCTAACTGCACAATGACGCGTACAGTGTTGCCAATTGTTATAAGATGGAAGGAATGTGGAGTGGAAGTCGCTGTATTTGCGCGAATATTTTGGAATTGGCAATTCAATTGATGTTTGAAATTGTATGAAGTAATATATACACTTAATTTATTTATTGTTTCCTCCTCAAATTGTTATAAAATAAATTCAAACTAACAAAACGTATTTTATTATTCATACATATTGTGAAAAAGTAATTAAAACACAAATAAAACCTCTTTGCATATAAATAAAAAACATTTTTAAAAATTTCTAAATTAAAAAAATTAAAATAACACAGAAAACATATTATTTATACATATCATGAAAAGTAATTATAAAACTAATAGAAAATCTAGTTTGCATATTAAAAAATAAAAATAAAATTTAAAAAATTTTCAGACTTCCTTTCTTAAATTGTTATAAGAAAAATTTAAACTAACACAGAAAACATTATATTATTTATACATATCATAAGAAGTAATCATAAAACAAGAATATTCGCCTTCAATATTAATATTAAAATCCTCCTCTGTATCACTGTTCATTAACAAATCATATAGTTCATCTTCTGTTAGCCCCATTTTGCTTCCAGACGCCATTTCAACTATTAAACTTCAAAAATCACCTTAATACTTCACAAACATAAACATGACAGAGTTTTCCATTACAAAACAGAAACTAAAGTGGGGAGCGCCGTCAATACCATATAAATATAGTTGGTTCCCGCAGTTTAGAAACCCTTTTAGTTCATGTATTTCATTCGGTTCCTGCAACCTACCAAACACCACTCTGTATATACAGTTGTCTATATTAGCAGTTGAATATAATTTATTTCCGCAATAAACCCCCAAACAATTTATTTAAATATATTTGACTCCTACACTATTTTAATTTTCAACATTCGCTTCCCGCAGTAGAAGGGTTAGGACTAAGAAGGTTTATTTTATTGTTTGCTTTTCAGTTTATTTTTTCGTCGGTTTCATTTTTTGTTGAAAAGTTTTTTTTCAATTTTTTTTGTGGCTAAAATTCACTAATAACTACCTACTCAATTGACTCCAGGTATCCATTATGTTGTAGTGTCATCAGAAGTTTCAACAGAATCGGCTCCATCATCCCCTATTTTTCTACTTTTAGGGATTATTATTCCTTTACAAATTCAAATATGACCAACTCTGAAGTATACTCTGTCCAATAGAAAAATAATCATCTAAATCGGATAACCCAGTACAAAGTTATGAGTGGTTAACGGGAAAAATTCAGTGGGGAACTATTTTTCTACCCTTGAGGGCGTTTTTTTTTTCAAATTCAAATGGGACCAACTTTGAGGTATACCCTACCCAATGACGAAAGAATCGTCGAAATCGAACTATTTCGTGAAAAGTTATGCGTGGTCATACATAATAGTATATTAAAGTATAAGTGGATAAAAAGGGCTTTAAAACACGCGCGATTTTTCGAGCACGACGGCGCAGCCGGAGTGCTCGAAATAGAGCAAGTGTTTTTAAGACCAGTTATCCACGAATACTTTACGTTATTTTTTTTTATTGGTGCACTTTGAAATCATATATACTGGTATTATTACTTCAAAAAATAGAAATAAGAACTAATAATGCAAGAAGGTTGAATTCGTGATGTGACATCAGTATACCTTTCGTTGTCATGGAAATGAGAAAAACATTCATTTGCAATTTGTTACCAAAGATCAATATTTGTTGTCACCAGAGCTCAGAAATGAATGATTCTAATATCGATTTTTTGAATAGTGAGGCAGAATCACGGTTAATACCGCGAAAATCCAGTGATATATATAAAAAAGAATATGAAAAGTTCATCAAATGGATGGAGGAGCACATATTAATGAACGAATTGTGAGTAATATTTTTTTTTATTGGTGCCCCTTTTTACCCATTTAAAGCACGCCTCAGCGTGTTTAAATCGAACTTTAAAAAACGCGCGTTTTTTAAAGGTAACCATGACAACATCAAAAATGAGAAACGTGAAGTCTAAATGACAAATTTTTTATTATTGATCTGACAGGAGTACCTTGTAACGTCAAATAATATATTACTCACAATTCGTTCATTTATATGTGCTCCTCCATCCATTTGATGAACTTTTCATATTCTTTTTTATATATATCACTGGATTTTCGCGGTATTAACCGCGATTCTGCCTCACTATTCAAAAAATCGATATTAGAATCATTCATTTTTGATTTTGAGCTCTGGTGACAACAAATATTGATCTTTGGTAACAAATTGCAAATGAATGTTTTTCTCATTTCCATGACAACGAAAGGTATACTGATGTCACATCACGAATTCAACCTTCTTGCATTATTAGTTCTTATTTCTATTTTTTGTAGTAATAATACCAGTATATATGATTTCAAAGTGCACCAATAAAAAAAAATAACGTAAAGTATTCGTGGATAACTGGTCTTAAAAACACTTGCTCTATTTCGAGCACTCCGGCTGCGCCGTCGTGCTCGAAAAATCGCGCGTGTTTTAAAGCCCTTTTTATCCACTTATACTTTAATATACTAATTTGACGTTACTAGGTACTCCTGTCAGATCAATAATCAAAAATTTGTCATTTAGACTTCACGTTTCTCGATTTGTTGATGTTGTCATGGTTACCTTTAAAAAACGCGCGTTTTTTAAAGTTCGATTTAAACACGCTGAGGCGTGCTTTAAATAGGTAAAAAGGGGCACCAATAAAAAAAAAAAAAATATACGCGTCGACTAGAGAACGGTTAAAAAATAGTCGTTTTTGTTAAAGCACAATTTTAGAGACAAAGTATAGAAAAAACTATCGATAATGATATATACGAAAGTTGAAAGTATTTTTATGGATAGTATAATAATGTTTGGCATTCTACTTCTCCTTATGTGTAAAAATTGAATTGGGCGAAAACCCTTGGATGCTGAAATAACGAAGTCGATGCATGCAGATACAAAATAATAGTATATTACACTACAAGGACAGGAAATTTTCCTAACCCTGTGGTGTTTACAATTTATTTTTATAGCTGGTCGAAAGTACGTTATTTTTAATTATTTATTATAAACAATACACGTTCCAGCTGACAGCTCGTTGCGCTGTCATGTTTAACTTTTACTCCTCGCTTCAGCGCCTCTTTCAGATACTCACAAAGCTTAAATATTTGCTCCCGCTTTTCGTCTCTCACTTTCTTGGGTGTAATCCCATCTATATCGGTGTACATGAAAAATATTTGCTCCCGCTTTATGGAGGGCGTAGTCTGTCAATGTCACCGTTGCATACATGCAAGGCTTTCTACTTTGAAATCGATGGAGAAAATGCGTACTTTCGACCGAGGTATGAAGAAAAACATTTTTCACACATCTTTCCCAAGATTATTTTGTACCTGATGGAATTGACTATTTGTAATTTCCATATCCAAAAGAGCTTTTCAAAATTTTATTTTTCACACAAAAATGCAGAAATGGAGGAAATTTTGGGCTTTTTATGTACTTGTACATATTAGTTGTTTTGATTTTGAATAAAAAAAATCCTCAGATTCCCGTCCTACATTTCTCAAACAAAAATATTCAAGGAAACGAAACATATTTTTATCAGTTTTAGAACATTTACCCTGCACTTTTTGTGATTTTCTAGTCTCGTTTCCAACTAGCAGATTTTTAGCCAAGGCGGACAATCACTGGTACCAAAAGTTTGGAAAATATTCCAAGTACTGGTAATATTAAAAAAATAATATAAAATCGGGTTATATTTCTTCATAGGGGAATATAAGTTATTCATCCTGTATTTTGATAACGTTATTTTTAGAATCGAATTATCGGTCTCCATGGAAACCATAGAAGTGAATCACTAGTAATTTCTGATGAAGTCAATGATTTTTAACTAATCGGAATACCGATTTGATCAAAACAACTTGATAATATAAAAGCTACACTACAAGCCAAAAAGTCCAGCAATGAAACTTTTTTCTTGACGCATTTTAGTTTTTATGGGAACAGGCAAATTCAAATATGATAGTTACGGCATGTGTTTTCTACAATGCAGAATTATTTGTACTAAATATAATATGGAGTGGAAACATCCGTAAAGCAAAGCTCTGAAAAAATAATTCCTTGGCAACTTTCATTTGGAATAGTCGCCTGTGACGCATCAATCCTCATTTAACGAATTGATTGATTACCTGATAAATATTATGTAATTGTTTGGAATGTTTGGCTAATTTGGTTGTCAGTACATTTAATTGTGTGCATCGGAATGACTAGTATTATTTGGGATGGATCATTGTCCAACTTTATTTTACTAAAATCTATTTTTAATCGTTGAAAACGTAACGATGCACTTGATTACAGCTTCTCATAGGGTCCGGTTGAAATTCGACTTTCGCTTCAAATAAACCGTATGTAGGTTCTTGCCACTTTTGAATCCTGGGACATTCGCGAAGAGACATTTAAAAAAATCAAGTTAAGCTCATACATATGGGGTTAGGGATAATTGAAACAACTTGCAGAACATAGAAGCTACACTGCGAAAAAAACATTTTTTTTGTCACATTTCGGTTTCTAAACAAAGTTTTTTTTTCAACTACGCAAACTATTGTTATCGTATGTATTTTCAATGGAGAGTAATATTTGAAGTAAAATATGGAGTTTGTGGATTTGTAAAGCAAATCTCCGAAAAAATTATTCTTTTGGCAACATTGCTTCATTTGCGATAGTCGTCTGTGACGTATCAATCCCCATAGATTGATGGCATATTGAACGGTTTCATTTAATGAGTTAATAGCTAACTGATGAATATGATGTAAATTGTTTGGAACGTTTGACTAATTTGTCAGACGGTACATTGTTTTTCCTTCTTGAATCAGAATCACTTGTCTGTAACTTGTTTTTTCTCAAATCTATTTTTAATCGTTGAAAACATAACGACGCACTTTTGAGCTTCATTATGGGGTTCAGTAACGAAGCTGAAGGATTTCGCTTCAAATAAATCGTATATCACAAATATAAATATATATTGATAAAATCAAGAAAATATTAAACTCGATCTTTCGAAAAAAAAAAAAAAATGCAAGCTGTTTTATTTGTTTTTTTTTTCCCTAAAACCATTCCTTACACCAACCATAGAAAAAATATGAATAGATCGATTGAAATGAGGGTATGCAACATCCCTCTTAATTTAAAACCTGGGTGTGCAAGATACACAAGGCGGTTGTAGCAACCTGCCGATGAAATGAACGGATGAAGGACTGATAGCAAATTATCATTGTGTCCGGAGTAGCTTTGGATAGTTTGGAAGTTAATATAGAGAAAAGGACTGTATAATTTGAGGAAGTGAGAAACGTAGTACGAATGATGAGGAACTTAATTTAAAAACTTTCAATAATTGTTTGGATGACTTTGAAACTCCATTCATTATTGCTTACTGCTGATATATCATTGACAAATATTACACTAAATTTTATCTTTTTATTTGTGAAATATTTATGTAATTACGAGTGTTTTTTTTTCTTTCAATAAACGTACAAATAAAAATTTGATGCGTTTGATATCGCTTATTCTCGTGAAGGAGTATAATTCTTCTCAATGCGATATCATTGCCATTTTTAATTGTCTGTCTGCCGGAAAAAAAGATTTTTTGTGGAAAATGGCAATAATATTGTCTTATGTAGAGCTATACCGCCAAATGCCCCGTGAATATAACTACTTTGAGAAAATGTTATTCTCTATTTTAAGACTTGGGTCTGTCTCCATGTTACGTATATCAGTGGGAACACAAATCATCGTTTTGAGGTATTAGTGAATCGTTTCTCTAAAAAACATTTTCCTCAATTAACAACAAATTCAGATTCGTTCCATCCACAATGTAAGAGAACCAAAGTTTTTGAATTCATTTTAAAGTAATTTTATGATGGGAATAAATGATGGCTTGAGAGATCAAAGTTCATACAGCTGGAATAACGATGGTACCGCCAGATTCAGTGAGTCACCTGCAATACTTGAAAACCATTAATTTTTTCCAATTTCAAAAGTTTTGGAAGTTACAGTGTAATCTCCACTAGTTGGGAGATGGAAAGCTTTTCACTAATTATGAAATATTAAACCTGTGACGCAACGCTTCTGAAAGTTCTATAAACTTGAAACTAATCAGAAATAATAAATTTAATTATTTAATGTTGAATAAAAGTTATGAATTTATTCATCATTCGGGGTTCAATCACGAAATTCATAACTTTTTAATAATAAAGTACTCGAAGTAGGTTTTATAAAAATGAATGCTGCTATTAGTTGAATCTTCATGTATGAATTGAACATAAAGATTCAACTTGTTTCTGAGGGGGGCTAGATGTGAACGCTCCTTTGGAATTGTTGAAATATAATGCAACAAATTCCAATTGAAACGTGTGAAGGAAATCCAAACGGAATTATCGGTTTCAGCGTTGAAAAAGTTTTTTTTCGCAAAATAAGTTCGTAGAGTAGTTTCATCCAGCTTAATTGTTCTCTGAATGGCCAAGTTACCACCTAGGACTCCTTGAGTCTTGAGTGTTGTCATGGTAAACTAGATTTTGATCATAGGGCACGATTTCGAAATCTTGAAGAATATCCATAAAGCGTTCCGAAAATTCAAGAACGGTACCATCAAACATTGGTTGTGTTCAACGGTTCGATACATTCAGTAGAGTGGACATATATAGGATATTGTATTTTGGTCCTGTTGCCCACTCTTGATTAGTCCTATGGATGTAATGAGCTGATGATATGGCAGCATAACAGTTGATCAAATCGAATGTTGAATCAAAGTATTGTCTTGACAAGACAGTGTTTCCTGAAGATGCCGCATTTGACACCAGAGACTGTTAATATAAACGAGAAATTTAATCTGCCCATGTAAAGAAAAAATCAGCCATACTAGCAGAATAAGTACCTAGATCAACCGACGTATAATTTATTTTTTGCGATTCATTAGTAGAAACAATTTTACTTATGTATTGCAGAAAAACATCAGGTATTTTTAAGCTGAACCTAGTCTTCTTTTGTGAAGATAAACGCAAAATGCAAATCGATTTTACAGTATTTTCTTCGGACGTATATTCAATTAACTGGTAGAAAGGAATTATACAGATTAGACGGAATTCATTTTTATGGGTGGAAGAGAGCGTTATCAGTAAATCGAAGCAGCAGACCGTGACGAAGCCAACGCGACGTGAAGACAAAATTGAATTGAGTTACAGTTCATTTTTAGCGTATAGGATTCGTATTGAATAGGTATTTGCATCTGTGCGTAGTATTACTATTTCTGCTCACTTCCACTCAAATTGTATCTGTATAGTATAGGCGTAATGGGTACAAAGAAAAACATTTCCACAAATATTCGCGTTAATGTGATTAATGATTATTTTAGATTAATACAAAATTTAAGACCAACAATATCAACAATCAAAAATTCATCATCCCGAAATTTGCAGCTGCTTGGGAAAATACTTTTTATTTTAGAGTAAAACTTGATACATATATCGAATAAATCATGTCTAATGGAGACATTTCCAACAGCTTGCAACACCGCCGAGGCGATTGTTTGAGATTGGAACACGATAACTACACCGGCGATTAATGGATCATTGGTTCTGGGATAATACGGAATTATAAGTTATCGTGATATTCAACTTCAATGTTTTCAAAAGTACTTTTTTTACCAAGCATACATCTATAAATCTCTATTTACAACTGTAATTTATGGATCTTTCATATATTTTCATTTAGTTGAATATTGATTGCTAAATACCTAATAATTCCCTGATCTGGCAGATAATTAGATGATGCAATCTAAAGAGAGGCGTATCTGATCACCCAATAAGGGTTTTAAACCAAAGCTTATTTATCTTCAAGACCTCTTTTTTTAAGTGTTTTGAAATAACTGTTGAAAACAACGAGGTACTATTAATATTATTTTTGAAGTGAAACTTCTTTGGAGTGTACAATTTCAAGGCCGAATTTAATTTCATGTAACGTTTCAAACAATACGCTTCTGACGGAAAATAGGTACCTGGCCAGATAGGGAAAAAGTTTTTATTTACAGTTTAACATGATTATATATATATATATATATATATATATATATACATACAGTGTCCATTCTAAAGTTGGCTACATATGGGAAACGAAATTGTTATTGAAATTTCTGAAAAACTCCAATGGCGGTCGTTTCTGCATGTCTGACAACTAAAAAATCCGTTGCGACTTACATCACGTGACCCCAGATTTGGCGGGAATTAAAAAAAAGTTGTTTGTGGTGCCAAAAAATGGGTCAAATTGACAAGATATCGAAAAAACTTATTGAGAAAATGTGTTTGGACCCCATGTACCAATTTTGAACCAGATTGAAGAAAACAAATCAAAAATACCATTTTATTCCTCTACCCTTACTAAGAAAAATACATTCTTGTTTTATCTGGAAACAGCTTTTATAACCTAAATCACATAAGTTTGGGTCAAAACTAATCAAATATTTGTGGAATAGACATTTTGCGGGAATAAATATGAAAACACGATTTAGTCTTGTTACTAGGTGTAGCCATGCCCTGTATATTGATGCACATGAGCTTATTCAATATTCTTAACCCGTAAATAAAATTTAAACCAACTAATATTTGTAATTAAAACTTAATAATTAATTATTTATCCTTGCTAAATTTAATATTAGTTACCTGAAAAGCAATGATTATAAACAACGCCCATTTCGAAATTTAGAACATTTAGAAATTTGTATAAGGAATTGTGCAGCAGTGATCAACAGAACTATGTTGAAAAATGTTGCCGCGAAATGTTTTCCAGAACAATTCTATGTATGGAGCGCGAAGGTGGTGACGAAAAATATTCATAATTTGTACATTGTTTATCGAGTTTTTTTTTATTTTTCCACATCCACCTAAACGATATTAAATTCATTTTGGATAAATAATTAGTATTATTAAGTTTTAATTACAAATATTAGCTGGTTTAAATTTTATTTACGGGTAGGGAATATTGAATAAGCTCATGTGCATCTGTATACAGGTGTTTTCATAATTAATTTCCCGGAAAATGTCTATTCCACAAATATTTGATTAGTTTTGACCCAAACTTATGTGATTTAGGGTATTAAAGCTGTTTCCAGATAAAACAAGAATGTATAATGTTGCTTAGTAATGGTAAAGGAATAAAATGGTATTTTTGTTTTTTTTTAATCTGGTTCAAAATTGGTACATGGGGTCCTTGTTTCAAACACATTTTCTCAATAACATTTTTCGATATCTTGTCGATTTGACCCATTTTTCGGCACCACAGACAACTTTTTTTTAGAATTCCCGCCAAATCTGAGGTTACGTGACATGCATAAACGAACCGCCATTAGAGTTTTAAAAAAATTTCAATAACAATTTTTTCCCATATGTAGCCAATTTTATGACGGACACTTTATATATATATATATATATATATATATATATATATATATAATAATAAACTCTAAAGGTCCATAATAAAAGATTCTTCCTTGGACATTTTTACGATAAGTCATTGAGCTAGAAAAAAAAAATAAAAATCTAATAAAAAACCTTTTCAAAGATAAGCTTTTATTTAAGCCGTGTACTAAAACGTATAAAATAAGTTCGCTGACAATGATTTAATTATTATTATTTTCAAAAAAGCTTGTCGCGCGAAGTGTTCATAAAAGTAGGTACCAATTAATTTAATTGGGCAGTGATTTGTTGGTAAGTAAGAACTTGTCAAAGTATTTAATTTTTATAAAGTATTCATAAAAGTAGATACCAATTAATTTCATTGGACAATGATTGTTTGGTAAGAAAGAAGTCGAAATATTAATTTTATTACAATTTGTGCGACAAGATTTTTGAAACCATAATAATAAATAATTCAACAAAAAATAATTAAATCATTGTCAGCGATGACTTGAACTTATTTTATACGTTTAGTACACGGCTTAAAATAAAAGCTTGTCTATAAAAAGGTTTTTTATTAGTTATTTTTTATTTTTAGTTCGCCTTAATCTGTTTATTTCTAATAGAGCATTGTTATTACAAGGTCTCTTCCCTGTAAGTTTTGAGCTGAAAGAAGAAATCATGACCTCCGATCCTAAAAACTCCCACCCACCAATTTTCAATAGAATCTTACCATCTTGAATTTATAGATTTTGACAAAAAATTCATAATCTGCCAACCTAAAATCCCCCACATACCAATTTGGAATAAAATATGAGCATAATCAGAAAACTCGTTCTCCATCTTGTGGCCGCCATCTTGAATTTATGAATTTCGACAAAAATTTCATAATTTTTGACCACAAAAACCCCCACATACCAATTTTGAATCGAATCGGACCATAATCACAAAACTCGTCCTCCATCTTGGGACCGCCATCTTGAATTTGTGAATTTTGACGATTTCATAATTTCGGACCCCGAAAACCCCCACATACAATTTTGAATCAAATCGGACCTTAATCACAAAACTCGTCTGCCAATATTGGGGCCGCCATCTTGAATTTATGAATTTCGACAAAAAATTCATTATCTCGGACCCCGAAAACCCCCACATACCAATTTTGAATCAAATCGGACCATAATCACAAAACTCGTCTCCCATCTTGGGACCGCCATCTTGAATTTGTGAATTTTGACAAAAATTTCATAATTTTGGACCCCGAAAACCCCCACATACAATTTTGAATCAAATCGGACCATAATCACAAAACTCGTCCGCATATATTGGGGCCGCCATCTTGAATTTATGAATTTCGACAAAAAATTTATAATCTCGGACCCCAAAAACCCTCAAATACCAATTTTGAATCAAAGCGGACCATAATTACAAATCTCGTCCGCCAACTTGGAGCCGCCATTTTGTTTTTTCTCTAACAAAAAGTCCACAATGCATTGTTACCGGAATTATGAGCACCTGCCAAATTTCAAATTAATCGGACGACTTGAAGTCGGTCAAAATTCACTTGCAAGATTTGACCCAAACGAACGAACTAACAAGTGAAACTAAATGAAAGCTTGTAAAAATATGTACTACCTACCAAAACTTCGCTGTTTCGTGTTTCCCAAAATTGGGAGGAATTTGAAAAATTTTTTTTCCTAATCTTTAACCATTGTGACAATCACAGGTGTGCAAGAAATTAGATTACTCCCTGTATGTAAATATATACGTATATACAGGGTGTAATCTAACCTCTTGCACAACCGCTTACAGTTGATAGTCCACCAAAAAATGAACGATTTTAGCTGTGAAATTTTGAAAATAAGTCAGTAAGACAGAAACAAAAATATTACCTACTAAAACTGTTTCCAAAATTTGGACGAATTTCACAAGAAAATTTATATATTTTTTTATTTTTCAAAAATATTTGTACGATTTTTTAACCACTTTAATTATTTATAAAATGGTATTATACACTTTCATTCACGGGTGTACAAGAGGTTAAATTACATCTTGTATATATATATATATATATATAATATATATATATATATATATATATATATATATATATATATATATATATATATATATTTTTTATATATATATATATATTTATTGTTTTATATATATACATATATATTGTTTTATATATATATACACCTATTGTTTTACCCCTTACAATAAATATACTTACCAATCGGGGTTTAGATCGCCAAATAACTATCACTTCCGTCTCGTGTACCGAGTTCCACGCGTTCTTTATTTTATATTGAAATATTTGACATTTGCCTAAACAAATACATAAGCTTGGAATTATATTAGCAGCAGTCATTGGAAAAGCAAAGAAGAGTAATTGGTTACCTTGGTGTGGGGGTTCCATAATTATTAATTATTGATTCAAATTATTAAAATGCTTGTGATAATATAGTATGTGTACCATGAGAAAGTCGACTGGGTTCTGATCGAGGAATTTAACGGACGATCCATAGGGATGTCCGCCAACCATTCAAGTCGCCCGATAACACCCTTACTCCGAATAGCACATGCTTGTATTTCTCTCAAAAGAAAAATTAGGAGTATGCTCCCATTCTGCCGGGAGTAAAGTAGAATTCGTAAACATGGTAAAGATTCCATTTGATGGTAAGAAAAACCTCAATGTAAATATAAATACTAGAGTTGCAAAACTTGCAATTATGTTTGATATATTTTAGAATAATGAATACCGGGAGAGATGTACTTTTTATTTATAAAACCATTTGATGATGCGATTGACTTCTAATCTCAAATGGATGGTCCTGTGCATTTACTTCCAGAATTAAAATTTCTAGTAGTTCCAAAAGTAAATGATTCGATTTTCCAGTGTTTTTATTGGAAGAAATAGATTCTTGATCTAGTTAATCTGTATAACTTTGACTATTTCTAATTCTTTTATGAGAATCGAGTTTGTGCTATTAAGTGTTATTTGGAGTAGAACCAACATACAAGTAGGTTTATCGATCTACCTTCATATCAATCACAATTGTAACGATTTTATTAACACCTTCCCCGATCATTATTTGCCAAGGTATCGAAATCAAATTCGTTTTGATGTGTTTGTATGTATTGTTCTGGTTATTTTTTTTCTGAAATGCATTTATTAGGTTAACTAACTTATGATCGAATGAACTTTGGGGTACAGTTGTTGGGGCATCATTTGAAAAATATGACTCATTGGCGGAAAAAGTGGTTTTACTTTTTAAATGTAATTACAATTGTAAAGGCTTTCAAAAAGTTGATACATTTTCAACATCGAAATGAAATTTTCTGAGACTTCCAAATATACGACTCTTATATCTTTTATTACCGGTAGAATCAAAACTTTTTAAATGTAAGGATTATAAAAAAAAAACATAAATATACCATCAAAATGAAATGAAAATTCCAAAAATAACCGGTGGAATCAAAACTTTTTAATTACCGGTAGAATCGAAACTGCAAAAAACGCAAATCGAAAACTGTATCGAAACTAGAATTTCGTTCGGCACCTACGAAAGAAAGGGTCGAAAAGTGGTTGTAAATCCATTGACACACAGTATAGAGGACGATTCTTTTGAATGAAATGAACAATTGTTTATACGGTGAATGCCAAAAATTGCACTTTTTGAAATATAAGATTTTTCTGAAAATTTATATCCGGAAATTTATCAAGATAGGTAAATAGAAAGAAAATACAGTTGTTTTAGAAGCAAAGTAGTTAGTAGGAGTTTTAGTTATATTCAACGAAAACTTTTAATCTAACGGCACTGATTTGATGAGAGGGTAATTAGATCCAAATTGAATAGTGATGTTTAAATTAAGGTTTCAATTAACTTCCTGAGAATTAATACATTTTTATAATTTTTTTTATTACGCTGGCCAAACCGTTCAGTTAACGTTGGTGTTTTATGTAGAAAAACATGTCTTATACTTATATTTGAGTATATACTTTCAAAGATATTGATATCAAATTATATGTTCGTTGCTTGCAGGCGGTTAATTCTCTCAACGACCGAGGTAGGGGCGGGTAGATGCGTGAATGTAAACGTTCGACTAACTATGTTGCCAAATTTTAAAATTTTTGGTTTTTTTTTTTCTATCACCTCCACTTGAACGAAGCCGGGACGAGATGGTTGTATTAAATATCGTAAATAATTAGTTCGAAATTTATGTTCTTTGTAATTGGCAATTCTTTTGTTAAACAACTTGATATGAGATTTATTTAATTTTGACTGATGCATATGGCTGGGGAGGTGAAGGCAATTTTTTTTCGTATTTTTTATGGAAAATAGCATACTTTATTGAGAAAAAATCGTGAAGAAAAGTACTAGTTTTATGGTTAGCAACACTTTTTTATTTAGCAATACTATAAACTATTATCGCCCCTCGTATACGACTTCCGTCATATAGACGATTCTGACGATAAAAATAACTTGTAACATTGTTCGTATTTTTCTTTTGACTTGGATGGTAATAGATTCGATGTAGCTCCAGAAACTACCTTTAAAATATCAACAATCGTCTTCCACCTGAAAAATTTATTGTTTGTTCACTCGTTACGTTTTGTCGTTAGCAACGAAAAATTTACATTTAATGTCACATGCACTTCCATACTTGATAAAACTGTTAAATTTATGTATCTAACAAATGTCTATCTGAGGGATGTGGTATACGAAGGGCGACTATAATGTTATATGATAATTTTTATTTTATGCTTTTCCATTGAAAATAGTAAAAACAGCGTTGTCAATGTGTAAGAAGAGTGAGTTTTTATCTGGTGGAAATTTATAAGATATTTCCATTCAATAGAAAACTATCACTTATCTTTACTTATAGAACAATCTACTTGTTTGATGTTCTGAAAATGCGATAAAAGTTTTTTATCGTTTAGTTTCCACCAAAAAACAATATTTGCGCTATCGCTGCCCTGCAGCGATGCGAAATTCCCAAATCATTTTTTAATCAATGTGTTCATGTATGTTTGATTCAATTCAATCCAAATGACAATTATTGATAATAAAATGATAAAAAGGGGATCATTTCATCGGGCAGATTTGATTATTGCCTTTATTTAAGTTACTATCACAAAAAATAAGAAATGAACCCCTGCGCCTCTGAGACTCCGAATCTAATAACGACATTGCCCATCCATACCAAGGATGTAGAGATTATATACTTTATATTGCCACCACCTCCCTTACTACCCGTTATCTTGTTCGGGAGAAATCAACATGCTCGAAAAGTATGGAATATACAATTCTGACACCAAATAATATGGCTGTTTCTGTCGAACTGCTGATTTAAAGTAGTTTGACAGATGTTTCCGATAGTATGGCAGTTCTGTTTGTATCTGTCACTCCATCCTACCTAGAGAGTGGACGTTGAAGCGATCCCTGGCCTCAGCGTTGGATGCAGCTATGTTGGGAAAATGGTCATTATTCACTGGGCTACTATAGTCCAGTAATTGGAGACACTGATTTATGTGAAGACTTGAGTTTATATTTGTATTGGAGATTTATTCATTAATCTTAATCGAAAATATAACCAAATAACTATTAACACTTGTATGATTCGTAAAATAGTTAATTTATTTGAATATATTTAATTTGTTGATAGTTTTTTGTACCTATGAAATAGAAAACATTTACTGAAGCGATTATCTGAAATCAAATTTCGAGAGAGAATCCTTGTTAACGAAAAGTAACATTTAGAAATGAAAACACATGTAGTTGAGGAAAAAATGAAAAAAGTAGTTCTATCATAAAACATTTTATCATAAAAAATGAAATCAAAACCAACCATTTTAGTTCTGTAGATTTTCCCAAATATCTGTAACTAAAAACCATATTCTACATCTTGTGAATCTGTGATAATCCAGAAAATTTAATCAATATTTCACGAGTTTATCAAATCATACACTGTTTCGTATTGCATAGACCACCCTCAGCTTTTATTATTAGGTACATACGTACCCATATTTTAACTCTAATTTTCCAAAACGATAAGAATCTTTTAGTTTACAGTCGGGTTATGGAAAATTTCAGGGATAAGTAAATATATTCGATTAAATTATTTTTCTTGTGGGCCTGAAAATCTGTGACAGTTTCAAGTTAAATCTTTGGAAGGAAAACCACTACATAATTTTGTAAAAAATTACTAGTTCAAGATAAAAATTTATTCAAATATTCAGCGGTATCTTTAATTAACTCCTTAGGATTCGAATTTTGGAATATATTTTCTTAGTACCTACCTTCCCCTGGAATCTAACCCTCATTACAAATTTAATTCTATTACCGTTACTCTGATATACCACCTGTTGTATAATAAGGGTAGTTTTTACCGATTGGGGTGCAAAATTCAGCCATAAAAAAAATCTTGAACAATGAAATAAAATGTTTTTTAAATGAACAGTTTTAAAGATAAAAATTATCCAAATATTCAAGGGGTAGTTTTAACCCGTTTGAATTTGATTTGAAGTTAAGCCGTTTGGCCAGTAAATTGATCATCAGTCAGCAACCTTGTTATTTTAAATATACAGATTCTACAAATATCCAATATTTATTGGAAATGGTTGAATATTTTGAAAAATGTAAATTTTTCCTAGTTGCGGCTCTTCAAGCAACCGGGTTTATACATATAAACAGTACGTCTACTCAAGTTCTCTGCATAAGGGAAACTTTTTTATTATTAATTTATCGAAAAAAGTTACTCTTTATGAAAATTATGCTTGCTAAGTACGAGTGTTGTGAGATGATACCGAAATATATTTAATGTAAAAGTTATTCGAAACTTTTTCGAACCGCTTGGTCTCCGGATCTGAGCCCTCTCGATAATTTTTCATGGGGCAACTTGAAACAGAAAGTATACCTACAACGGCCATATCAAAATGTTAATAAATAATCATGTTATAATCAATTATTCAACTGCGCCACAAATATTGTTGAAAAACAGAAGTAAAGAAACAAAATGAAAAGGTCATGTTTTTAAATAATATAAGTGTAAATGACTATTAACTTGAATTGCATATTTAAATGTATTTTATAGTTATTTAAAAATGTACTTTTTAGAAATGTACACAAATTGAAAGCAATGAATTTAAACTTGGATATAATGCCAAATTTGAAGTAAAAAAAAAAAGATAAATTAAAAAGTGTAGGGGCAATTTTATTCTGATTTTGCCTACCGAACTATTAAAAAAAAACAATTCCTCCACAACATTTAAGTTCCAGATGTAGTATCTAGAAGAAAGGAGTCAATAATAATGTCTTCATTTTTAAATAAATTTTTACATTAGAAAGGGCGAAGTTCACGCTATGACAAACATTTTCTGAACTTCCATTTAACTCTCAGAATTATGTTTTATATAAACTTGGATGGTACTATCTACATACATACACTCATTATCGTTGACAATGTATACCAAGCATAACGTGCAAGTCCAAATTTATTAATTTTCGACAATATTTCACATTACACTAACTGCCAACTGGTTAGAAAAGACTTATTGCCATTAATAAGATTAAATTTGAAATAGTTAAAAAGAAAGTCTAAGAACTAAATGGGTAATTTTACTTTATTACAGTTATAATAAATAAGTTCACTCCGTTTTGAATATACATAATTTTACTAATTAGTGCCTTTGTGCTATTTCTTGATGTAGCAGTTATCGATTTTTTAATTATTTTCCAAATTTCCATGTATTTTATATAAATATGACGTAAAATTTTATCCCAAATCAAAAGTCCTAATGAAATAAATATAAAATATCACATTTTGCTTTAAATGTAAATACATTTTCATCGGTTTTGTATTTTTTTGACAAATGTGGATTTGATTTCAATAACTCAATTCCATGCAAATTCACTTTGAAGTTCTTTCAAAATAACGAACGAAAATGAATTACTATATATTAAAAGATGAATAACGGAAAGTCATTCAATTCTGAAAATCAGTATCCTTATAAGATAACTCAAGGCTACTCGACGTAGAGAATTGAAATTTGGCATAGTAATTATTACGGGTCAGCTCATTTCCCAATAGTTGGAACATAGGAAAAAAAATTGGTCAGTGATCGGTAATAAGGAATATTTCTTTGAAAAGGCTAATTACATGGTACCTTCCTATAGAAATTCCAAAATATGTTTATTTTCTCTTTATCATGAAACTAAGCTAAAATTATGCAGTTTACACGAAAGCTTCAGCAATTTTTCTAGATCTTAGTTTTTGACCTATCTCTCAAAAACCGCCCCTATGGACCGATAGTCATAGCCATATAGGTACTCCGAAAATGTTTATTTGATCAAAATTCTACTCATCACTTAGTTATCAGATTTCTACTCATCACTTAGTTATCAAGAGTACACTGACGATGTTGCTGTAATTGAAATTAATATTGAAAATTCTCCACTTTTGCTTTTTACATATATTTTTTTAAAATTCAGCTTATATACTCTGCGTGTATTTGATATTTTTATATCTTTATTTTAAGGCTTTGGGATCATGAACAGACGAAATATTTTCCATTTTTCTTAGACATTCAACTGCTCTCACATTATGATGGTTTTTTTAAGGAACATATTGAAATTATCAGAATTTTCTGGACAAATAATTGCAAAATGAACTGTTCTACAGATTGTTGAACCGCAAATTTCACAAGGTTACCACGTATTTCTCATTTGATATACTAATATACAATGTATCATTAATGTTTATATTAGAATAGTTCTCGAACTGTACACATTATAAAAGTAACGAAATATATTTCATTTTAGATGTTATAGTCTAGTCCACAGGCACACTTCTAACGAGTTCCAGTTGGCTTTCTCCGAAAGTTATGGTTGAGGTGTCATTTGATTCGGAATTGCATCTAAAACTTTTTGAAGAAATTCAATTGGCGCTCAAAAAAAATTACAAATGTTATAAACAATTGAGTAAAAAAAAGGGTTTAGTTTTTCGCAAATATCTCCAAAACTATTGCAGTTATCGCAAATAAAAAAAAAAATCCTGAAAAGAGCAGTATATTTCCTAAAAAAGTCCCGACACCCTAAACTCAACCACCAATATTAATAATTTTAATTTAGGGGTGAAAATAATGCTCGAAACGGGAGATGTGGCTACCGTGCGCTCGGAAAGAAGAAATTCAGGAATCATTTAGAATCATGAATGAACAATAATCCGTTAGATTTTTTTTCCGCAATTTTTCAATTGCTTATGCTTTTAAGTATTTAAGTAATTTTTTCAATTTCTAAATCAACATAAAAACCTGTGTAAATTTCAAATGAAAGGGTTTAAAAGAAATCCCTCTTAATAAAATTTGTAAATTTTCATTTTTTTGTTAACAATTTAAGGATACAAAAATTAGGAAACCAAATAGATCTACCAATTTTTTTTAATGTTTCGATGTTTCATTTTATAATCACTGAAATCTATTTTATTTTTTACTCCAATTGTTTAAAAATTATTGTGAATAAACGTGTTTATGACATTATCCAAAATTTCTTTTTGAGAATTCGACCATTGATAAAAATTATAATTTTTAAGAAAAAGTTCTTTTTAAAAATATATTGTTTAAAAACGCAATTTTTAATTAACAATTTTTTTGTTGCTAAACAATAATATAAAGGAACCATGTGTTCAAATCATTATTTCTAGAGCTCTTTCAGATTATGAAAAATATATTTTTTTGTTTATTTAATAAATAATTTGGTATAAACAAATGAATACCCTTACTATATTTTATTAGATACTGAAACACTCTTATTTTTTTAGATTATAAAAAACAGAACACTCTTTTATGATTGTATGACTTTTTGAGGATTTTTTTTTCTATAGGTAATTTCGAATGTTCTCATGTTTTTAAACTTGCCATTTTTTATTGCAGTGCAAATAACTTGTAAACTATCAGCAATACGACAATGACACTTCAAGTCTCTTTTATACTCCATTAAATAATCAATAAATTGAAAAAATAATTTTTTGTCAAAAACAATGCGTTTGTTTATACAATTTTTTGAACAATTGGAGTAAAAAATTTATAAGTATATTTTTATATGGTTTTCAGTAATTATAAAATGAAACAATCGAATCATAAAAAAATATAGCTTTATTTGGCTTTTAATTTTTTAACCCCTTAAATTGTTAGTACAAAAGTGAACAATCAAAATTTTTTAATTTTATTATTGAAAATAGATTCCAGAAGTGGAAAATATCTCGGTTTTTTTAATTTGAAAATTACACAGGTTTTTATGTTGATTTACAATTGTAAAAATCACTCAATTAACAAAAACCTAAATAAATGAAAAATTGCGGATTTTTTTGACGGATTATTGTTCATTCATGTATATAAATTTTCGTTCTTAATATTATATTTAATGAGTTAAAAAGTTTTTTTTTTAAATATAAGAGAATCGTGCCGAGTGCTCACTCCTTTTGAGCACTATTTTCACCCCTGAATTGAAATTATAATTATTGGTGGTAGAGTCGGGACTTCATTTATGAAATTTCCTGCTCTTCAACGATCTCTTTTTTAATTTGCGATAACTGCAAAGTTTTCGAGATATTTGCGAAAAACTAAACACTTTTTTTAAATAAATTGTTTATAACTTTTGCAATTTTTTTGAACGCCACTTTTTTTCAAAAAGTTTCTAATGCCATTTCGAATCGAATGACACCTCACCATAATTTTCGGAGAATGCGAACTGGAATTCGTAACAAGTGTACTTGTAGACTAGACTGATAGGCTTTATTCAAATGGTTGTTGCCCATTTTCGTTTGGTGAAAAAAAGGTTACCATGAGTTGAATATTTGGCGATTAAAGTTTTCAGCGTTGGTATATTTTGAGGTGTCTGAGGAGGGAATACCTAATTTTATGTTTCCTTTGAAAATTTATAACTTAAATTGCTTCTAAGCACTTCATTTAATACAAATTATGTATAATATCATTCCTCCACAAACATTAATGCGTAATATTTTTTATTTTCTCGTGTTTTGTGTATGGGAAATGGGATTTATTTTCACTATGTGTTGCCAACATTCAAAGACTTCTTTTTACAATGACAATTTTAAATTATAAAATGTGTAGACTACCACTAATAAAATATGCAGAATTCAAATATGAATTTGAAAGAAGTGAATTCCACCAAGATTGATTTTAAATCCTGCACATACAAACATTTCCAGTTCATATTTTTCCATTCTTGTGCAAATCAACAGAAATTTTAGCCAGTTTATATTCCCAGGTTTCATTAGTGTCTCTAAATAGTTTTAGTGCTGTGGCCGTGCTTGAAAGTTGGTTGTTGTGTTATTAATAAAACCTTTTCTGTGGCCAGAGGGGAGATTAGACGATCTGTGTACCTGAGTGACACCCAAAGGTACTATTATTACTATTTTTCCTTCAATCGAAGAAATATGTAAAATTGTGGTAAAATCATAAAATCAATTTCCGTTCTACTTTTATTCCGCCAAAATAAGACGTAGTTATGACGATTGAAATTGACGGCATATAAAATGCCAACTTTAACAGTGTCAGCTACACTTACCGGGAATCTATTTGAATTTATTAATTGTATCTTTTTTCAGGGCGTGCCCCTTTGATCGAAAAATTACACATTCTTTTCTTTGAATAAAACATCTTGATCATAATATAGAGCCACCGTGTGTGATTCTGTAGTGGCAGATAGAAGCTTGAAAACGACGATAATTCTAAATTATTTATACATTTATAGTTCAGTTGACAATAGGGAAATAATAATTTTTTTCAAGATTATGTAACGATATATATGAAATTTCTTGAAAAAGCCAAGCACTAAAGATTTCCTTAGTAAAAAAAAAGAAGTTCCGGTTTGAACAGAAAATGTATAGTGTGTACTAAAAGTTATGCCTTTTTTAAATTATTAGTTTGTCAAGGAATTCATTGTGAAACATAACAAACATGGCACATTGTTAACGATTGAATATAAAATTTAGTGTAATAAAAATGAGTCCATGATTGAACTGTTCGATTATTTGGTTTGTTGGTGAATAAACATATTGACAAATATTTCATTGATTCAATCCACCTTTTGTATTAACCTAACCGTAAGAATCTAGTTTCGGAACTATTCCAAACAATGTTATAGAAAATGATTAATTTTTGTCAGCTAATTGTTGCTTGGTGGTTTTATTCCAAGTTGATATGATGACACAGGTTTGACAAAACTAATGAAGAAATCATTGAAAATTAATTTGAGAATAGAATATTCCACGAATCACGTTGTTCGTATGTATTTTGACATTCTCACCTAAAGTCTTACTCCGAAATATTGGAAAAAAGGAAATTTGATCACAATAAAACTATGTGAGAGTTTTTATCCATATTCTGGACATGGGTTGTTCAGATCAAACAATTCGAACCTATACAAAATATGTTATATATAAAAATCTCTAAATTTGTATTTCAGGAATTTATTTCATATATGTATGTTTGTAACTATGCCTTTGTCGAACAACTGACAACTTACCCTAGAGAAAAATCCAAAGAAGAAAACATTTGAGTCATTTATCTTGAGCCACTGCCATTTCCATTTTTCTAGTATATATTCCTCCCTTGTCATTAAAACGAATTAATTGTATATTATTTTTTTCAGCAGCTCTTCTGCAAGAAAGCGACCTGTTCATGGATGCCATAACTGCAGCTACGACGAAAAAAGAACCAAAGAAGAGGAAACGAAGGTTGAGCGTCACCAAAGATGCCTCTTCATCATCGCCTTCATCTTCTCCTTCTCGCGAGCAACCTCTAACTCCCACGTCCCCAACGCAATCAGTTAGTACATCGCCACTTGGTCTGAAAAATATAGCTCCCATAAACTTCTACCAAGATACTCTCACAGAAGAGCGTGAAGAGAAGAGTGAAAGTAACGAAAACAACTCACCGGAGGAAAGTAGATGAAAACGCACCAGTTGAAAGTGAATCTGTTGATAAAACAGAAGTGTCGAGCGGCTCGCCTCCAAGAACCCCAACAGATGACAACCAAGAGGAAGAACATTCGGAGGCAAAGAAACCAAAAGTTGACGGAGAGCTCAAAGGAGTTCTTTTGTACACGAAGAAAAAGGGGCCAAAGCGGTCGATCTCTTGGAAAGGTGAGGCGGACTTAGTCGAAATCCGATACTTTGAATTAGACGAAACGGAGAGGGTGAACGTTACGAAAACATTTGGAGACATGGCCAAAATGGACATCAGCAGCGAAAGGGAAGCTTTGCAGCTTTCCCGTAAAGTGGGCGGTGAAGATTCGATGGAAGCTCAAATTTTGTGGAGGATTCCGTTTATTATAGAACAAGAGGATTCTTTAGTCATACCCGGCAATAAGAGTCTCGAAAAGGACATTCAATTCGCCAGAGAAAAAAGCGTTCTTCAGGCCTTGTACTTCGATAAGCGCAGGATCCCTGATAGTCCCGAGGAACCCATTCCAGAAAACCACCAAATGAGCGACCCCACGCCCATTCCTTTGGAGGATCCCGAAAGCCAAGAAATCGATTTGAGGTCAACCCCTTGGCCTGAACCAAAAGGTCAAGCGCCCATGCCCGAACCACAGCTACCACCGATGTTTCCGAACATGCAAGGACCCTTCAACCCTAATTTCAACAACATGCCGCCACCTGGTTTCCCAGGAATGCCACCACGGTTCGCTGTACCCGGAGGACCCATGGGCCCTGGTGTTCCTAATAATTTTGTTCCGCCCAACGTTATTCCAGGCGGCAATATGATGGGACCTGTTCCAAACCATCCCAATATGGGCCCTCCCAATGAGATAATGATGAATCCGATGAACCCGAATATGTTTCCCCCGGGACCTATGAACGACGGTTTCGGACAGGGTCCGGAATTTCCGCCGATGTTTAACGCGAATCCAAGTGGGCCACCGAATAATATGTTCCCCCCAGGAAATTTCAACAACAATCACAGGCATAACAACAATAGAGGTGGGGGCAGTTTCCGCAGAGGAAATAATAGCGGGGGTAAT
Source organism: Gonioctena quinquepunctata (assembly GCA_018342105.1). Lineage (NCBI taxonomy): Eukaryota > Metazoa > Arthropoda > Insecta > Coleoptera > Chrysomelidae > Gonioctena > Gonioctena quinquepunctata. Next base: position 92,778 of record JAFIRS010001451.1, on the reverse strand, counting down.
TGGGTAAGGATGAACGGATCTGGCGGTAACTGGAGAAGGGGTGGTGGAGGACACCGAGGGGGAAGAATGTGTAAAAATGTGCAAAATCACGGTTACTGTCGGAACAGGGAAAATTGTCCATTTGTGCATCCGTGAAATGTTATTCCAGCGACGATTTTCACGATTTTTGTTAATTGTGCTAATAAATTGTGATATTCTGTTTAAGGAACTCGAACTGACTGATTCGGGTGTGGAACACTTGGATCGCATGAAGTACAAAGTTTTACGGATTGACTTGGATGTATTTTTCATCCGCGATAATTTATTGTGATACTGATAATTACGTTGTAAATATGAACTTGGAAAAGCTGTAAATATTTGTGAAATATGATTTTGAAATTGAAAATATTTCAGCTCCGAGTTTAAGGGAGAACTTTTGAAGTGTGTACTAGTTATTTATTAAGTTTTTCTACGAAATTTTTCAAGAGTATAATTATGATTTGAAATAAAACAAATTAAAGTTACATATCTTTTTTTTTTCATAACCTTCATTTTTATTATTCATTGAGTTTGATTACTTATTGGTAACGTTATTAAAATAATATTGGAAAAGATAAAAGGGCGAATTGAAACCAGATTTAATTTTCATTTGAAATTGCTCTTTACAATTCCATACAGATCAGTTCCAACTGAAGTAAAATTAGACTAGAATGGCTTTTTATTAGCCATTAATTTTCTATTCTGAAATGATAAAAAATGCCAGTGGTTTGTACAATAAGTTCTATCCCGCGAGCAATTTTAAAATTAATAAATCTGGAAGGTCAATGCATTTTGACAGAGCGGTAAAACTTGAGGGTGGGAGGGAAATATTGAATTTACTAAGTATGTTTATGAAGTACATTTAACAATTGGTATAGTAGAAGATCCGAACCTAAGTCGACCTTCACCGAGCTGATAATAGAATAAAACTTATTTTATAATAAATTTAGTATATTAGAAAATATATTAAAAATGGGTTGGCTAAAAAAATCCTGGACAGAACATTTTTAATTATTGGAAAAAAAAAGATTTTTCATTAAATGTTGCAACATCAAAATAATAAGAAAATTGTATACTGGACTTGAAGTATAAAACGTATAGAATGTGCAGACGTTGGGTTGTCTATTATTTACCTGGACGAACTACTGGGTTGCCAGGTATAAACAGGTATGTCGATGCCAGTTACTTTCACTTGATTGGTTAATAGAAAACATTTTATATCAACATAAGCGCTGTTTTATTGCGAATACGTTGATATAGGGTTGTCTGCAAAAAATTTGGTCCTAATAGAGGTTTGCGAATTTTAAAGATTTAAATTTCAACGCGTGTGGAAATGAGTGACAGAGAGATCCGAGGTAAGTATACTGTGTAATAATAAAGGACCGAACATTGCAGTCGTGTCTGATGGGACCCTGAGTATAAGAAAGTGCACATGCTCGGTATGTAAACTATGGAGGGTAGAGGTACCTCTACCAGGACATTATTGAAATGGAAGTTAATGAGAAAGAACCTAATGCATCCGATGAATTCGAGAGTCACAATTTTACTCCTGATGAATCAGATATTGAATAGAAAATATTTATTTAAATTAATATTATTTTTGTACTTATGCTGTTCTGTAATAAATTTTTTAAATATAATACAAGATCTTTAGTCTATCTTTTTTGTAATTTTTTTATTTGAATTTTCGGCAGTCCACTTTGTTTCTCTAATTTTTTTCAGTAAGAGCAAAAAAATTACAAAGTAAGTAATTGATATTTTCATTGATTACGTTATCATATTTTGAGTTACAAAAAATTTTCTATTATAGATATATTATTATACTTATAAGTTAATATATTTATATATATATAAATAATATATGTATATATATAAATAATATATGTATATATATATATATATATATATATATATATATATATATATATAAATAATATATAAAGAGATAATCTAAAAAAACAATCTGCTCTTAATCCAAATTGTTTGGATGCTCTAAATGCCTACAGACAGTACAGAAATCAATTGACAAAACTAACAAAAAATCCAAATATGACTATTATAAAGAAAACATTTGTGAAAGTAGGACTGACCCCAAAAAAACGTGGAAAATAATAAAAGATGCCACTAATGATCAAGAAAAGAAAAGGGAAATAAAGCATGTTGTGAATAGTAATAATGAAATACTGAGTGACCCAAATCAGATAGCAAATGAATTCAATGGCTTCTTCACTAGTATAGGAGAGAAGCTAGCTGATTTGATTAAGTTGAACCGAAATCATAACTACACTAAAGATACACCAATCAATCCAGAGACCTTCTTTTTTATGCCTATTACCGATAGCGAAATTATAAATCAAATTAAAAAATAATGTGCAAAGTGGAGAAGACAACATAACATCTGAAATGATAAAAGATAACCATGTATTTCTATTGAAACCGCTAGTCCATATCATAAATCGTATTTTCTGTACAGGAGTATATCCTGGAGCCTTAAAAAAAGCCATAATTATACCTATTTACAAGCAAGGCCATAAAGAACTAACAACAAATTATAGACCGATAGCCTTAATAAGTACTATTAGCAAATTGGTAGAGAAATGCATTAAGTTTAAACTGGCTGAGTTCCAAATAAACATGCTATTTTATCTGATAATCAATATGGATTTAAAGAGGAAACCAGCACAGAAGATGCGCTAAGTAAAGTTACAGAAAAAATACTTAGTAGTTTGGACAATGGTAAAAAGGTTATAGGAATATTTCTAGATCTAGCCAAGGCTTTCGACACTGTGGCACACGAAATCCTACTCCACAGAATAAACAATATGGGCATTAGAGGAGTAGCAAATGATTTGTTTAAATCATACCTGACGAATAGAACCCAACGTGTAAGAATAAATAGTAGTCTAAGCGATCCTCTAGAGTTGGGATTTGGTGTGCCACAGGGTACAGTACTTGGTCCCTTTTGGTTCAACCTGTATATTAATGATATACTCTCTCTACTTGACACAGGGAGCGTTTTCTGTTTTGCGGACGACACTGCGGTAATTGTGAGTGGAGAAACTTGGGAAGCTACTCTGAGTGAAGCAGAAACTGCGATAACAAAAACTAAAAGAATGGTTGGACTACAGTCTATTGTCACTAAATGTGCGAAAAACAAAGTTTATAGCCTTCGGATTTACTCGGGTAAATTTGCTGATGTTCACAAACTTAAAAATTCATGACTCAGGTTGTACTAGGACTTTAAATGCAAACACAAGGTAGAAAGAACGCAATCTCTTAAATACTTGGGAGTATTTGTTGATGAAAATTTAACTTGGAAAATACATGTTTTGTATGTAGTAGGTAAAATAAGAAAACTCATATATAAATTTTATGAACTAAGAAATGTGCTACAAGGAAAGATTCTTAGAATGGTTTATTACTCTCTTGTTGAGTCGGTGATAAACTATGGCCTAGTGGTCTGGGGAAGTGCCTGTAAGAACCTTTGTTTGTAGTACAGAAATATGTGATTAAAGTAATGTATTTAAAAAAAAAGCGATTTTCAACCGAAATCTTGTTTAAAAACTATAATTTCCTTACATTGGAACAACTACATGTTAAATCAATAATCAGGTTTATGCTCAAAAGGCCTTACTATAAATTAGAATTGAAGCATCAATTAAACACGAGAAATGCATCTCAACAAAATGTACTACTTCCCTCTGTCAAGCACTTAGCCATGCAAAAGCACATAAATTTTACTGGTCCAAAGGCTTTTAATGCCTTGCCCCTGCAATTGAAAACACAATCATACAAAAGAAATAAGCTCAAGATTGATATGTGGATTAAAGAAAGCGGGTTTAAGTTTAATTTTCGTTGAGTTCAATTTGATCAAATATAGCTTTAATTTCCTTCTAATTCGGATTTAGACTTAGTATAACAATTTTTCAAATTTATAATTTATAGTTAGCTTAAGGTAAGCACAATTTAAATATATAATGCTTGAGAGATTTTTGTACATACTGGAAAATATCTCTCAAAGTACGTCATCATATTCAATATACCTAGATATAGACAATATATTCATTAAGTTAGGAGTTACTGCACACACAGTTTGTTATATTCTATCGTGTAGCTCATTGGATATAGAACATAATGTAACATAATAATGTAATGTAATATTGTTTGGTGTTCTATATTATTAAATATTATTATGTTATTAAATATCTGGTTACGGTACAATAAAATCACCTTGAATATTTATATATATATATATATATTTATTTGTTTAATTGATGTTATATTGTTTAATATTTTTGTATTATATTAATATATTAGATTGTTATGTATTTCATTAATTATTTAGTTTGCAAATCAAATGTCAGTTGCTAGAAAATAACGCGTACTGTTTACTATATGGAGGGTAGTAGAGGTACCTCTACCCTCCATAGTTTACGTACCGAGCATGCGCACTTTCTCATACTCAGGGTCCGATCAGACACGACTGCATGTTCGGTCCTTTATTAGTACACAGTATACTTCCTCGGATCTCTCTGTCACCCATTTCCACACGCGTTGAAATTTAAATCTTTAAAATTCGCAAACCTCTATTAGGACCGAATTTTTTGCAGAAAACCCAATATCAACGTGTTCGCAATAAAACAGCGCTTATGTTGATATACATTTTTATCTATTATCCAATCAAGTGAAAATACCTGTTTATAACTGGCAACCCAGTAGTTCGTCCAGGTAAATAATAGACAACCCAACGTCTGCACATTCTATATATTTTAAAAATTTTTTTTTTTTAATTTAATGAAAAACTTTTTTTTTAATAATTAAAAATATTTGTCCAGGATTTTTTTAGCCAACCCATTTTTAATATATTTTCTAATATACAAAATTTAATATAATATAATATTTATGCTATTATCAGCTCGTTGAAGGTTGGTACGGATCTTAGACTAGATAGACTCTGGGTGAAATTTGAAGATTTATTCGATTTTCTCTGGCGACAAAAACAAAAAGATAAACAAATCTAAGTCTACGTACATTCAGTTAATTGTTCCTCATGTACTTAGCCCATAAAATAATCACTGCATTGGCATTGTACACAGTGTCGAGATAGTTCAGTAAACTCAGACGGGGTCGCAGTAGTGGAATTATAATTTTAAATAGCGATACGTGATTACCGAAACGTCATCATTTTGTTGTGGAATATTTTAGAGAAACCATTTTCAAACAATACGTTATTAACACATTTGACATTCGGTAATTTTTATTTCTAGGGGGTGTGTGGAAAACATATAAAATATGGAAAGTAATGTATCTATTATTGTTGGTTATGGTTTGTTTGTTTTGTTCACTGTCAACCTGTAATCTACATATTTTTCTTTAACATCCTACTCGCTTTTGCTGCCCGTTCGAAAAATATCGTGCATCCTTAGCGATTAACTTATTCGCGGGAAATAAACCCAATTATTCGGATTTTGAGACCATGGGAATGGTATGCCAACACCACACTTATGGGGCCTATATTCACAATTTTGTTTGGCCTGTATGCTCCGGTTATTTGAGATTATCTCGTCAATTAGATACCATTTGACAACAGTATATCTTTCTTTGACGAACAGAAGGTCATTGGATCTTAACAATTTTCGAATTCAAAGTTGAACCGAATAATTAATTATTAGTTATTTTTCGTGTATATAGTCAAATCGAACCGAAAGGGAACCTACGAAGGCGTAGAAGTGCCATACTGTTTTTTTGTTTGGAAATTTCGACTTGTAAGTCGGAATTCCGACCTGTAACTCGGAATTCCGATTATATATATATATATATATATATATATATATATATAATGTCTCAAATAAAAGTTGTGCAGAGCAATGGAAGTTATGCTCAAAAAATAACTATCAACATAAGGGTGTCTTATCAAAGTTATGTTTTTTTAAAAGAAACACCCTATATAATTCACTTAATTGAATTCCTTTGGATGAGTGTTTCTCAAAAAATTTAGGATTGTGTGGGCTTATACCAGGCGGTTCAGAAGTTATGGTGGAATTTATGTCACAAAATTGGTTCATTCAACACCAAATAGGCAATAATTTGGAATAATAAAATTGTGTTATTTCATTTCTTATTCATAATTTTACGAATGGCGCTTTTCCCATACAGGGGCAACCATAACTCGGAATCAGTTTTTTCAAATGGAACACCATACCCATAGTCCACACTAAGAGCTTGCAGAAAATGTAAGGTTTGCCTACTTGATTTCCAACGGAAATGTATCTAATTCTTAGAAAAGTATAAAAAAGTCATAACAGCAATTACGATTTTCGTTTTCAACAATACTGGACATAAAAAGGTAACAAAATAAATTCAAACAGTTTAAAAAAGCGCTCATTCACAGCATATGTTCAAACAATCTCCCATTTTGTGCTATGCACACGTCTATCTACAATTGCTCTTCGGACATCAATGAAAGTTGATCTTGTAATAGAGCGAAAAACTTCTCTAATTCTATTATTCATGTCTTCTGGCGTCGTTGGTTTCCCCTTTAACATATCCCTAGAGATATAAATCTAGGGGCGTGAGGTCTTGATACCTTGCTGGTCACTGAATGGGCACGTTTCCTCCTATCCATTTATTTCTGCGCCATATTTTAAAAATCTTTTTACCTGATTTCGATTGTGGGGAGGCGTGCCATCGTGTTGGTAATACAACCTGTCTGGTGTCAATCGGTCCATCCCTCAACAAATTTGGTAAATCATTTCAGAGAAAATATCTATAATTTTCTTCATTCAGTGGCCCATCAAAGAAATATGGTCCTATGACCTGATCCCCAATTATGCCGCACCAAAGATTTATCGACAATCTATTTTGGTTATCAACTTCTCTGTCGAGTAGTAGTGGCGAAATTCTGTCTCATCCCATTACTTTTAAATGTGGACTCGTCACTAAACAAAATGTATTTCAGATAATTCGGTTCGTCTCAGAAATTCGATATATTTTCGCAATAGCGAACTATGGTATCATAATCCCTTTCATAGAGTTCTTGATGTAATTCATTTCGGTATGTATGAAGTTTATTTTTTATCAATATTCTGTTCACGGAAGTGTTGTTCATCCTTGCACTTCTTCATCGTACTGATGAGGACCGAAAGCCCGAAACACGTGTCTTCGGTTAACAATTTTCTTTGAGGGCTATGCCCATTCAATTTCTTCCATTTTGTTTTTAACAGTCCCCTCGATATTCCTCGCTTTTATATATATATATATATATATATATATTTGAATTTTGAAGATTTAATTTCTTTGCGATATTATATTTTAAAAAAATTTTTTTTTTTTTTTTTATTTATCCTTATTTTTATTAATATTTCTGTTAATTTATTTATTTATTAATATACTTTCCAATTAAATTATATTGGCAGTACTTTAAAATATTTATAGATTAAGTGATTTTAAATAGTCCCCTATCGTTGTGATTTCATATTGATTTCATATTTTTATCTGTGTTTTTAACTTTATATTTTTAGCCATAATAACACACTACATTCAAATATCTATAGATTAAGCAATTTTAAACAAAGTGATTATCTGTACTTATATATTTTAAACCATATAAGCCACATACAAGTATTTGATGCTTCTGTGGTCCTTATCAGGTACAATTTAATTTAATTTAATTTATCAATCACAAACAAGCATCTTTTTGCTTCTGTGATTTACTCAGTTTATTTACTTATATATTTCTGTTTCATTGTAATTCTCTTTCTAGTGAATAAACATTATTATTATTATTATTATATACAGTGTCCGTCATAAAGTTGGCTATATGGGGAAAAATTGTTATTGAAATTTCTGAAAAACTCTAATGTCGGTTCGTTTCTGCATGTCTGACAACTAAAAAATCCGTTGCGACTTATATCATGTGACCTCAGATTTGGCGGGAATTAAAAAAAAAGTCTGTGGTGCCGAAAAATAGGTTTTGAACCAGATTGAAAAAAAAACAAAAATACTATTTTATTCGTCTACCCTTACTAACAAACATACATTCTTGTTTTATCTGGAAACAGCTTTAATAACCTAAATCACATAGGTTTGGGTCAAAACCAATCAAATATTTGTGGAATAGACATTTTGCGCGAGATTAATTATGAAAACACGATTTAATCTTGTCACTAGATGTAGTTATGCCCTGCATATTGATGCACATGAGCTTATTCAATATTCACAACCAGTAAATAACATTTAAACCAACTAATATTTGTAATTAAAATTTAATAATACATTATTTATCCTTGCTAAATTTAATATTGGTTACCTGAAAAGCAATGTTTATAAACAACGCCATTTCGAAATGTAGAATATTTGGAAATTTGTATAAGGAATTGTGCAGCACTGATCAACAGAACTATGTTGAAAAATGTTCGCCGCGAAATGTTTTCCAGAACAATTCTATGTTCGGAGCTCGAAGGTGGTCATGCAGAATATTGAAAATCTCCATTCAATGTTCAACTGAGAATGTTTCCCTTTTCAACATCGCTCAAGAATTTAGAATCTTGGGGAGTACTATAGATTAGACGTACGTAATTTTGAGGCTCTATTTTTTTCTACCATCCATTTACATAATTGTGAACCAATATAAAACCCGAGAAACATAAAAATACCAATGAATATATTGATACTAGCATACTTAATTAATATGGATAATATAATAAATATAAAAAAATTTTTTTTTAAATTAATTCGTAATTTTATTTGAAATATGGAAATAAAATAAATTTAGAAGTTTTGTTATGTATTTCGAATTGTGTAATTGCATTTGTAGATAATAAAACAAATGTTGTAAAACAAGGTTTTTTCGAATGAAAATATTTTTATTGGTTGAATTATTGTTACGAAAATAAGTACAGTATGCTTCTCCGTTGTTTATCTGGCACAGTCCAGAAGATGTGACGGTTTTTTATTCGGGCAAAATTCCAGAAATATGACGACCGATTGGTAGACATCACGCTGTGCTTTCCCCATCAAATGATCTCGATGTTTCCACGAACCACTCGAAGATTCTGGATGCCAAGAACGAGGATATATAAGATCGGGTGTACCAATGAAGCAGGAGCCATTTATTGAAAAAAGTTGTAATTCATATTAGCGAATTTAAGATGATATTTTAGTGCATTGCGGTACGCGGTACATTTTAATGGTAAACTGTGATTGAGTATTTTATTGTCAGAGTGCATTATTGTGTTGTTTTTGAAGGGTAATAAACATTGAATTTAACGAGTATATTCTAATAAAACATGGGTTTGGGGCGAATATTCGTCCCAAAAGAAATCATTTCTCATGTCTGAGAGCTGGCTGCAGAAAACCTGGCCGATCGAGTAACACCATGAATTGTTTTCACAAGCTTTCATTTGAATTCATATATATATATATATATATATATATATATATATATATATATATATAAACAACAAGTATGCTAAACAAGCAAGTACCGCTCTCAACAAACACATTATTACAGAAAATCATAACCCCAATTTCAATAACATAAAAGTACTAACATACGAGAAAAACAAAGATAAAAGAACATTCAAAGAAATGATACATATAAAACAAAACAAACATGCCATGAACAACCGCACAGACATAAACAATTTGAGCCAAATATACCACACTCTAATTTAAAAACAAATAAATAAATCCCAGCTGAAACAAATCATTATTCAGTTCACCCATATCACCCCCACACACGTACACTACACCATCCCAGCGGAGAGTACTACGGGCCTACCAACAACAAACAAAATAACTATAAATAGTTCCACACTACGTCGTTCAGGCGCTTTTAATGACAATTGACAAAAGAACAAACCACAAAATATTGAAAGTTTTCTGTTAAAACAATGGTACAGCAAAATTTAATACCGCCCCGAAATCCAACTATTGTTGGTAACAAAACACAAGCATGGTAAAACCAAGGTACGTAACCCAAAAGGTAATTAAAGTTATTTTCAGACACAACCTAACTTTCTACATATGATGTTATCCAAACCAATATCTTATTTTCAGATTCAAATGTTTTTAATGTTTTTAATAAATTTTACTGAAGATGCCCCCGAACGAGGGCGAAACGTTTAAATAAATGTAATTTTCTTCTCATTTTAATACAATCGAATCTGAAACCCAAGAAAACTCCAAAAATACAATCACCAAGATTCAAGAACCCACTATACCCAATATATATATATATATATATATATATATATATATATATATATATATATATATATATATATTTATATATATATATATATATATATATGTTTAGTTCAAATCTTGCAATTGAATTTTGACCCTTCTAGTTGTCCGATTAACGTGAAATTTGGCAGGTTTTCATTATTCCGGTGACAATGCATTACGGAATTGTTGCCAAAGACAAAACTAAATGGCGGATCCAATATGTTGGGCGAGTTTTGTGATTATAATTCGATTATATTCAAAATTTGTATGTGGGGGCTTTTGGAACTAGACATCATGATTTCCTTGCCAGAATTCATGAATTCAAAATGGCGGATTTAATATAGCGATGACTTCTGTGGTTATAGCCCTATAGAAATGAGTATGTGGGGGTTTTTGGGGTCAAAGATCATGATTTTTTTTGTCAGAATCTACGAATTCAAGATGACGGCTCTAAGATGGCGACGACATTTGTTATTATAGTCCGATTCCATTCAAAATTGTTGTGTGGGGGTTTTTGGAGTCGACATCATGATTTCTTAGTCAAAATTCATGAATTCAAGATGGCGGCTCCAAGAAGACGACGTGTTTTGTTATCATGGTCGGATTCCATTCAAAATTGATATGTGGATTTTTTGGGGTCATAGATTATCAATTTTAGTCATATTCAAATAATGACGAATTTCATAAATGACTAAAGAAATTAGATTAAAATGATTGAGAAAAAATAAAGACAAGCTTTCATACATATTCGCCAAAAAGGAAAAATAATTTCTTTACTTGTTTGACCTAGGTTATTCTGTGAGTAACAGATTCAGAAGCTTGCCGGCGAATATAAAATGGGTATTCTTGCGCGGCAAGATTTTGAATCTGCTTATTCACAGAATAACCTAGGTCAAACAATTGAAGTTCTCAAACGAACCAAAAATATTGAAAGATGTAGATAAATCAACATTCTTATGTTTGGTGAGAATGAAAATATTAAAACTTTGGGGTTGACTTGATCATGTAAATCAGATTACCTATAAAATAAACGAGCCAGAGAAAGGCGAATCTATAACCAACGAAAGATTATCTCACACACTGCGCAAATATTCGATCCACTCGGACTTTTAAGTCCATCTGCAATTATTTCTAAAATTAATTCAAAACATTTATTGCGTGAAAAGATGTAATGGGATGATCGGGTTTCCATCAATTTGGAAAAGGCTTGTTGTGAATTTCGTAGCGATTTACAGGTACAGGTAAATTGAAGATATCAAGTCACGTCATGTGTATCAATTCCATCACTACTGAAGTACCTGGGTTTTCGGATGCCTCAAATAATGCGTATGGTGGATGCATTTATGTAAGAACAGTAGATACTATTGGGAACATCACTGTTAGGTTACTTTGTGCGAAGTATCTCCTGTAAGGGTAATATCAACTCCACGACTTGAGGTTTGTGGGGCTTTAGTATTGGGCAGTCTGCTCTTGAGACAAAGCATTAAAATCTTAGAAGTAATAAATGTCTCAGAATTCAAACATAGTGGTTGAGGTATCCATCTGGCATGTCTTCAAAATATTTATTGGAAAAAGGCATCACCAGGAAATCTAATCAATGAAGAATTCAGCAATGGCGCCATGTTTCACACTACTCAGAATCCAGACATATTTGTTATCCACGATGGAGTAATACCCACATGTGACAATGAGATGTGGTGGCATGGCCCAGAATGGCTTAGAATGTCTGAGGAATTTTGGCCAAAATCTGAAATCGCCGTGGAAGATTTGCCTGAAATAAGATCCAGCCTAAAGGGTTTGGTAACAACAAATGAATTTTCCACATTTATTTCCGATAGATATACAAATCTAAATAAATTCAAACGGGTTACTGCTGGGTTACTAAGAATTAAAAATGAAAATAAGGGTCTTTTAACCTCATTGGAGATCACCAACGCAGAGAAATGCCTAATTAGATCCGTAATAAGTCATCAGAAATAAACAAATGCATATACTGCCATGTTTGTTAATTTTTCTTATCTCTTCCAATGATCTTCCAAATTTTCCTATTTCATTTCTGGATAAAAAATAGGCATCACCCCAGGCACTTCTCTTTTTTCCAATAATAGATATTTTAGCAATGGGGATGTTTCAAGAATATAAATCTCTGTGACAGAATCCATGATCATTATTGAAGTAAAAATTGCCAACTGTATTTGTACGTAAATGAAATCATCCAATGTAACCACACGTTCGTACGATTTGGTTCGTAAGAATTCGTACGAAGAAATTTTCGCACAAATTCTTATCCAATAGGCCGATAGGAGTATTTCTCCGATCTAGCTGGCCTAAACTCGTTTCTCCTAACACAGTAAAGGTGGGAAAAATGCAGCTAAAGCCTCAGTCCTGGGTACGTCAAACAAGGTTATACTTGCTTGAAGAAGTAGGTTGATCATGTGAAATATAACAATTGAGTTCGTGAGATCACGTTTCAGTGTTCATTTGTCACGTTGAAAACTATAACTTATATTTGATTATTCTGGATTATGAAAGGCCAGGTATGTAAGTTGGTAATGACATGGAATAGCTTATTTTAAATATGAGATAGGGCCCAAGAAAAGACCCCGTTTGTTTTTTGCCAATTTTTATTATTACTTTCTATATTCAATGGAGCATTTGTTATATTTCCCGATGAGTCCCGAAAAGGAGTTTTTTTACAAAGTGAGTGTTTTAGGTGTGTAGTCAATAACTCTGGAAAAATTAGCCGCTAGAGACCGCTAATCTTGAAGATATTGATTCAGACCAAATCAATGGGTTTCGATAAATTTTTTTTTATTTAGTTGCTTTTTATTATTAATGGGCGAATATTATTTTAGGGACTTCCGGATATATACAATTTTCGAAGAGAATAACTCTTTGAAATCATGAATGAACAGAATATTCCCAGTTTAGACAAGAAAATAGAATTTCTTGAGGATTATCTGCTCGACAAAAACGATTATTCAGAAGAACAAGGGGGTAAAATAAAACGGGAATTTTCTAGGTTTAAGTCAGAATATCACCAAAGATGGCACAAAGCCAGTAAGAATAAACAATGTTTCTTGGAAAGAAACTCAAGTTGGCTGGAGGGAACCTTCCAGCTACCTCAACTAGCCGTGCGTCCAGGAGGACGTCCCCAGAAATTATTTAGCGAGTGTAGAGAAAGAAGTAAAAGAAGAAGAACTAGGATAAATTCGCAGGGAAACAGATCTTTAGATTCTTTGTCATGCTACCCAATCGTAACTCTATGAATCTGGACAACGGAATGCTTCCATAGCGGTCAAGGAAATCACAAGTGATCCAAATCTTGCAACTAAATGTAAGGGACTGCTATCTGGCGATCAAGAAAAAACTAATGAGAAGCTCTCCACTATGCAAACGTTATCTTGTGGAATCTATTCTCCCATCAGGTTTTCCAACTGATCATTCACTAATAGAAGGAGAAGATTATTGGGTTAAGGAAAGTAGTTTCTCTTTGAATTGCACGGAAAAAACTTTCCAACGTGCTTGGGATCTTTCTCTTGTCAATATCGCTGCCAACAAACTACTTGAAAATGCGAAATTGGGTAGGTGGGTAGAAAATTGAAGAAAAAATAAATTTTTCATCAAGCATTTTCCGAAATTTACGACATAACCTGACATTTTGCGATTTTTGTGAAAATATGTCAAATTTGACAGGTAAAGCCGAACGATAAAACCAGTGTTCACTGTCATTTCGCATTAATTTCGAAGCAAAAACTGTTCATGGAATCAAGAATTGCATAAACTAAATAATAAAAATAATTCCCATATTGATGACTTTTTGATGGACACTGTATGTAAATATACATTCCAAAATTGCACATTGATCACCTCTATATGGATCAAAAATGAAATACAAGCAAACCGAACAAGAACCGAAGAAATAGTTTTGGCCATCTAGATCGACAAAATACCACTAGTGCGCCGCCTGGTCAGAAATAAACAAATACTTATACTGCGTTTGCTCACGACCATTTCTTGCGAATCCGTACGAGTTCTTAGCATTTCAAATACAACCAAAATATTTTGGTTTTTTTGTCAGTTGTTCGTACGAATGGCAGTTATTTTGAAAATTAATTGCGAAAAGCTGATAAGTTCAGTTCAGGAAAGACAGTCTCTATGATATTGAAAAAACAAGCAATATCACAATAGAGAATTAAATAAAAAATTATGGAAAGAAGTGGCAACTGAAATGAAATTAGGCGGTAGGTATTTTCCACTTTTATAATGTATTTATATAAGAACTATACAGTACTATTTTATTTATTTTTATTTTATTATAATTAATTCACTATATTTTAATAAAATCATTTGTTTGTGAAAAGTCGTTTTACTTACTGTAAAGTTGAAATCAGTTTATGCTTTGGCAAGATGCACTCTCGAAAGTTCTAGAATCTAAAAATATGACTTTCAATATTATCTCAAATATAGTCGATTGTGTCATTCTGATATACCCAAAACAATTTTTATTTTCATTATTTTTATAACTCTCTTATCTCCTCAAATGATCTTCGAACTTTTCCTTTAATCAGTAGGCTCAATTTTAGTACATACGCATTGATATTGTAATATTAAAATATAATTTGCTTTTAAATTTATTAAAGTTATGACGCGTACACTTGCTAAACACACAATAATGGAGAGATTATAACGCGTATGACTTGGTTGACAATAGTAAGAGAGTTATAATGCGTACTTGCTGAAATACATGATTTATTATTGTCAGTATAAAATCTCTACTTACCTAACTCCATCAGCAATATCCGAACTTTGCAGAAAACATGTCAGGATCCTTATTGGGGTTATTATTTTTATTATTTATTATGTACAAAACCTGTATACACTCAACAAAATAATCGTCGCACACACACTGTCAATGAAATGAAAGACAGAAACGAAAATAACTGGCTTTGCTTTCTATGAGAGAGAGAGAGAGAGAGAGAGAACAGACAGAAGAAACACGCGCACGCACGGCTTAAAAATTTTACCAAAAAGGCTCGTTACAACTTTTTGGTCTTAATTTATTCCGTCTAGCCCCCTTTCGCAACGCGCGATAAGGAACTTCGTTCCAATAGTCATCACCCCAGGCACTTCTCTTTTTTCCAATATTTCAGCAATGGGGATGTTTTGACTATATTTGTACGTAAATGAAATCGTCCAATGTAACCACACGTTCGTATGATATGGCTCGTAAGAATTCGTACGACCAATTTTTCGTTCGAATTCGCATCCAATGTAAACGCCGCCTATGCAATATTTACTTCTTCCAGAGGGAATTTTATAAACACATTTAATTTTATAAACACATACAAATTTTTTGCATTTCTTTTCGAAGGTAAAAAACCTTGAAAATGGATTACTAATATTTTCTAAATTTTGTATATTGATAATGATTTTCTGGTCTCGTCAATATCTATGGGGTCTTCTCTGGAGAAAATATACAAGCAATGTGATGTTGACTTGTTCGGTCCTTTATGGAAAGGTCCCAGAAATAATATTATGTGATGAAATAATGGACACAGTTACTCTATTCAAGTATTCATGAAGGAAAGGCATTGAGGAATTCTTGAGCATCTTTTTGACTGTGACACATTGGAGCAATGTTTCTGGCTTTCTGCCGATTTTCGAAAAGTTGTATTCATAACTACATGGGACGAATCTTCTATTCAAAGTTCATTTATTATCTCTGCGAATGCATTAATCTACGAAGGCGTAGAAGGGCCACTGAATTTTTTTATATAATTCCGTCTTAGTATCTGACACTAATTTTTTTATAATTCCGTTTATGAATTCCGACTTAACATTTCGGAATTTTATAATTCCGATTTATATCTCGGAATTCCGACTTAAACTCGAATTATATAATTCCGACTTAGTATCTCGGAATTCCTACTTAACATCTTGGAATTAAATAAGTAAGAATTCCGAGATACTAAGTTGGAATTATATAATTCCGAAATGTTTAGTCGGAATTCCGAGATACTAAGTCGGAATTATATAATTCCGAGATGTTAAGTCAGAATTCTGAGATACTAAGTCGGAATTATATAATTCTGAGATATTAAGTCGGAATTCCGAAATATTAAGTCGGAATTATATAAAAAAAATCAGTGACCCTTCTACGCCTTCGTATTAATCAGAACACCTTTCATTTTCCGAAAGGCATGTATGTATATTACACGTAAATTCATTCATCTCAGTACCTATATAGTATTCAAGAAACATTGTGACATTTATTAAAAAGAGTAGATGCCGCATATACTATTGTTCCGATTCTATAGAAATTATATGCTATAATGGAGCAGAATCATATAATTAACGATAACCAGCATGGATTTCAAGCAAACAAATCGACAAACACTGCTGTTCACTCTTTTTATGAAAACTTTCAAATCTGGTTGATGCAGGCGAGTGCCCTGTTGGGATCTTCTGTAATCTCAGCAGGGCGTTCGACTGCGTGAACCATAACATCCAAACAAATAAATTAATTAAAATTGGTTTCAGGGACTGCCTGAATGAATAAAACATATCTGTACGCACGTCGCTAGTATCTTAGTCTTCCAAGGGTGACTGAGCGATCAGTGACAACCTGTAACTCGGATTATCTTGACATCAGTGTAGGTGTCCCTCAAGGGTCAGTAGTGGGCCCATCTACACATTTCACGTTGTATGCGGACGATACGTCCATACTTATCTCGGAAAAATCTAACTATTCCTTGGAAAAAAGATGTAATGAAATACTTTCTAGTCTGTATGACTGGTTCTGCATGAACTCACTACACCTAAATGCAGGAAAAACTCAGTCAATGCATTTTCATAAAGGGAAAAAACAAGTGGCCTACCTTTTATGTAAATATTAATAATAAAGTTTTGGAAAATGTACCATGTGTAAGGTTTCTAGGCCTATACATTGATGAGTGTCTTGACTGGAGAAGACACTGCCAGGCAGTAATCTCGAAACTTAACTCTGTCAGCTATCTATTCGAAAAACATGAGAACAGTTCTGACGGAAAAAACAATTGATAATGTTATACTATGCTCAGGCCGAATCACGACTAAGATACGGAATACGTTTCTTCGGGCTATCCAACCTGTTTTAATGATGTATTTATCTCGCAAAAAATTGATTCGTTGTATCGCTGGTGTCTCTCATACCACTAGTTGTCGATTTTTTTTTAAAACCTTAGAAATTTTATTTCTTACCGGGTTTGTATATTTTCGAAGTATGTGTTTTTATATTTTGTAACCTAAACACTTTTAGGACAAATAAACAAATTCACTCCATTAATACAAGACAGCAAAATGACTTAGATGTACCATTTTCAAGAACTATTCTTCTATATAGAACACCCACTGTGACTGGGCAAAGGTTGTTCAATTAACTTCCGGCCAACATTAAATCATGTGTAACACTGAAATCATTTAAGCAATATCTTAGGAAATACCTACTGGAAGCTAGTTTTTATTCCCTGGACGAGTTTTAAAACGTTAGTTTCAGTTGTTTTAGTCCTAGTTCTTAAATTTTAGTTAATTACTTTTGACAAATTCTATACATGTTTCTCCATGTCATTAAGAAAATCAAGTATTATTATTATTATTATAGATAACCACAGCAGAACGATTCAACAAGTGGATACACTACACGGCTTTTATACTTATACTGTCACAAGTATAATGATTCTCCAGTGTCACTGATATCTCCAAAATCTGTCTGGAGTGAAAAAGCGTATATTATTTTTTTATAGATTTTTATTATTCTTTATACATTATTATATTTCACTTTTGTTGGAAGCATGTAAAAATGCCATTATTCACACTTAGTATGTGGCCGTAACAGCAACCCTACAGTTATTATCTATTTGATGGTTAGCGCGGGTTCATTTGGCCCACAACTCCAGAAATGAACTAGATAAAGTACAGAGACTGGCTTGCCTAGGAATGACAGGTGCTATGAGGACGATGCCTACCAGAGCTCTAGAAGTTTTGCTAGGACTGCCACCTCTGCATCTAGTCATTTAACATGAAGCCATGCGAATTGCCTACAACTCCAAGGTACAAGTCAATGGATTGGCACTGATGCATACCATGGACACTGCAATATTTGGAACAAGGCAAAGGAGTGCTGTGCAATCCTACAAATTGAAAGATATAGCATCTCGCTGGTTCTGAATTTTAAAAAGGGACCAAAAATAATAATCCCCACGAGGGAAAAATGGAAAGTCGTTGCGCCCGGCAGACTCCTTGTCTACGAATCAACCTGGTATACAGATGGATCAAGACTTAGGGGAATGTCCGGCGCAGGAGTATACAAGGAAAGATAGGATCAAACAAGATCACATCCAAATTGGTGTCCAAGTGTAGAAACGCCATAGAAAGTTTGCAAAAACAAGGAGAGTCAGCCTCATATGGGTTCCAGGACACACAGGTGTTCCTGGGAACGAAGAGGCAGACAGAGTGGCCAAGATTGGATCGGGAAAGACTCCAGTCGGACCGGAGCCGATCTTGGGAATACCCAATAGCATGGCCATCTCAAACATGGAGGGACTCCTGCAGAAGCAGTTCATCAAAACATGGCAGGAGGCGCCATGCATGAGTCAATCGGAGCTCCAATTAAAGGGGCCTTCGAGTGATCCTGTCACTCAACAGACGGGATATCAGGACTGTGACTGGGCTCCTAACGGGACACAATCACCTAAACAGGCACATGGAGCTCATCGGGATCACAGATGATCCCATATGCAGATGGTGCCTGGAAGATGACGAGACATCGTCGCACATCCTTACTGAGTGCCCCGCTCTGGTGCACAGAGGGAGATCAACCTGGGTAGCATAATTCTGAACCCAGAAGATGTCAAACAGATTCAGCTGAGAAAACTGCTGAGTTTCGTCAGAGAAATCGGCATGCCCAGCTGATTGTCAGATCACTTGGGCGCACAATGGGCCCAAGTAAAGAGGCCTACGTGCACGGGTTCTCCGGAACCAGCCCACCATGTGCACAGAAGAAGAAGACGTTTTTTTGCCGAAGTCGTTTGTTACTTATCTAATCATACACAATTAAGTAAATCTGTCAGCTATGTTTCTAACAAAACATTTCGTCTGAATTTTTTCTTATCGAGTTCATTCGTTGTTTTTGTTTCAAAAATATGTTTGAATCGAAAGATGAAACATTCAAATGAAATATAATTGGTATCAGAAAATGCTGACGGTCACACACATTTTTCGTTTTACCAGGCAAACATTGAAAATAACAATGAAAAATAACGAATCATTTTCTCCGGAAAAAAGACTATAACATTATTTCTTGAAATGTCTTCTTGGTACGCTCCTGTAATATAGTTGTTGATTTTTCGAAGGAGTATTGTTTTGGTAATATTGTATCAAAGCCAAGGTTATCATTAAAAAATCAGTAACGCATACCGACCGAAGATCGTGTCGAGTGAATCCCTATTTTCAAGTTGTTTGAAAATCCCCTTGACTTCTTCGAGAGGTCATCGAAAAATATTTTCGTTAAGTGCATAATGCATTTCAACAGAGAACTTGATAATGGATAACTGTGTGAGAGTGGTGATAGTGGTTAGCTTGCTGAATATAGGATTTGCTGTCTCCCCAGGTAAATAATTTAAAATCAGGTTATGTTTTAGACTATTTTGGCTAATAATTGAATCATCGAACTAAACGTAAACATCCTTCTCGGTAATCCTTCTTTTTAGTGTCACGCAATGAGCTAAAAACCAAACCGATTATCTGTCGCATTGTTCTAAAATATATATTAATACTTGTTGTACCTAGGAAATTTGATGTCTTAAAACTATTTAGAAAATAAAATATTTTTTGGGAGTAGATTTTATGGAGAGAAATTTGGCATCGATTTTCCTTTTTCAATCAATTGTTAGAACTCCTATATGACTAAGAATAGCCGTTTGGCGTTACTTACGTATTTACGTCTCCCGAACACGAATCCGAAATGAAAACGCGGCATTCTAATATTCATATACTGTCGCAGTCACAACTCTTCAAATATCAAATATTTTCTACCATTTAAAAAACACTCAAAATTTTTCGCTAATATCAGCACAATCTACAATCTCCCCAGTACACCGTTCGGCCTTAGTAATAATAGCCTAACCTGGCAAATTTTCACGCTAGGAACGGGAAAATATTATGATTATTATTATTCTGAGATTAGTGAATTCACAGTTTTTTATTAACACGTTGATAGACACTAACGTCATACGGCATCATAGAGGTCGGTGACAATTGCGACACAATGCCAGACTGCGTCTTCACACATCCGGATTAAATTGAACAGAACGCGGAACGGCGTTCAATTTTGCATAGTTGTTATAGAAGATACGTGATTACTGTCACGGATTGTGTGCAATAGATTTGAGTAGTGTCGTTTTCTTGCATAAAATATTGGTTTAAATCCCCACCTTGCCCGCCAAGAATTTGCCCCTTCCAATTTCATCGCAACGCCGTACGGCGTCGTCTTAGCCAACATTTAGTTGTTTTTGCTGTGTCACGCGATGTACAGTGTGGAAAAAATATACAATTTGTAACCGTCACCATTAAGGAAGAAAACATCACTCACTTTTTACCGTTGAGGGAACGCAATAAGGTATAAAAATTTAAAGACGCAAGAATGTTATATTATAAATTTTTACGCCAGAAAATGTTTATTTTGTTCTTTTGCGTTGCCAATTTTTTGAGTTGCTTTTTTTCCAAAGATACTCAGAATAATATTTACGTTATGAGTACGATTTTTTTTGAAGAAACTTAGGAGAATATTTTATTGTATTGCAATGTTTTCCATGGATAGGATAATATTCCATTTTTTGAGTTACGAATGTTATGACAAAGATACTTAGAATAATATTTTAGTTTTCGAGTTACGAATATTTTCCAACTTACGATAATATTTTATTTTTCATGATTTACAAATTTTATTAATAAAAGGAATTTTCCATGTTTTTTATTTTATTTCTTTTTGCAGACGACTACGTAACTTTAGAACGCCGATAGACGTTCTGTCCGTTTTCAGTAATTATTAGTCTTTAAAATGGGCTATCGGCGTCAAAATTAAAAACTTGAAAAATTTTTTTTTATGTTTCTATATCAATAATTGAAAATTCCAGGCTATTACCTCATAATTACACAAGTCTGTCTGTGTCACAGCGCAAACGATTTCTGATTTCCCTGTGTCCGTCAACGTTAAAATTATACAAAACTAAAAATTTCTTGATTTTTCCAATGAATATGTACCGGTTTATTCACTCTAAATTACAAAAAAAAAGTTAAATGTAAAAGTTTTGTGGTTATGACTGAATTTTGATAAAATGCTATCAAAAATACATGTGCAGATTTAGGTTATTTTTTAATGGGATACCCTGTATATTATTGAATTTTTTGAATTATTTTTTTCTGATTTCAAAAATATACCATATGTTACCCCTATCTTATACCGTTTTTGAGTTATTAAATGTCAAATAACTCAGTTAGACTAGTTGTTACTATAAATACCTATACTATGAACAAGTAACAACAAGTGACAACTATATTATGTTTGTTTAGTGACATTTCTTCAATGGAATAATCAAAATAGTTCACAGTGAGGAAGAAAAAGTTCAAATATTTATACAAAAATAGATAACAAAGATTTATTTAGGAAATTTAAATAACATGATAATTCATAGAAGATTTTCAATGTGTCCACAATTATTGTCAATGCATAATTGATAACGTCTTATATTTGTAATTGCATTGGAAATTGCTTCATTATTTACCTTCAGATTCTCTCTATTTCGAGTCGAATCATGTCTTTAATGAGTTGAATATTATTATTATAAACAATATGTCTTTTAGAAATCCCCAGAAAAATGAATCCATAGGGGTCAAGTCCGCACTGTTAGGTGGCCATTTTATACTTCCATTATTTCCTAACCATATTGGATTACATTATTCAAATGTTTTGGAACGGGAAAGACACTATGAGGAGTTGTCCCATCTTGCATCCAAATCATAAGTTCAGTTTCCGAAAAAGTATGTGAAAGAATATTTTCTACTTCTGGGATGAGTATTTCTTGATAGCTAACTATGAAAGTTAACATTTTTAAAGTAAGCTAGAAAATGACAACTATATTGTTTGTTTAGTGACATTTCTTCAATGGAATAATCTAAATGGTTCACAGTAAGGAAAAAAAAGTTCAAATATTTTCTTGTTATATACAAAACAACAAAAATAAACTTGTAGTAAAAAGTGCATATTTACCAAAAGTGATTAATACCTCCAGTTTCCGTAGAAAAAAGCGAGTAGTTCAAGAAAACCAGGAAGAACAGCTAGATATACTGCTTTATTTCGAAGGTAAGCCTATCCATATTAATTCGCGAATAGACTTTTTTGAAACATTGTATTATGTTTTAGAAAATTCTGAATGTAGTTTAAAAAATGTAGGCCATCAATTATGTAAAAGTTTCTACAAAATCAAACGTACTTTGAAAAAAAAACAACTACAAACCATATACAATTTAACCCGTACAAGTTTTAACAGAGACTCATAAGAGGAAAAGGCTGGAATTTTGCCAACACATGATTCAAAATTTTAATGAGGATCCCGATTATTTAACTCCAATATTATGGACTGATGAGTCATCCTTTTCTACGGCAGGAGTTTTCAATAGAAAAAATCAAGGGTCGTGGGAAAAAAAGGCAACAGAAAAATATTGGTAAAACAAATGAAGAAAAAGGAAGAAAAACTGTTAGTGTTTGGTGCGGAATTTTTAGAAATAAAATTGTTGGCCCTATATTTTATGATTATATATTAATAGGAGTTACCTATCAAGAAATACTCATCCCAGAAGTAGAAAATATTCTTTTACGGAATTTTTCGGAAGCCGAGCTTGCCAGTATGATTTGGATGCAAGATGGGGCAACCCCGTCCTGCCACTTGAATAATGTATTCCCAATATGGATAGGAAATAATGGAAGTATTAAATGGCCACCTAACAGTTCGGATTTGACCCAATGGAAATTCAACTCATTAAAGACACGATTCGACTTGAAATAGAGAATCTGAATGTCAATAATGAAGCAATTTCCAATGCACTTATAAATATAAGAAGACGTTATCAATTATGCATCAACAATAATGGTGGACACAATGAACATATTTTATGAGTCATCATGTTATTTAAATTTCCTAAATAAATCTTTTTTATCTATTTCTGTATACATTTTTGTACTTTTTCTTCCTCACTGTAAACCATTTTGATTATTCCATTAAAGAAATGTTACTAAACAAACATAATATAGTTGTCATTTTCATAGCTTACATTAAAAATGTTAACTTTCATAGGATAGGTGTTTACCGTAACAACTAGTCTTAAGTTACATTCCAAAAATTCAATAATATACAGAGTATATATTGATAGCATTTTATCAAAATTCAGTCATAACAACAGAACTTTTACACTTAACTTTTTTTTCTATATGCAATAATAACGATGATAAGTGATGGGTAATTTATAGTGAATAACCCGGTACATACTTCACAATTTTCATACTTGAAACTGAAATCATACATTTTTTTATACATCTCTAATAGAGACAAGTTTGTTTTTGTAATTTTTTCATTTTCCTCTCATTTGATGGATACTTGAATACATACAGTTCTAGTCTGAACGTGCTGCTGAACAATCCATGAATGTGATCATTTTATACAGTGCGGCTTATTATAGCCCCCCCACCCCTGTTAACTTTTGAACGGTTCGACCTAACACAATGGGACAAAAACCGTTTTGAATGATATCATCGATACCACTTATTGAAATTAAAGACATTGTGATTGCTCGATAAATGGCGCGGAGGGCACATCAACTCAAAAATTTCAAAAAGCATCGGGAGGGGGGGGTCAAGTGGCACATCGTTGAACAGATAATTCAATTATCTTTTCAACCATCCTATGTTTTTCGAATTTTGTTTGAACGTTTTATCTCAATATACATTTTAAATGTCAAGTATACGTGCGGATCTGAATGGTACCCTTACCTCGATAACTTTTGAACGGTTTGATGTGAAACAATGAGACATGAAATATATTGAATGGCATTACCGGTTCTACTTTCTGAGAGAAGATACATTACAATTACTCGTCAGAGCGCGCTGGGGGCACATCAACTTGAAAATTTCGAAAGGCATAGAGGTCGAGTTGCACATCGTTTAAAAGGCAATTCCATTTTTCTTTCAACTATGGTTGTTCTACAGAATCACAATTGCGAGTGCGACTTTTTATAGTCCCCCCCCCCCTCTCTGTTAACTTTTGAACGGTACGACATCTATGTTCTAACAACGGGACCAAAACTATTTTGAATGATATCACCGATACTACTCTTTGAAATAGAAGACATCGTGATTGCTCGATAGACGGCGCGGGGGGGAAGAGGGGGAAGAGGGGGAAGAGGGGGAAGAGGGGGAAGAGGGGGAAGAGGGGGAAAATTACTTAAAAATTTCAAATAGCATAGGGGGTCAAATGGCACATCGTTGAAAAGATAATTCAATTATCTTTTCAATCATGTATATTATTTTTAATTTCGTCAATTCTTTTTTCACAACATGCATTTAAAATTTTGTTATACCAACGAACTCTATTTAGCTCTCAACAGGTGTGAAAACAAAAAAAAACACCTGGTTCTGACAATATTTCCTATGAATTTTTGAAAAATTTACCCCATAACTGGGTACTCTATCTCACGTGTTTGTTCAATAATATCCTAGAGTCCCAAACTATTCCCAATGGCTGGAGTGAAATTATTCTAACGATGTTGCACAAAAAAGGCTCACTCGATAACCCATCCAATTACAGAAATATTGCTCTTATCAACTGTTTGGCGAAATTATTCACCCAGTTGCTACGTAACAGACTCGAAGACTGGGCAGAAATTCCAAAATAATTCCAGAATGCCAATCAGGGTTCAGAAGTGGAAGGGGATGTGCAGATAGTGTTTTCGTTCTCACTTCCACCATTCCGCTCCACCTTCGCCTGAAGAAGAGAAAAGTGTTTGCACTTTTTGTAGATTTCAGACGCGCTTTTGATTCCATTAACCACAACCTTCTCTGGCACAAACTTTATGCTTTAGGAGTTAGTTCGCGGTTCATAAACATCCTACGAAACTTATATGAATCGGCATATATGAGGGTAAAAACACAGGACGGGTTCACAAAAATCTTTAACATAACTACCGGAGTTCTCCAGGGCGAATCTCTCAGCCCTACCCCTTTTCTCTCTTTTCATTGCTGATATTGAAGACTACTTCAAAAAAAAAAGGGGGCGCAAGGTATAAACATCGACAACAAGCAGAGCTTGCTCATGTTGCTTTACGCGGACGATCTAGTAATCTTCTCTGACTCCGAAGTCGACCTTGCAAAAAAACTTCGTATACTCGGAGAATACTACGATGAAAATATACTTACAGTTAATGTGGAAAAGACCAAAATAATCCAGTTCTGTAGATCTTCTAGCCAAAGAACCGACTGCAAGTTCACTTACAAAAATCTCCCAATCGAAAGCAACAATAGATACACCTCTTTAGGGGTTACTTTCTTGTCATCATCATTTTTTCGAGAAATGGCATATTCTACTGCGGAAAAAGCTGTACTCCCTTTGATGGCTAACTCTAGGTTGAACAACTGGCATTCACGCATAAAACTGTTTGATTCCTTTGTGGTTAGTATCCACTTGAATTCTATACCAGTGTGGGGGCTGCGCTACTCAGAAATATTAGAAAGGGTACAGCTGAAATTCTTCAAACGCCTTCTTCTTTTGCCGAGCAATACCCCGGATTACGCTGTTAGGCTCGAAACTGGACAGGTCAAGATTTCGTACACAATATTCAAAACCACTCTCAGGTTCCTAGATAAACTGTTGGTCATGGAAGACAATCGCCTTCCCAAAATTTGTTTTTCTCGACTGGTATCCCTTAATCACACTGGTGTGGATATCAGATACAATTGGGTCTCACAACTCAAAAAAGAACTCGACTTCGCCGGCTCCGAGTACTCCATCAATGAACTCAACATCCACAATCTCAGACAAAGTAGGAAAGCACTTCTCTCTAACTACAAAAAGAAACTCTATGACTCTGATTTTTCCCTCGCCACTCGCACGACCTCACTTACACTATATCGTAACTTTAAAATAACCCCCTTTCCTCAAGGATACTTACTTCTGAAAGTTCCCATCCAAACTATTAGGACCCTTGCTCAAATTAGGATGATCAAATTAACATACAATGGCAGTACATATCGAATAAACCCCAATGAAATATGCACCATTTGCAATCGAAATGAGCTTGAAACCCTAGAACATATCCTTTTTAATTGTCCAATATATTCTTCCATGAAACCTTCAGATGCTCACTGTCTTTCCAGTTACAACAATTTCATCAGTCACTTCGAGAATGTTGCACCTACTGAAGCTAAAAAACTGTCCTCACATATATGGAATGTACTTAAACTACGTTCATTCGTTCTAAACGAATGAAAGGTTCCATGTAGCCTAATTTATGTCCTGATGTAATCAGATATGTGTTTGGGATTACACAAATGTATTGTTATCTCCCTTTTATTGATTTTATTTTTTGTTCTATTTGTATGACTTTTCTCGCTAATAGTTTCTTTTTTCTCCTTTTATTGTGACACTCTAATATATAACAAACTGAAGCTCTTGCTATATTATATGTATTCATTAAAAGCAATAAAAATTTATAAAAAAATAATACTTGACATTTCAAATGCATATTGTGAAAAAACGTATTGACGAAATTAAAAAAAAATTAGATGGTTGAAAAGATAATTGAGTTACCTTTTCAACGATGTGTCGCTTGACCCTCCGTGCTATTTAAAATTTTGAAGTTGGTGTGCCTCTTCGCGCCATCTATCGAGCAATCACTACGTCTTTCATTTCAAAAATTAGTATCGGTGATATAAGTCAGAATAGTTTTCGTCCCATTGCTTTACATCGAACCGTTCAAAAGTAAACAGGGGGGGGGAGGACTATAAAAAGCCGCACTGTATAAAATGATCACATTCATGGATTGTTGTGACTAACTCTATGTTTTGTTCCTATATTATTGTTTGTCACATTATGTCGATTTGGCTTTTGTTTCTTTTCCTTTAGATTTCTCCTGATGAAGTTAATAAAAATTAATTAAATATTGAGAATTATGAAAAACGAATGAGTTTTTATTAGTCACAGACCGCATACCTGAAACCTCACCTGTTCCTCAATATATATATATATATATATATATATATATATATATATATACATGTAAAGTGGGAAATTGTTGTATGAGAAAGGAATTTGTGGCATAATGGACAAATCATTAAATTAAAGAAAAAAAAGCATCCTCAGGAAAGCAGAGGGTCGTGGGTTCGTGTCCCACCTGAGGATGCTTTTTTCTTTAATTTAATAATTTGTCCATTATGCCACAAATTCCTTTCTCATAATTTCTCTCGGACAACAATTTCTCACTTTACATATATATTTGGCTAAATCTTGTCAGTGGTTGGAGATCACCTTCCTAGACATCTTCTACTGAAATCGTCAAGTCGACGATGATGCTGGGTTGAATATGTACCGGGTCTCGACGGCCATTGATAAGTACGTTCGATTTTCGATTCATTTCTCCAACATTCGCATTAAATTAAGGAATTAAAGTGTTCGCAGGTGTGTGTCGATAGAATTCTGTAGTTTTCACGATCGTTGAAGATACCGAGAATTATTCTAAATCTCTTCTGAGGTTGATCTGAGTGACAAACACCCCAAGCAGCATTATAGTGACAGAAACTGATACTGCAACTTCGACTCGGTGGTTATCACGTAATCACCACTAAATCTACCACTATACAGTGAGAATAACTAAAATGTTATATTTGTAAGGTTGTAGTCACGTAATTCTCATCTATGGTAGGGACTCCACAGTTCCATAACTTATTAGTGTCATTGGAGGTGTCTGAAACATTATGGCCACTGAGTAAATCACTTTAAAGGTTTTCAAACTTAAAAAGGGAAAATAACCGTTGCGGTAACCATCCTGTACCACTTAAATATCACTTAGAAGTCACAGTCACTTTCAAGAGAGTATGATAGTTTCCGTGACGTTTTGGTAACTTCCATAAAACCTTCAATGTGGCAGGCAGTTGATTGTGATATGTGGTGATGGTTGCCACGTTCTTGCTATCTCCATAATTGATAGCCACAGTACGCATTTAATAAAAGTCACTACAAATTAGAATAACCTTCAAAATTCACCATTCCGTGCGATGACCAAAGCTAACCTGAGTTTTCTCAAATTATTTTATCGTGGCTTACAAAAGTTTAACCTGTTACGTGAAACATGAATGATATTCAATCAATATGAAATGGGTTAGGCCTTTTCAATGGACAATTTTCCTTGAATTTGAAGTGACCGTGGATTGGTCCGAGCGATGGCGAAAACTAACCTAACTTTTCTCAAATTATTTTATTGTGGCTTACAAAAAGTTCGTTTTACCTGTTACGTGAATATATTCATTCAAAATAAAATGGGTTATGCGTTTTCAATAGACAATTTTTCTTGATTTTGTATAAAAAGGGTAATTTAAATAGATCGGATCTCTGACTTGTGCTCCTGCTTAATATTTATACCTTAATTGTTAATTCTGTTTGCATAAATGCCATCATTTTCATTACTTGTTATTGATAATTGTTACTTGATAATTGTTGATTGGAGCTGCATGAATCCACTATACTTGCTACATGTCCTTTTTTAACAATTAATGAACATGTACCCACATTTTCGAGGTTATAACTTTGGAGTGGCAGGTTATAATAGCCCGACGTGTTCGCCCCTTCCAAGGGTATGAGACCTATTGTAATTTCAAGATTATAACTTTGAAGTGGTGCGTCATGGGCCTGCGACGTGGGTGCCACTTTCCAGTGGTGGAATAGTTAATAATTTAGTTCCACTGGGCACTTTATGATGGCAGGAGCTTTAGAGTGGTATATTTACACTTTCTGACACTTTAAAGTTATATTCTCCAAAAGCCGCCATATTTACAGGAATATGCTGGGTCGCCATTATTAGAGGAATGATCGAAATATTCAATAAAGATTCATTTGTCGTCAGCACTGCATCAAAAGTAGTAATTTATTACGTAAGTATTTGTTTCAACTACCCAATATTGATAAAACAATGTTTGAGGAATTTAAGTACATAATTTCAGGAGCGAGTTATTTCCAAAATTATAATGTTTTCCTTAAATAAAGATTATTCAGATGGCGCGTGCTCACAATCGAGCTATAACACCCATATTTCACATAAAACTTTCAATCGTTTTAATTTTATCCCGATCAGAAATATCCAAATTCAATATACTTACTGCGTTTGTATGTTTATATGTTATATATTTTTATAGTTGATCGAGTATTAGAAATGAATCAGGCAAAATGGAAGAATGAGGAACATTTATCATAAAATTATGTTGTTGAACAGAGATCGAGCTACATATTATTTACACAAACGCAGTCAGTTGTTTAACGTGTCTAGTGTCGGCCACTACATATCCGTTTTTGCCAGGTGACCACAACGTGGTTGGAATGTGGCTATCTGAGATCCAGGAACGTAGATCGGAACGTAGCAGCCACCAAAAAAGTCTTCCCCATTTTGGTAGCCGCCGCGTGATAGAACCGTTTATATTACGTGGCAGTGGTTGTCAAACACCTCCAAATTTTTCAGAATCGTGGCCGCTACGTTCCGTCCACTAAAAATGCTACTTGGGACTGCGCGCCAGGGGCGATGGATATATTGATTTTTGCGAAAAATAATATAGGCTCAAAATTATTACGGATTCGTGATCGGGACATCAACTTTAGTACCAATCCATATTTTTGCAACAATTTTGAGTTCTAAAAAATCCGAATTTGTCTCACTCCCATGGAAACGCTCCCGTTACTTCCGTAATTATTGGAGGAGAATTCTGTAATTCTCACGATCATTATATATATATATATATATATATATATATATATATATATATATATACATGCGCGCCAGGGGCGATGGTTATATTGATTTTCACGAAAAATTATATTTGGCTAAAAATTCTTACGGATTCGTGATTAGGACATCAACTTTAGCACCAAACCATATTTTCGATGAACAATTTTCAGTTCTGAAAAATCCAAATGTGTATCACTTCCCATGGAAACGACCCCGTAACTTCCGTAATTATTGGAATAGAATTCTGTTAATTCCACGATCGTTAGATATACCTAGGTTGAGTCTAAATCTTTCCTGGGGTTAACCTGTGTGACATACACTGCGCGCTAGGGGCGATGGATAGAACGATTTTTGCAGAGTTTATGACTGTAGAACGTGATATCAAGTGATAATTATCACTGATGATGCAGTATTATTGAGAAATATTTCTCTAGCCGTTGTTCCTTTAATGAATATTTCATATGATTTTTCAAATTTTCAAATGATGATCCAGCAGTATATTTCGTAACAATATAAAAATATATTTTAACAAATGGATGAAAATGGAAAACTGAACAAACCAAAGGTGTGATTGGGTGTCCTCTTGCTCTTAGAAGAGGACGAATGCTTCTCCACTTATAAGGGATTTTGGGGATATCGGTGATACTCTGGAGTCATTGAACTTGTACCATGTGCCTGCATAAGGGTGTCTACAGTAAGCCGTGTAGTGACCACTATAGATTATTCCACTATGGTTGGACACAGCATATAAGTGGTAAAGACACGGTGTTACGTTATCTGCTGCATAATTTCTCAAACCTTCGAGAGGAAAGTCAATGGTGGCATTTAGTTTTCCCATAAATCTCCCCATCGGCGAGAATCGTTTCAAGTGAATTACTAATATTTTTGGTAGATAATGACTTTGTGCATTTTATCATTTTCTTACAATTACAACAAGTTGGTTTTTCTTCGCCGTCCAAAATTTCTTCCCTGGTAAACGAGTCTAAACATTGTGAAAGACTGAGCTGGCCAGTATTCTGTGGAATATGAAGTGAAAGGTCCCAGAAGGGGTCAAAAGAGACAGAAAAATAGCCGCATGAAATACAATTCAACGATGATTTTAGTTGACCAACAAAATTATCGACAATTTTCGAGTTATCCATTCTAAGATATCTTGACCAAGACTCCTGTGCCTTTTCATGGTCACTCAATATTTCATCGATTTCTTTCAAGGTAGGTTTGGGCTTTTCTGTCACTCTGTTTACATCTTCATGAAGACCTTCCAGTAAATATCTGAGAAATTCTTGAGCGTCCTGTTGAGCGTACCCCATGAAACGAGCTGCAAGTTTTTGTATCTGGCTTTTAAAGGAAACAGTATTTACCACCTTATCAGACAAATCTTCCGACCAAAGATCTTTTATCACTAACGCGAATTGTTTTATCGAAGCACCCTTCATATTTGATATGCTTGTGTTGATATCCCTCAGATACTCGAGCAACCATTTGGTGTTCGATAAACATTGTATAATGCTGTTCATGAAACAGGCATTTCCAATGTTTTTCAGACCTTTCAGACCAGAAATTTTGGCATTTCCGTGTACTAGGGACTTGATGGTGTTATAACTAACAGAGCTGTGCTCTCTGATACGATGATTTTTACTGGCACTGGATCTGTGTGGAAGGAAGATGACGCTCTTTGATGAAGAATTACATGGAGATATGGAAGGTCGTGTTGATTTTGACAAGTCATCATCAAGAACTGAACCAAGGGATTTATATGAACTCTCCCTAGGAAAAATCATGCTTTGAGGATTTAAAAATAATTTATTCAGTTGACGTGATGAAGGAATAGTTCCCGAAACAGAAGCGGCATTACCCCTCTGGATCGCAATGCTGATTCTTTGGATCAAAAATGAAGTTGCTCTCCTATCATTGGCCACTTCTGTTATTCGTCTTCCTATGTCTTCAAAAGCATTGGGACCGAATACTCCAGAAGTCTCAACGGCAACAGGATAAAAAATATAGAGTTGTTGTAAATTTTGGTATTTTTTACTTTTAATTTTCTCGCCATTTACTGCGGCTGCTCCGGGACACTTGGAGGAAGCAACTACGTGTGAAGTGGCAACCGTGTCAACGCAGGTAAAATCCCAAACAGCTGGTTTTCCGAACTTCCATGGAATAAGTGTCATGCCGTCGGGGCGGTTACCATCGTCTCTGCTGACACCTGTAGGCTCTAAGATCAAAGGGATATTGGCTGTTGTTAATGCACGTTTCAGTAAATCATTGACTGCGTGATGACGGGATTGACTTCCTGCGCTGAACTTACAGCTCAAACCGTGGGTTCCTTTCTCATCTACAAGAGCACCACATTTGCACGTGTGAGGGACACAAATAGAAGAACCTAGTCGTTGTCCTATGGAAATTCTGAAAGATTCATTATCTAAAAGAGACCCAAGTGAAGCGGCAGGTGAAGCATTGAGCCAAGCTCCTGAATGGTGGGAAGTAACTGCTTTGATTCGAGCCTTTTCTTTTGCGGACAAGCAAATCCTTAGCAACCATTTCAATGAGTGGCGATCCCAAGCTTCTTGGAACTTTTTCATTTGTTCAGGTAACTTAGAATTGGTTTTGGGAAACCACTCCTGCTCTCCTTCCACAAAGAGATGGTTGGGTACGTTTGAGAGTGAATCGGGTAAGATCATATAAACTAATTGAGAAACACTACTGAAAGATGACAAATAAGTTGGAAGTTTAAAAGAGGAAGCCAAGCGTATTCCTAAGCCTCCTTTGGCGACAGGTAATGTTGCTTGACGCCAAGTATTGTCTTGAATATGCATCATTCGTTATTCCTCCCAATGTTTTTCGCAAAATAGAATCGAATTCCAGGAGTTGCTCTTCACTGTGCCATGTCGGGCTGCATCTCATAATATATGTTAACTTTGGAATTGCCAAACAGTTTTTCAGAATGAAAAATGCAATGTGTGTTGGAATATCACTCATTCTAGAAGCAATGAGTGACAGAGCCTTCTGTTTTTCTATGAGGCATACAGGAAGTGCTTCATCAGATAGCGGAGCGCCAAGCAGTTCCTGGAACGTGATTCCTGGTACAAGGGAGGTGAACTTCAACAATTGGTCTGGTTTCAAAGTACTCAAAGAAAACATTTTGCATTTATTAAAATTCAATTCCAAACCTACAGCCTTGGAAGTGGAAATGACAGTGCGTAAGCACTGAATCGATATCACCTCCGATAGAGCCATCATCCAAATACCAACAAATAAAATCACAATCCAACGATTTGGTTAATTTTTCGATTGCTAAACAAAATAACGCTGGGCCCAGAGGATCTCCCTGTTGAACTCCTCTTTCAGACATGATCAGGCTATCATCGAAAGATAGAAAAGTTATATTTTGGTAACACTGGTTAAGAAAGGGGAAGAGATTGGGGATCATATTCTTGATTTTGTATAATAAGATGTTTTGGTGGATCGAATTAAAAGCGTTCTTGAAGTCTAATTTCAAAAATATTTTGGATGATGGGTTTGGGTGATAATTGATGAACCGCCAGGTGTACCGAAACCAAATTGAACAGGACGAAATAGTTTACCCAGTCGATCCCGTACGTCTAAGCATCCAAGTTTAGCAACCAAATGACGATAAAATAATCCAATTGCGATTGGTCGGATTCCACCAGTTTTCTTCTTCAGAGCACAAAGAGCATACAGAGCACAAAGAGCATACAAAATGAGACAGATGTCTGGATTAACTTTACCTGCTAGCATAAAGTTACATAAGGATGTTATTGATGATAAATGCTTATCTTTCGAAAAACCTGAACTGTGGCTCAACAAGTCTTGAATGTGAGATGGTCTGAGAGAAGTCAATCCACCAGAAGATCCGACACGGAATGATTTAATTGTTTTCATTACATCAGACTCTGTATCTTGAAGGGCTTCATCGTCTGGAGCAGATAAATTGCATTGGTTAGAAGCAACGAGGTGTTTTGATTGCAGTTCTAAAAGTGTTGAAGAGTCAAAATTAGCAACAGTGTCACTTGAGCTTATTATTCGAATGGCCGAAGAAATATCTCCATCTGAAATTTTGCTTACTACTCTCTTGGTTAAATTTTGGATATTTGAGAAATTGTTCTTGAATGGCGTATAAGAGGTGATTGAATTTGATGGGTTGTTGATATTTTTCTTTATCAAAGTAGCAAGAGATTGATTATGTTTATGAATATCATGAGGAATGTTGAAAGTCCTATAAGCAAACATAAACAAATTTACCCAAGCTGCTATTGTGTTTTAATACACTCGTCAATAACTCTGCTTAAAGATAATGCTGCAGATATCCTTGTTGCTTTGGGTACTCTCTTAATAATGCTAGAATTCCTCTTGAAGTTTGACAGTTGAATTTGAATTCCTTTAATAGACTTGTTTTTTCATTTTGAACACTTTTTTCGATTTTGTGATGTTTTCGAAAATACTCCCCTCTGGAAGCTCAGCTAATTTGACTCCAGATATCATGGAGACTCATCCCCTGAATATCTAGCTATTGTTTGCGTTGTGAAAGATACGAGTTACCAGCAAAATTTCAGGGTCTTTGTTTTCACCTAGCATTTATATGAAATCATAAATGGAAGTATCGATTGACTTTCCCTTCAGATAGCCATGTTGTGAGTACTCAAGAGTTGTTCAGTGTAGAAGAAACATATAAGTCGAGTGCACATTGCTAATTAAAAAACTTTTGAGAGATATGGTAACAGACTCATCGGACGATCATTTTGTAAAAGTGTTGGGCCGTCTTTTTTACTCTTGACCAGTGCCATTTTTAATTTATCTGGGAATATACCTGCTACTACTTATGTGATATATGGGGTTGAATGGTCATAAGCATAAAATTCCATAATACAATATCACATTTCATAACATCCGCCGTCGCTTGTGAAAGGTCATTAACCCTAGAAAATTCTGCTTTTCCGGTCACTGGAAAATTCTCGATTGTTCGGCGTGACGTCAACCATTCAGTCACGCCACATTCTTGTGATCCGCGTGGGCGACTAGACATAATAACATGTTGTGGCGTAATGTTTAAAATGTTACCTTTTCAGAAATAATAATAAAAGGGTAGACTCCGTTTTACATATAGGGGGATTTATTATATATTTGCTTTGTTACCATCAACAAAAAAACAAGCTGTGAAATAAGAATAATAATTTTTCTATTCCAAAAAAGTATAATTATTGAAATGAACTACATAAGAATTTGAAAGTTTACCAATAATCAAAAGCAGCGCGGAAAAATCTCAATAATCTGCTTGGAAATTAACTGAAATGAAATCGTCTGTAAAACACAAACTAATTTATAAAGGTTGAAAAGAGAAACATTCTCAATTGAATATTGAAATAGAAAGATTTTTCTGTGAATTGAAAAATCCACGATAAAAATAAAGTTATTTTTGTGAATATCTAACATAACAGAAAACAACCATTTCCCCTGGTAAAGCCACACTGGACATTGAACTACATCTGATAGATATTTTGAAAGGACCCTAACTCAATTCTTCCGTTCTTCCCGATAATCGAGGAAGCGTGAAATAGATTTTCGTCGACAAAAATGTATTGAAGACCTAGTGAATGCGATGCCAGTCTTGCATCAATGTTACAAATAATTTCTGGTGAGTGCTCCTTCTTTATCTCATTCATCTATATGAGTTCTTAATTAAGACTGGAATAGAAAGTCGAATTTTTACTTTCAGATTTTTCTTTTGAGTAAGGGTCCTTTCAAAATATCCATCAGATGTAGTTCAATGTCCAGCGTGGCTACAGCCGGGGAAGAAGTTGTTTTCTGTTATATATTCTCAAGAATAACTTCATTTTCATCGTGAATTTTTCAAATCACAGAAAAATATTTCTATTCAATATTCAATTGATAATGTTTCCCTTTTCAACATGAATACCCCACAATAGGTTATCTTGAACGATTGAAGATAGTGACTAATGTTTATATTTAAGTCGCATATGATTCCACATCTGAATTTATGAACACCCTGTTCATATTTTCAAACAAATTAATTTATGAAAGGTTCAAAATGTGTAAATTATGATATATGTTTTTTTTGTTATTTCACTATCCCAGTAAACACATAAGGTGTCTGAAACATGTCAACGGAACCGTAATAGGTACCATTTGAAACATTCAAAAAATACGTTCCAGAAATATATCGTAAACATTTCATGTACGGAGCAGTGTGTCTGTAATGTTTCAAATGTACAGATAAAACATGTTAACAAATTTTTCTTATAAAATAACTGAAAGGAAAGTTATGTTTCTGACACAATAAAAATATACTTACAAAGAAGTATTCAAATAACCCACGCTATTATGATTGTTTCGTCAAGCCACCGGGCTCTAGTGTATCACGTGATCAGTTGTGACCAATGAGGACATTCCGATATTTAATCATCGGCCAACTGGACTGACCATTTTGTGTCTTGTGACTCTTTTGTTTGGTTACTTTTATCATTTATCAGTTTTATCGAATGTGCTTGGACTGCATGGCCGTGAATTTCAATTTGAGGTCTAGTTCAATGTGTTCTGACTATAAATACTCGTCAGAAATATCAACAGGTATGTAATTAATTGGTATACGATCCCTAGCTATTGGTTACAGTTTCAATACAGAAAAACAAATTATGAATTTGAAGGTTAAATAAAATGTGGCGGGATTCATGAACTAGCTCTGATATGCTCTTGAATTTTTATTTGTGTGCATCATATATACCTATCTATAGCATGCATGCTATGAGAAGCTTGTTAATAATGTTTTGTTTTTGTTTTATACACTATATGAATTATCAGACAGTTCCATTAATTTGTTGAATCAACAATGGCTATATTATATTGTGAGATTAATTCTAGACAATTCTTCACTGCCATACTTGTGTGGATAAAAAATTGAGTGGACCAATCTTGGACCTATATCTGTTTGTAATTTTAAGCATTATATTTTCATGAGTTGCATTTTTATTTACAGGTATTTCACTGATGATACAAATATGGATAGACAAAGAACTGAAATGACTGAAAGGTGCACCTCAACATGGTTTCGCCAAGCAGCCCTTAGATATAAGAGGGACGGAAACAAATAATTAGCAGTCTTTATATTGTATGACTAAGATGTTATTGTATGACTAATAAAGCATGATGAAATCCTACCTGTTTTTTTTTGGAATTGCACACTACCTTCTCACATCAATTTCATGAATCAATAGCTATATTGAGAGTCGATTCAGAAATTGTAAAAATGTATTTTGAGCTCTTTTCCTCTCATGCATTATACATAGGATATGTTTTGTATCTACCGAATTCCAGAAACGTGTCAGATGACGTGAAATATTTCTCATACCTAGGTCATTTCTGGTTTCTGCCATGTTTCAGGAACGTGCCTGAGTCAGAAGATGAAATTTTTCAAATAGAAAATGATCGTTCCAGAAATGTTTCTGACACATATTTTGGTTCACTGGGATCTTTCACGGAAAAAGAATCATGTCAACTTTCATCGAGCGATGTCGCTAAGTTGAAAATGAACACTGCTACCAGATCGGAACAGCATCAAACGAATACCAGGGACATCACACTCTCACACATGGAAGCACCGAGTACGTCCCGCATATAACTCCCAGCAACTCCCAGCGAAATGGGGTTGAGAGTAGAGACTCAATCGAAATGTAATGAAATAATCAACTTAACAAACGACATGGATAAGGAGGGTTTCAAACTAGTACAAATTCGAAGAAAACCTAGGAGAAATAAAGCTATAATTGGTCGAATGGAAATACCTAGAGACTTCAAAATCAAATATTCTCCAAAAATAATTTTTCTCCATGCCTATAAAATGCACCCAGATACAACAACTGAGGATGTTGTGAACATACCAAAATCATCTCTTCCTGAAGTGAATTGCACGAAATTATATTCGAAATTTCCGGAATTGTATTCATCATTCAAAGTTTCGATTGCCGAAGACAATCTAGAAAAAGCAATGGACCATTCCATCTGGCCTGTGGGCACCTGGGTAAAGAGGTTTTTTCACAAAAAACCGACAACAACACCAATAGACTGAATGCACAGACATGTTCATCTCAAGCCGAGAAAGAACGAAGCGTGTATTACAAGAGAACAAACTGCTTAAATTATCAACGGTTAACGTACAGTGTCTAACAAACAAATTTCTCAACTTAGAAATATTCTCAAAAAAAGAGAAGTTCAATATTATATTTATTCAAGAACATTGGTGCTCAGGAGACAATATAAATTTGACGAATTTTTCTGACTATTCGTTGATTACAAGCTATTACAGAAATATAAAAATACATGGTGGCACCATGGTATATGTGAAAAGTCAATTGTGGTATATGTGAAATTTCCGTGTATGATTGTAGTAATTTTGCCCAGGAAGAGACTTTCAAGTGTTGTGCGGGTAAAATTAAATCGGGAATTTTAAATTGTGTTATTGTGAATGTATATAGGACTCCCCTAGCGATTTCAACCTGTTTTTGGAGAAAGGGTATGAACTTCTGATAAAGTTGTCTCTTATATTCAAAACTAAATATCTATGTGGGGATATCAATGTAGATTATTTGAAGAACACAACTGAAAAACAAATTGCTAGATGAATTTATTACATTTGAATATATGTGCTCCAAACGAACCCTCTAGAACTGCTCTTTCTAAGAACAAAATATCTAAAACAAAAATCGATTATATTTTTACAAAAGAAATTAAGGATGGAAATGCATCATATACTACTCAACCAAATATAGGTGACCACCTGGCTATTATTACTACATTGGGACCACCCTTAAAAATCTCTGGGGTGAACTAAAACACTTGGTATGATAACAATAGAAATACATCCGATACTTTTTTAAATATGGCAAAGCAACATCTATCACTTGTTGGATTCGGAAATATTTATGAGGTAGGCCCTGACATAAAGCAAGCGTTCAATGAATTTGTATCGAGTATTAATTTTGTTATCGAAGCAAACTGTCCGCTAAAAAAGGAAAACAAAAATGACCGCATGGAAAAAGTATGGGTATCAGAAAAAAGAAAAAAAGAAAGCAAAAACTTAAAAGCAATGTTCAGCCGAACAAAAAATGAAAATAACCCTGACAATTCAACTCATGTATAAAAAATCGCATATGCCACAGTGCAATTGTCAGTTTGACAGCGGCAAAAGTTAGCTGCAACTTTTTCAGCGACAAATGCACTAGTGGTTTTTTCACTTATTCATTTGTTTATCAATTATCGCGGTGTTGGTTGCCAAAATAAATAAAGTTTGCATTGATATGTTTCTAAATTTCTTATTCATTGAATTGTCCTGCCGAATTACACTCGATGTTTGTATTTTGATATCGGGTAAATTTGTGTTGTTCAAATTCTAAACTGTTTCCTTTAGCAATTTGACTCGAAAAACTGTCAACCTAAACACGCTCCACCTTCGGTGTCGCGTTTTTAATAGTTGACAGCTTTTCTCGTCTAATTGCTAGGCAACAGTTTCTCATTAAATAACCCAAATTTACCCGATAAAATAAAAACCTCTAGTGCAATTATAAGTGAAAACTGGGAGCGCCATAAAAAACAGAACAAGTATTTCAACAATCAAGTAATACAAGAAAAGAAAGATTTTTACGCGGATATCATAAGGAAAAGTGAAAACAAACAGAAAACTGTATGGAACATAGTAAACAATGAAATAAACAAGAATATGTAAACGTAGCCAACCGAAAGGAGTAGCAGTGTGCTTCGCTTCTCATTTCTCTCAAAACACACAAAAGAAATTAGACGAAAAATTTAGCAAAAATAAATCAATAGAATGTACTGTACCAATGAGAACATTTATTTTCGAAATGTCAGTAGCCAAGAAATAATTACCATTATTTCCCAACTTAAAAACAAAAAAGTACCGGACATGATAAAATAAGCGTTAAAATAATAAAAACTCTAAAGGAAATTATAGCTGAACCTCTAGCCTACTTATTTAACTTGTCATTTGATACAGGTGTATTTCCATCCAACCTGAAACTGGGCAAAGTTGTAACCATATATAAAAAAACGGGCGTACCTCTATGGATAACTATAGACAGGTGACAATTCTTAATGCCATCTCTAAAATGTTTGAACGTTCGTATTATGATAGAATTGCTGAATTTTTGACGAGATACAAAGTATTCTCCCCTCACCAACATGGATTCCGCGCGGGGAAATAAACGGAGAGTGCCGCTTGCGAATTCATGGATAATGTCTATAAGAACATCGATGCAGGTGTGGCATCGATTCGTTTGTGGCATCTTCTTTGATCTTTCGTGTGTGTGCCTTTGACAGCTTACAAGTAAATTTTATTTAAAAAGACTAAACTCAAATGGAATTAGAGGAAAATGTCTTGATCTGTTAGAATTATACCTCACTCATAGACAGCCCTATGTACAAATTAGCAATGAGTGTTCCGAAATCTACTCTCTGGATAATGGTGTTCCACAAGGGTAGGTACTGGGACCACTGTTTTTCATACTTTTTGTTAATGACATGCCATACTATGTAACGAATGGATTGATAACTATGTTTGCAGATGATACTTCAGTGGTAGTATCAGCACAGACCGTCGAGGACTTGCAAAATTCAATAAGTAACGTTACAAAGTCTTTTGAAAACTGGTGTAATAGTAATAATTTGATACAAAATACGCAGAAAACAGTGTATCTCCAATTCAAATGTAAGAATAATAGTCCTCGTATGACTTTAACAGAAAATCTAAATTCTGAGACAACTAAATTCCTAGGGCTCTATCTAGATCAAAACATATCGTGGGAAAGTCATCTACAGCATACTTAAAAAAAAACTCAAATCTGGATTTTTTGCAATCCTAAAATTAAAGAAAACTTTGAATAGGAAAACACTCATTGACATGTATTATTCTTTGGTGTATTGTCATATTTCCTACTACCACACTATGGGGAGATTGCGCTAATTCGGAAAGAATTTTTGTTAGCCACAAGCGTATTCTGAGGCTCATGTTCGACATCAAATTCGGAAATAGTTGTAAATCCATATTCCTTCAAAATAAAATATTGACTTTTCCCTGTCTTTATATATACCAAATACTAATCTACATGAAAGAAAACTTGCATACATTCAAAAAAAATTCATTTTTCCACCAATACCCAACAAGAAATGCTGGAGCACTGAGCATAACCTACCACAGATTAGCAACATTTGAGAAAAGCCCAAGATATGCGGGAATCAATTTTTTTAATAAACTTCCTGTATGCATCCAAAACATGAACATTAAAAGATATAAAAAAGAAATTAAAAAAAATCTGGTAGAAAAAGTGAAAGAATTCCTCAATGATACATCAGGTTGATATATTTAGATTGACTCATTGTATATATATATATATATATATATATATATGTATTTTATTGACGATATTGTTAACCTACATTGGCATTTTGTTAAAATATGACTGACGTGTACATCCATCACCTAGATGGCTGCTGTTGCAATTACAAATAAATATATTGTATTTTATTTTAATTAAGATATCAAATTGGTTTTTGTTTGTGAATATTCTCGGAATATATTTCTGAATGCAAATATTTGGATGGTCTCAAAAGTTCAAAAAGGGGTAAAATATATTAGTTTTTAGCAAAAGTAGAGATTTTGCACCCCATTGTCAAAAATTTAATTTCCTGGATTTTTTGAAAGGGTCAATTTTGATTTTCCAATTTTGCAATATTTCGAGAGCTGATTAAGATGTAAAATGGATTTGATTTCTATAATTGTTTTTGGAACTTTCCTTCAAGCAGATAAAAAGAGATAAATGGGTAAATTCTTACAGATGACAAAAGGAGATCCAATAACTTACATACCTTTCGAAAGGCGACAACCCCAAAGAGAACTCCTTCACGGCATCCTTTGTTGGACTCTATCGATGAGTGTGTCTCAAGTTTCAAGAAGGTAGAGATCAATTCCGAATATCAGATGGATTATACGAAATCCTGGGAAACTGTACCTATTATCAAATCGTAGTGGCAGTTTATCTACCAGACACTATAAAGCAAATCATAAACCCTGTTTATTCCTGGTAATCTTCGTTGTCAGCTTTTGTCATCACTGGAAAAATATTTTTCTATGAACAAGACCATACCTTTAAGTCTAGAGGTGATCCTTCGGACAATAATCTATTATCTCCCTTTTCCAGCTGTTTTTAGAATATATTGTATTATTTATTTATTGAAATGAACTATCCTTTGGGTTGACATGCTTTCCTATAAAGTTAACATAACTGAAATGATGATAAATTATATTACTTTCAATTGAGAAAGTTCCCAAGTGTGTTAAAAAGGGAAACGTTCTCAATTGAATATTGAATAGTATTCTGTGAATTGAAAAACCCACAATGGAAATGAAGTTATTTTTGAGAATATGTAACAGAAAACAACTAGTTCCCCGGCTAAAGCCACGCTGGACATTGAACACACCTGATAGACATTTTAAAAGGACGCTAACCCAAAAAAAAACTGAAAGTAAAAATTTGATTTTCTATTCCAGTCTTAATATAGATGAATGAGATAAAGGAAAATGTTTTCCAAGAAAGAGCACTCACCAGAAATCATTTGTAACATTGATGACACATTGATTTGTTGAAAACATTCACTA
This sequence comes from Gonioctena quinquepunctata, assembly GCA_018342105.1. Classification (NCBI taxonomy): domain Eukaryota; kingdom Metazoa; phylum Arthropoda; class Insecta; order Coleoptera; family Chrysomelidae; genus Gonioctena; species Gonioctena quinquepunctata. The sequence goes on along the minus strand of JAFIRS010001451.1, from coordinate 49,757 downwards.
AGTCTTCAATATATTTTTGTCGACGAAAATATATTTCACGCTTCCACGATCACCAGGAAGAACGAAATAATTGGGAAACACATTTTCTAGAAGCAATCTCACTTTGCAAAGCAAGAAAAATGTTAGACATACTTCTTTTAAGAGTGGAATAGAAAATAAAATTTTTACTTTCAGATTTTTTCTTTTGATTTAGGGTCCTTTCAAAATGTCTATCAGATGTAGTTAAATGTCCAGCGAGGCTTTAGCCGGGGAAGTAGATGTTTTCTGTTAGATATTCACAAAAATAACTTTCCCTTTTCAACATGAATACCCCAAAAGAGGTTATCTTGAACGATGCAACATGGTGACTAAGTTTGAGTAGCAGATGCTTCCACATTTGATTTCATGAACACCCTGTTCTTTCCATCAATGAATCAAAAACAATTAAATTAAATCTGAACAAAACAAGTTATTTATTGAGACATTTTTATTACATTGTATTGGTATTTATATTTATAATGTTGGTATACAATTACTGAAATTAAAAACGGATGCATTGGAAATATTGTCCGTAATATTTTTCAAAACAGATTGATTTGTAGAGACAGACTTAACAGTCGTGTAGCAGGAAGAATTGGAGGTTGAGGGGACGGTTACTGACGAATTAGATCCAGTAATTGAAGAAGCTTGCTACATTTATTCGATTTTGCCGATAATTTTCTATGTATCCTTCTGCTACTTGAGAAGAGACTCCATGCCTTTTCAATGTTGTAATATCCGCACCTGCATTTACCAACGTAGTCGCTGAGGTATGGGGGAAACAGTGGCCAGTATACTCTTGTGGGTTGTCTAGATTCAGAAATGTGGAAATTTGTTTGGGCATATTGCTGAGTTTATTTATCCCAATTACTTGTCGGGTACATTTATTTTTTTGGAAATTAATAAAAAATTATCAGTAGAAACAGTACAAAGTCTTCGAGCTTCGAGTCCAGTATTTCTTTACAATATTATAAAAATCTCCCGTAATTGAAAACTCTCTTGGTTTTTTAGTTTTTGTATTAAGAATTGCGATTAGTATTGTGGATCCCAAATCTTTAATTTCGGAAATTTTAATGTTGCAAAGCTCATTCTTGCGACAAGCCCCCAAAACACTAATGACAAGGGCGACCTAAAAATAAAAACTACGTTTTATTGAAATTTCTATTTGAAATATAATTTTTTGTGTGCGCGCGTAAAGTATGGAAGCATGAAGATATCTTTGACACCGCGTAAGATACAATACCAAAATTATGGTTATGTATATTAGATAGACCAGCGATTTTGAATTTTATATTTTCGACGTTGCCAAATGTACAGTTTTTGAGATATATGAACAATATGTTTATTTTTAAATGGGACAACTCGTATATTTTACAATTTTCTTTTACAGTTTTTTATTGCTGATGCAGCATACAAACTGTTAATGGCCAATATTGACCATTAATTTTAAGAAATTAGGAAAAACATTTTATTTTGTAATTAATATTGCGTATAAACAGAAAACAATACCTAAAGAAAAAAATTAAAGGAGATGTTCAATATGACCTCCTTGTCTTTGAAACAGAAATCCATTGTGAATGAAAATTCATCCAAGACTTTTCTAATCGTTTCAGGAGAAATTAGTGCTATCTTCTTTGTAATTCTGTCTTTCAGTCCTTGGATAGTCTGTGGTCTATTCACATACACTTCGCTTTTTAAATAACTCCACAAAAAATAATCTAGAGGTGTCAAATCCGGAGATCTTGTTGGCCATTCAATAGCTCCTCTTCTTCCAATCCAACGATTTGGAAATGTAATGTCGAGAAACTCACGATCGCCTCGAAGTTAAGGAGGAGGTGCTCCATCTTGATGAATCCAAATCGATCTATTCACGATATGAGGATTTATATCATCAGGAAAGAGTCTGGCTAATTCTGGAATTAACTCTAATTCTAAAAATGCCCAGTATTCTTCACCTGTCATGGTTCTATTCCAAAAATAAGGTCCAATAATGGTATTATTAATAATTCCTGCCCACACATTGATCTTTTGTGGATACTGCGTATGTGCCTCCACCATCCAATGAGGATTTTCATCTGACCAGTACCTGCAGTTTTGTTTATTGACCGTGCCATTTAACTGGAAAGTAGCCTCATCAGAAAAAATAATTTGATAAAAGACATTAGGATTAGTGTCAAATCTATTTAACATTGTTTCGACGAACTCCATTTTGCGATCTGGATCATCTTCGTTCAGTTCCTGTACCAATTATACTTACGAACAGTTGTTTGACAGATGTGATTTTTCGGTTGCAACAACTCTAGTGGCCTTATGAGGGTCATCAACCGTCGACAAAAAATGTCAGTTTTTGTTTGCTCTGGAATAGCAGGGCGGCCACTTCTTGGGAGTTCTCGTACATGTCCACTTTCCTCAAACTTATGAATAATGTTAGATACAGTACCACGTGATATAGGAGTTCTGTCTTCATACTTGTTATTAAATATTTCACAAACCTCTTCGTGTGTTCGAGACCTACAAATAATGTCGCAAATAAAACATACTCAAATTTTATAATATTATGGTATTACCTGTCACCACATCCTTTTAGTATTACAATTTCAATTCTTTGACGCTCTGTTAAATGTACCATTGTATTTTACTCTGATTTTTATCGCTGGTAAGCCTATTTTCAAAAAACTATCACGACGTACCTACTGACAGTAACTCACGACGTACCTATTGACAGTAAAACCTACTTGATTTAACGAATACCAAATGGCCCATTTAATTTTCTCTTTATGTTAATATCAACGGTTGCAATAAAATATTTTTCCTAATTTAAAATCAATGGTCAATATTGGCCATTAACAGTTTGTATGCTGCATCGGCAATAAAAAAGTGAATAGAAAATTGTAAAATATACGGGTTGTCTCATTTAAAAATAAACATATTGTTAATATATCTCAGAAACTGTACATTTGACAACGTCGAAAATATAAAATTTGAAATATACATAACCAAAATTTTGTTATTGTATCTTACGGGGTGTCAAAGATATCTTCATGTTTTCATACTTTACGCGCGCACTGTATATATTTGTGGCAAAATATATCTCATCCGGAGTATTTTCTAAGAATTGCTTAACATTTTCTTCTGTGAAAACCTTCGATTTCTTAGCTACATACTTTTCAGAAGAGCATTTTAACAAAGTTTTTAATTTTTTGTATCTTGAAAGATCGATATCGTGTTTCACATTTTTCGTTGCTTTCAGGATTGAATATATTTTCCATAGAGTCGAGGATTTCCATTTTTTTAATAAATCACCGAAAAATGCAATTAAATATTTTCGGAAAAGGAGTTCGTTTTCTTTTCTTATTGCCAATCCCTCAACAGTGCAGCAGGTTCTCGCTTATATTATTTGCATAATTTGTAATTTTAGGAGGAGTATTATGAAAATATCTGATTCACTCGATTTTTCATTCATTATTTTATTCAAATGAAAAACGTATTACCACGCCGCCATTTACATCTGACTCTGACAGTTTTGAAATCCATGGCAATATATGTCGTTTAGTTCGATTACGGAATATTCTTTCTGTACCTTGTAACACAATGAATAGAGACCAAGAGAGGGGGGTTACCTTACAAACGGTCCGGTAGTTCAAATTTTTTTATATATTGTCTAGGATGGTTATTAAGTGTTTAAAATGCAAAATGCACAATTCCCTCCCACCCCCCCTCCGCGCCCACCATATTGAAAAAATCGGGATTTCTTCAGATTTTCGCTTATATCTTCGTTTAGGTGTATTTTAGCTACATAAGAGTTTCACTCAATGTTGTGAAGAATAAATTTCCTATGATTAACGTCTTAAATTTTGTTTCTAGGAATGATAGTTACGGAAATAACTTTAAAAAAAAAAAAACGCATTTTCTGGAAATTTGTCAAACTTCTTAGAACGCTGTAATGCAGTTATGGCCTGTTCTAGGAAAACAAGTATCAGAATAAAATTTGTAGGGTATTCAATTACCTACAAAATGGATGTTATTTTTTTTAACAACCCTACGGAATGGGGGGTAAACATAAAGTTAAAACAACGGGATATTGCTTTTTTTCGGCTATTGTGACTCCACATTGTATCTAAAAAAAGTCACTAATTATTTTCCAGTTTTGGCTTGAATTTGGAGTTTATACCAATCTAACGTGAGTTTCTTACATGTTACAGCGCAATGCTCATGAGGCAGGTACTATTTCATTTGAGTACCTACTGGTGAGAGGGGATGTTCAATTTCAAATAACTCACCAACACAGCAGATACATTTTTTAAAGATTTATTTATTTAAAGAAAGTAAGAACAAAAGGCAGTAATAATCATACAAAAACCGGTAGTAATTGAACTAAGAACTGAAAAGAAAACAAACTTACATGCACTTCGCTCGATTCGTAGGGGGTGAGTTAATGAAGTCGGGGTTTTCATTTTCGTCAAATAGTGAAGTTACTAGATCGGCGTCGTCTTCGACGTCGACGATGACTTCATTCCTGTTATCACATTCTTGGCCAACACAGAATTTGCAAAGGGCGGAACACTTTAGGCCCGCCTTTCTACAGCCACACGCCCCCATACAGCCAGTTGTGCGTCTGCATGAGATGGCTTTGAGCAGGTTTCGGGGAGCAGCGTGTCTACTCATCCTGATGGGCTCCAGTCTTCCAGTTTTTCTACACCAGCCCCACGATAGGGTCTTTGACAATTCCCATCCACTCCATGACCTGGTGGTATGTCCTCAGGAAGTGGAAATGTGCTGCGTCAGTGGTAGAAGGTAGTTCAGCCAGATTGAGCTTGGTGATACTTGTCTTCAATTTGCTATAGCGAAGGGACTGTTCTCTACTGCCAGCATACAGGGATACCAAGATTTTCTTCCCTCCTGCTGAAATTTCTTGGGGACTGGCAACAGGGTCCTCGAACCTCTCTGCCTGCTCCAGCAATGATGGGTCTTCCCTAAACAGTTGGCAGAATTTATTCTTTCCAATCCCAAAAATATTTGAAGTGGTGTCGCAGTCCGATATTGCGTGTAGGAGCTAGATACAGCCCGTGGAGTTGTATTTGTAGGAGGAGGCAGAGTAGATTGCGCCTGGATGTTTCCCGGAAGATTGGTCTGTGGCTATGTTGACGCTTGCATTTCACTGGAAAGCAGCTTCACGAATCGGTCCTTGTTCCCCTCATTGGCCAGGAACTTATCCTGAGGCCATCAAAAATCACCACACATTGGTGCCATAGTGACGTTGAACGTACTTGACGTAATCCTGGCAAATCCCTCCAAAGGTCGAGCTTTTGTTCCATACAACCTTGTGAAGAAGGTACCCACCACTTTTATGTTTACCCCCCCCACTCCGTAGGGTTGGTTGGAATGCATTTTGTAGGTAATTAAATTCCCTACAAATTTTATTCCGATACTTGTTTTCCTAGAATAGACCATAACTGAATTACAGCGTTCTAAAGTTAGAAGTTTGACAAAATTCAAAACGTAAATCATAGGAAATTTTATTCTTCACAACATTGAATGGAATGCACCAAAACGAAGATATAAGCAAAAATCTGAAGAAAGTTCCAATTTTATTCGGTTTTTTCAATATGGCGGCGGGCGCTTAATAATAACCATCCTAAACAACATATCAAATATTTAGAACTACCGGACCGTTTGTAAGGTAACCCCCCTCTATTGACTGGATTATTGTTATAGAATGAAAATGCATGCATGCAAAACACATAAGAAGCAAGTGTTTCAGACTAAATATGCTAAGTAAGAATTTTTACATTCTATTATTAAAAATTATTTCGGAATTATTACATTCACTAATGGTCGGGAAGAAATAAAATTTTCCGTGTGTGGCATTACATTCGATATAAATTGTAAAAATTCCAAGTCAACCAAAATAGCAAAAAATAGATCATACAACTTATTTTGAGGCACGTTTGATTTCATCAGTTGTACATCATCATCGAAAGTATCAAGATTCATTATTAATTTCAGTAAATCATGATTATTAACATAAGTGTTCCTTAAATGTTCGAATAGGCTTAGGGCCAGGCAATGTAAGCTCAGCTTATGACATGAGGATAATGGAATTGGAGCAGTGGACACTTCCAAATAACACTCTGTGAAAATCATATATATGTATTTCGAAATAATTTTCCAATTGAATCGATCTAATCTCAGATTGTTGGTATTCAAAAATCATTCAAGTTTCCACAATTTTCAACAGATTGGCCCAGTATATGTCCCGAAATTATATCAAGGCAGCAATGGGGTGGAAAAACACCCATAGCAGTGGACTACGCAATTATTCCAGTGAAATTTGCAATAATTCACCACACTGTTACTCGAGAATGCGACTCTGAAGAATCATGTTCGACAATAATGAAAAGCATTCAAGATTTCCATATGAACACAATGGAGTTCCACGACGTAGGTTACAAGTAAGTATCTAGCGTAAAATATAATGCATACAAACATTGAATCAGAAGGTGGGGCGTGATATTCCACTAATTTCATGGAAATATAGTAGAAATGTCATTGATTGCATCAGAAGTCAAATTGTTGATGTACTTTTTTTAGGGTGGAGGTTCATTAGTGCCTATATATATATATATATATATATATATATATATATATATATATTATATATATATATATTTTCTTTAGTTTCTTGACCACATATATATTCTCTTCAATTTCTCGGAATAAAGGTCTGATTCAGTCGATTCATATAATTTCTCTTAACGAAGTTTCGACATGGTATTTGTCATTATCAGGTTAAAACACTAAAATAAAAAATATGGAGTTTGAGACATATTTAACTTAACACAGTATTAAAATGTATGCAGTAAAATAATTCTTTAAAAACATATGGTTCGAAATATAACACGTTATTTAACTCAATATAAAAATATCTGTAATATATATGAGTATTCACTTACAAATTATTTTATTTGAATTTCTGCGATCGTATCGTACGAACGTTATTGTAGGTGTGTGACTGCGAAGTCGAAGTTATCGGGAATGGTTTGTTTATCTTTCATGCACTTTTACCCTCTTCATAAGGACATCGGATTATTTATATTGAGTTCTAGTATATGAGCCGGACTGTATTTTTTTGGCAGCATGTAAAGATCAGTTTTTATTACTATAAACAAAGTTAAAAAAGGTTGTTATAAATCTGGCTTAAGTTTTTGATATCATTTCTATTGTTAATGCTATTGGGGTCTTTTTTTATATGTATCATTTCAAGGAATGTTCTTCTCTTGGATTCATTTCTTTGGTCAAAATTTCAACGTTGTTAGTGTCAAACTTATGATGATTTTCTTTTTCGTGTTTGGAATAAGAACATTCCTTGAAATGATACATTAACAATAGAAATGATAACAAAAACTCAAGCCAGATTTATAACAACCTTTTTTAACTTTGTTTATAGTAATAATAATAAAAACTGATCTTTACCTGCTGCCCTAAAAAATAAAGTCCGGCTCATATACTAGAACTCAATATAAAAAATCCGGTGTACTTATGAAGAGGGTAAAAATGCATGAAAGATAAACAAACCATTCCCGATAACTTCAACTTACAGTTACATACCTACAATAACGTTCGTACGATGCGAACGCAGAAATTCAAATAAAATAATTTTGTAAGTGAATACTCATATATATTACAGATATTTTTATATTGAGTTAAATAACGTATTATATTTCGAACCATATGTTTTTAAAGAATTATTTTAGTGCATACATTTTAATATTGTGTTAAGTTAAATATGTCTCAAACTCCATATTTTTTATTTTCGTGTTTTAATCTGATGATGACAAATACCATGTCGAAACGTTGTTAAGTGAAATTATATGAATTGACTGAATCAGACCTTTATTCCGATAAATTGAAGAAAAAAAATATATATATATATATATATATATATATATATATATATATAAATAGAGATATTTGGAATCAGAGGTATTAGTTGTTGTCTGCATGACCTATAATGTACTGATCAGGGATAAAAACCCCCAAACCTGTTCACAGGTGGTCAATCCGAATTGGATTGATTGATATTTATCTGCTCCACATCAAGCATTTGCAAAGTTAACGGGTATTGAGAGGCTTTGCACGATTATTAATCAGATGTAATCCAATGTCATTGAGGCATTGGCAAGGAAAGTAGTTGTTTTCTGCTGGACATTTTAACGACTTCACTAAACCCCTATAGTTTGGAGTTGGCTTACAGTAAGCTTTCCTGATTCAATCCGGATATCTTCCGGCATATGCAGAAACTCACTGAGGTTAGGGTAGTTTATATCTGATACTTTTATAAAAAGTTTGCTGACTGGGGGTTTTCAATCAAGATATTTTTCTATCGACAGCAAGACTATGTTTTCACATTCACACTCTGGAAATCAAAGGTATAAACTACCCTTATGAGGGTAGACAATCCAAATGAGAAGTGGGAGGAGAGTGAACAGTACAACCAATTCTTATAAGAGTTCTTTAAAAAACAACAACAGTTTTCGAAAAAGTTCTTTAATAAACAACACAATTTTCATATAATGTCATGTTTCTTTTTTGGAATTTGGCTGCGGCGTTGCCAAGTGATTCCACTGTTTTTCAATTTCAATTCCCTCTTGCAGTTTTTTTGTTGGTGGTGATGGCAAAATATACGAAGGATCAGGCTGGCATAAAGTTGGAGCCCATACGAGAGGATACAATAGTCGATCTCTTGGATTAGCTTTCATTGGGGATTTTTCAAGTAAGGTTTTCAAATATACCGTTATTCATATACACAAACAATACGAATGTATCGCAGCCATTTGCATTTTTTCAGCTTCCATGGAGAAGACGAGACAGTATGTGAAAATAAAAGTTGGCGGGACGTAGTACAAAATGGGAAGTGGTGGTTTCTATAGATGTTGCGTTCGAAAACTTGTGTATATTTTTCATAATAGTCAGGCTTTAGCGGACGAATCCGTAATATAAAGATGCTTTACACTGAAGCCAAGTACATACGTGCTGCTGACGATTTTTTTTTGTATCTGGGTTTATTCAATAATAATAATATTTATCAACCAACCAAAAACCATAATTACATAGTTATAGTATAATATACTCAACATTTGCAAGCCAGTGTGGCAAATAAATAACGAAAACCCACATAGGCAGGGCCTGTACGTGAGGGTTGGATATTAATTAATTTGGTGACGGACTTAAAAGGATGATTTTTTGTTAAATGAAGTTGTTGCATGAAAATAATATTTCAACATGGTACAATTGTTAACACTAAAAAAAATATACAGGGTACAATATTGTGCAAACTACTTGAAAAGAACAAGTTTCCAAAACATGATATTACTACGCGGTCAGTTATTCTTAATATCAATTAGGAGATGTATTTTTGTTCTGGGTGTAATCAAAATCCATGTTTTTACTTTGGATTTGAAGAGCGATAAAGAGTTCATCAGTTTGAGATGGGAAGGAATAACGCTATATAACTTGGGAGCCAGATATGAATAGCTTCGTTGTCCAATAGTCTTCCACATTCTTGGAATATCAATAGAATCTATTCTAGACCTTGTGCTACATTTGTGATCAACACTTTAACCTTGTTTTATATTCTTGCTCTGGTGCACAAGCAGCGTTAAAGCGAAGATTTGACGAATGTCCATTATTTCTGTCTCCTTATACAGATCATCGCTTGGGTAGGTGTACGGTTTATTCAACATTATTTTTAATATCCTTCTGTACCGTTTCTTCTGTTTCCGTTTCTTCTGTACAGTTTCCAAATTCCTGAGGTGATTTTTGGTGACTCCTCCCCAAGCGATTATATCATATGACAAATGTGTATGAACCAGAGCATGATAAATTATTTTTAGGTGTTTGAGACCGAGGATATTTTTCAAGTATTTGAACTTAAATACCAAGAATCTGATTTTTTGTGTCAGGTTTTTCATGTGCGCATTCGCATATGTTCGAGAGAAGTGATATGGGTCGATAGTTTGAAACTTCACGCTTATCCCCAGACTTGTGAAGTGGTTTAATGACTGCGATTTTGAGAGGTTCTGGGAATGTACCAGTTACTAAATATTTATTCATTACATAAATCAATGGCATCACAATTTATTTGACACATTCCTTCAACGTATTAGCTCCGATATTGTCCAATCCGGGGGCTTTATTAGATTTCACCTCTTTTATCAATTTCTTAACTTCCGATTCATCTGTCGGATACATATATATTGGATTAACATTTCTATTACTGTGAATTATTTTTCCAATTTTTATTTTCTTGGCCAGGTTTGAGCCGATATCAGTGAAGGATTCATTGAAGTTTTCAGCCATTTGTTTTTTGTTATGTATTATAACATCCCCAATTTTTACCTCTTTTATTCCAACCTCGTATTTCACATTTTCATTATTCTTCAAACAACGCCACATATTTTTTGGGCAATCTCTATTTTTGTCTACTTCACCTTTGTAGTATTCATGTTTTGCAGTTCAAATCAATTCATTATATAGTTCTATTATTGAATGATATTGGACAAGTTGAATTTTGAATTTATTTTTATGTTTGTTTATAGTTAATTCAATAGTTTTGGAATCATTAAAAAGTAATGTCTTCGATTCATATATGAGATTGTTTTTGATATACATATATCACAATTCCGTCACACTTATTCAAATCACCCTCTGTTGGAATCAGAGCTCTTCATGTTCCAAATATGTTTGAACAACAAATTGCCAGGTATTATAATTCTCACGACCTCTGAGCTTCTCTATCGATGACAAACTGCCAAATCCACTTAAAGAAGCCATTTGTAAACATTTTTACTTTGAAATTACCTTTCAACTGACTTGACAAGTTGTCAAAAAATTTTGGAACCTTTGAGGTTCTGATTATTCACCTACGGTCCGAAAACTCGAAAAACTTATTGTTCAGCACATTCTGGGCCCATAACCTGATGAAATGGATTGAATGGAAGAGAGTTTATACCGTAGATAATCAGAAATCAGCAAGATAAAATGAGGAACTGTTTGGCAACTTTCTGATATATTAGACAATAGAACAAACCTTATTTTAAATACAATACATGGTGGAAATAACAATATAGAGTATGTTCTTCATTCCAATACCCTCCGAGTATATCGCGTCATATCCCACCAATCTGTAATGATTTAAGTTATGTACCCTCCAGGTTTCCGAGAGCACTATACAATCAAAGACGTAGTCGAACCCTTCGAGCATAATCTGTAACTCACCGATTTTTTTTTGCAAGCTTCCTAAATTTTTATGCAATATAGAAAATGTTTCGTTCCTAGGTTTGTTGAGCACGCTTTTACATGCTAGTAGATCTGCAGTAGAAACTGTTTCTCATAGACAAATTAAAAATAAAGAGACTGTTTGAAACATTGGCGATCTTGACCACCAAGTTTTTGGTACGGCCAGTCGCGCATGGAGGCGCTGCCCGCAATCAACAGACGACTGACATGATAATTTTCCAATTTCGACATTTGTCAGAAAATGACAAACCACGTAATAATTTCAGAATAATTCTACTGTTAATTGTCATCGAAAAATTAATTATAGAAATTATACTAATGGACTTGAATTATGAACCCAACGTCGAAAATGGAATGTTTTGTTATACGAGTTGACGCTGAAATTCCTCGAAATATTCTTTCACAAGGTAAAATATAAGCTGTTTTTCACAAACTGATACTTATTTCCGTCCATCAGTTTCCATTTTCTATCACCATTTGAGGAAGTACGAAGAGTATCATCAAACTGGAGTATTTGTTAAGTATACCTACTCGTTCTCCTTTGTGCTAATAAATGAACAAAATTATTGAAGGTTTGCTGTGAATGTAATTTGTTTTTATTTTGGTTGATTTGATGATAAGACTGAAGAATATTTTCAATTTTGTTGTTTTTCGGAGTTTTATTGTTTTGTCTGTAGTTGTACCTTGTCCTAGATACAATAAAATGTGTTTTTATAGTGTTCAACTTATTATTCTTGTTTTATAAGATCTTTGATTTTGTTCTTGATATCATGAAATAAAGATTTACTTTGAAATTTTATTTTAACCACGAACGAACTAACAGATTCTACGAATCGATTACTGTATATATTTTATTAGTGATCGATTTGCCATTTCTGTATTTCATATGATACAACCATTCATATGGAATAGAAGAATGGCAAATCGATCACTTATAAAATATATACCATATCAATCATATAAAAGTAACACATTTGAAAAACCCGCCTTATCTCATTCGGTTCTACCAACTGTATTTAGTTCGGCCAGTTGCGAGATATGTCGCCACTGTCTAAACGTGGTGCCAACTCTTACTGCAGGTTTGACAACTCTCTTTATTTTTAGTTTCTCTATGCTGTTTCTATATTGATTGCCTAGTAATATCTTATATAAGTATCCATAGCATTAACTGAAATGAATATATTCAACAGAAAAGGAAAGAAAAATAAAAATAAAAAAGAAAGATAAACGTATGGATAAAGGATATTTAAGACTAGGAATTATTGAGGTTTTTTTGGGGTGCTTCTAGATACCTTCGAACGGGTTTCAACTTTGTTCTTTTCTTCTTGTTCTTTTCTGGGTCACAGGGCCAGTAGCTACAGGAAATGAGCTGTTTTATGCTGACGTCAGATAGAAATGGTTTAACAATTGTCTTAAAAATTTCTCTGCTCTGCTGATTTTGTGAAGATGGTGTTCCAGGTGCACTTATAGGTTTTTCTTTTGTTTCCACACTGACTTCTGGTTGTTATTAGGCTTCAACACAGTAAATTTTATTATTCACGTGTAGTTTATTGTTTTTAACAAAACAGTTTGTGTTTTTATCCTGTTTGGCAAGGTACAAATGCTTCCTTAGTATTTTGTAATCTTGTCGTTGTTTAATAGTCAAATCATCGTCAATGGACACGTTTGATCTAGTGGGTAGAAATTATTTAGATCAGTCGGCAGTCCCTCCACTCCAACAAATCTCTCCAGTTCCTAAGTGATGAATTCTAGGGTGTGAGCCTAAATATGACAAAGTTTTTTTATTTGCTCTTCTTTTCCAAATGTTCAAGTTGCTCTTTCAACATATGATTTTCTCTCTCGAGTTTATTGAGTCTGTTATTAATTTCTTCGACTTTCAACGTCAGTCGGACTTCAACTGCCTCAATTATCGATTTTAATTCCTGTTTCGCTTGACGAATTTCTCGTGAAAATTCAATTTTTGTATATCCTGAAAATATTTCTTGTGATAGGCTTAAAGTAGAAAACGTTTTCAGTTCTTGCACTTAGTATATTTTCTTACTCATCTGATTTATATATCTAATAGAAGTCCATTGTTAGGTCATTGGACGTTCATAATGGACATGTATAGGGTGTCAAAAGTAGTGGTCCCGAAATATCCTTAGAACGTCCATTGGAAGTCTTTGGGCTATATGGGATATTTTGTTCATGATATTTATATCCTAGTTTATTCCCAATATCCATAAATGTTTCAAATAAAATAATTATTAAAAAAACCTTTTTAAATACAAGCTTTTATTCAAATACACTAAAAAGTAAAAAATAATTGCTTTGGATGTGTGACGTAGGTTATTCCGTGAGTTATAGATTCAAAAGCTTGTCGCGCAATGTTTTCAGTTCGAATACAAAAGCGGGAAATTTTATTTATATGTATAAATAATTTGATGTGAGGATAATTTTGATAAATAACTATTAAATAAGCGTTCACAGCAGAAGACGCATACAGCACAGAAGAGTTTTGTGAATATCCAAAATATGTCTTTGTTATGAATGAAGGAGTTCAAGTGAAGGAGATTTCACTATACTGTTAATAACTACTCTTCAATGTTTAACATTGTAAATAAAACAAGCATAGGTGAAGACTCATTCGTGACAAAAAGGAATATTGCACATAATCTAGTTATATAAACTAAAATGAACTGGGTACTTCGAAATTGAATGTTGAACAATTATTTGTCATTAATTGTTTCTTTTTCTCCTTTTCGAGATTATTGACATTATTTTCCAATTTTCATATGTCTTGGCTCATTTTAGATTTTTTTGTAAATCATTTCCTTTTTCAGGTGCAGCATTTCATTGACTGATTGTGAAAATACATTGACTTGATATCCCTTGCGGCTTTTAATAGCCCCCCCCCCCTGTTAACTTTTGAACGGTTCGATTGTATGCACCAATACTACTTTTTGAAATAAAAGACATTGTGATTGCCCGATAGATGGCGCGGGGGCACATCAACTTCAAAATTTTAAATAGCATGGGAGGTCATGTGGCACATCGTTGAAAATATAGTTCAATTCTCTTTCCAACCATCTAATTGTTTTTATCATTTCGTTGATTTGTTTTTTCACAATGTGCATTTGAAATGTCAAGCATAAGTGCGGATCTGAGTGGTACTCTTATCTCGATAACTTTTGAACGGTTTCATATGAAACAATGGGACAACAAATATTTTGAAAGGTATTACCGATCCTACTTTTTGAGAGAAGAAACATTACAATTACTCGACAGAGGGCGCTTGAAAATTTCGACAGGCATAGAGGTCGAGTTGCACACCGTTGAAAAGGTAATTCAATTATAGTTTCAACCATAGTTGCTCTACGGAATCACAATTGCGATGAGTAACACTGAATACGGCCAATAGAGGAAGATTCATTACTTAAATGATTTTTCATTTTCAAATTCGTTTCAAAGCTTAATTAGGTAGAAATTTTGATTCCATACAGTAATCCAATTTTTTGAATTGATGCGGCTGATTTAAGGTAAATCCATATTGAAGTAAACAAAAGACACTCAATTCACTAAATGATTTTCACTAAACTGGGTTTACAAAACCACGACACGTGTTTCGCTATACAATAGCCTTTTCAAGAGATTATACCCAAATAATACCCAACTCATTTATTTTTAATGACCATAATTATAAAGGGTATCATTTGTCGGATTTAGTAAACTGGTAATCAAGCAGTAACCTAGAAAGGCCCATTATGAAATTGGATTATTTTGTCGATGTTTAAGAATTTCTAATGTAACAATGATTATATAATTACTTACCCGCTCTTTATATTATTGCATTTGTATTTAAAAAAGAGTTTCATTCTACTTCTACTAGTATTATTTTGAATTTGAAACATTATCATGGTTTGTGTACGTCCTATCGAAGAGAAAACTGAAGCAATCTACATTTTTGGTGAGGCCCGTGGGAACTACCATGCAGCAGAGATAATTGTTAATGACTATTTCCCTCATACTATTTCAACCAATGATCTGTTAGCAATTTTCAAATTTTTACCAATACTGTCAAAATGACAGCGGCAAAATTGCAAATCATCCCTTGGGTAATTTTTTTGACAATATCTCTATAAACATACTTCCGTAATTGATTTTCTGGACATTTGTTTGTTATCTGACGTTAAATTTTTGAAAGTGTCAAAATGAGTCATTTTGGTACAAGTTTATTTGAACAAATTCAGACTAATATTTATAATATAACACCCAAAATAGTATATTAAAGTATAAGTGGATAAAAAGGGCTTTAAAATACGCGCGATTTTTCGAGCACGACGGCGCAGCCGGAGTGCTCGAAATAGAGCAAGTGTTTTTAAGACCAGTTATCCACGAATACTTTACGTTATTTTTTTTTATTGGTGCACTTTGACCCATATATACTGGTATTATTACTACAAAAAATAGAAATAAGAACTAATAATGCAAGAAGGTTGAATTCGTGATGTGACATCAGTATACCTTTCGTTGTCATGGAAATGAGAAAAACATTCATTTGCAATTTGTTACCACAGATCAATATTTGTTGTCACCAGAGCTCAAAAATGAATTATTCTAATATCGATTTTTTGAATAGTGAGGCAGAATCGCGGTTAATACCGCGAAAATCCAGTGATATATATATATAAAAAAGAATATGAAAAGTTCATGAAATGGATGGAGGAGCACATATAAATGAACGAATTGTGAGTAATATTTTATTTGACGTTACTCCTGTCAGATCAATAATAAAAAATTTGTCATTTAGACTTCACGTTTCTCGATTTGTTGATGTTGTCATGGTTACCTTTAAAAAACGCGCGTTTTTTAAGTTCGATTTAAACACGCTGAGGCGTGCTTTAAATGGGTAAAAAGGGGCACCAATGAAAAAAATACATTTACTTCCAAAAACTCAATTTGGAGACAATTGAGATTATTTGGGAAATAGTCTAATCAAATATATCTCGGTCTATTATGTTTCAGGAAAAATTTGATCTGAAGATTCTTGTTTATAAGTAACTTCCCTCGACAAATTGAATGACAAAATCTCTCTCCTTCGGCTCGAGATTTTGATCATGCAATTTGCCTCGGGATATTACTCAAGCAACAATCTTTCGATCAAAATTTTTTCCGGCAAAATAATATTCCCTTGATATATTGTAACTGAAAAATTCCCTGAGCATCCAATAACTCGGAAGTATTTGAGGGAACTGGCACTGTTTCGGTAATTGCCGGTCATTCAATATCTTCTGTTTTCATTGTTCTACGTCGAACCAAACCATTCAAAGGTTAACAGGGGGGGGGGCAATGAAAAGCCGCACTTATGCTTGACATTTCAAATGCACATTGTGAAAAAACAAATCATCGAAATGATAAAAAGAATTAGATGCTTGGAAAGAGAATTGAACTATCTTTTCAACGATGTGCCACATGACCCACCCCCCATGCTGTTTAAAATTTTGAAGTAGATGTGCCCTCCCGCAACATCTATGGGGCAATAACAATGTTTTTTTCAAAAAGTAGTATCGGTGATATCAGATATCATACAACACCTTTTTTTCATTGTTCTACGTCGAATAGTTCAAAAGTTATAAGGAGGGGGCATAAAAAGCCGCAAAGTCACATATCAACGAAATGAAAAAATATATGTTTGGAAAGAGAATTTAATTATCTTTTCAACGATGTGCCACATGACCCCCTATGCTATTTAAAATTTTGAAGTTGATGTGCCCTTCCGCGCCATCTATCGGGCAATCACAATGTCATTTATTTCAAAAAGTAGTATCGCTGATATCATACAATACCTTTTTTTCCATTGTTCTACGTTCAAAAGTTAAGAGGTGGGGGGGGGGGAGGACTATTAAAAGCCGCACTTTATAAAGCTGTAATCTCTAAGAGTAACTTGTATAATCAGAATTTCCCATTATTTAACTATTTATTTGGAAGTCAAAGATATCTACATTACTCGTGTTCCCATTTAAATAATACATTCAATTTTGAATTATATTTTATAACCCCATTGATGATCAAATTATTCAAATACTTCGCGTATTTTTGTAGTGGACCCAAAGTTCTTAATTAGATCAAGTAAAAATGTGTTTTAATTTGGCAACTTTATTTCTATCAAATATTTTCCAATCAATATGCCCATTTTTTTATTTAATTTCAATACATAAATGCACAATTTCTTCGCTAGGTAAATTTGTCGATTCCATGGCCTTTTGCATATCAAACCCAAATTAATATCTTTCAAATACATCTTCCAAACTGCACTCGCTAAGTGATTGACACCTAAATATTCATACGAGGTACAAAATGCCACTTCAGCGGACTTGTACTTAAAGTCGTCATGGCAACACTTTATCGGACTGAAATTTGTTTATTCAGAAAACGTATTACTATTATGCTGAAAACGTTTCAGGAGACGCAATGAAATTTTGTAGTGACAACACACGTTTTCTTCAACTTATTCTTTTGGAATACTTATTTCATGAAAAATTAACACTAATATTTGACAAGAATTTGACAAATGTGTCATTGATAATCAATCATCCACACGGTAGTGTAAGGAAGTTGTGCAAAAATCTACCAAGCGATTGTTTATCAATAACACATTTGCCAAATACTAGTATTAATTCATGAAATAAGTACCCCAAAAGAATATTTCGGAGAAAACGTGTGGTGTCACTACAGACTTTCACATAATCTATAGTTTATTGCGTCCCCTGAAACGTTTTCAGGATAATAATAATAAGTTTTCTGAATTAACAAATTCCAATCCGCTAAAGTGTTGCCATGACGACTTTAAGTACAAGTGTTCTTAAGTGGCATTTTGCGGACTGTTTTCAGTATCCAAAGTAGGCATTTTGTGGAGCGTGTACTACAATTTTGATGTTCTGAATCTAGTGGTAATCACCATTTTTATCCATCACATCAGGTTTTTTACAAATCACAGAAAATGTTGATATGGATACAATAAAATTATTTTAGTAATTACAGAAAAAGCGATCAAAATCATAAACTTCAATAATTTTTAGTTGAATCTGTATATCTTTTTTGTTTTCCCGTAAATGTACGTCTTGTGGTGATTTCTTTATGCATTTCATCGGAAAAATTGCGTTTTAATTACCAACAGTGGTCAGCCATCATATTCACGTTTCATTAACCTTACTGTCGTGTTTCCCTTTTTTTCATAATATACTGGTGAAAGCGTTTCTGATCTTCATTGAAATGATCAAGATTTCCAGGGAAAAAATCAAGATGTGGACCCCGAATATGATTTAGGTTTAAGGCTCTTTGAATAACGTTTGAATAACGACAATGTTTTTATAGTCTGGATGTTTATTCAATCATATTACCTTCGCGCTGTCAAATTTATGTATTTTAAAATCCACATGTTGTAAGTTTCCTTCTAGTTGAAGGTAATGGATATCGAAAATTTCACGTTGACTCCAGGAACGAGATCGACGGAATTTTTTTGTAATCAACTGGTATATTAAAATGGCGATTAATGATCTCGAACATTAACGCGCTCGCTTCGCTCTCGCGTTAAAATATCTCGATCATTAATCGCCACCATTAATACACTAGTTGATTAAATAACTATGTCAGGTGACCTCGTATTGAAGAGTCTGTTTAATCGATCGTTGATGACCCCTGTTAACCTTCAATTTATCTTCTAATGCATGATTGTGATATATGCAGCCAAACATACACCGAAATCGACCATTAATAACTTGTAGATGGTCGATTTCTCCATTAATGCATCATTGTGGTATAGGCTACTAAACATACACGAATTCGAATATTATTCAAATTCCAAATCATATTACCTTTGCGCTGTCAAATTTTTGTATTTTCAAATACAAATATTGTAAGTTTTCTCCTAGTTGAAGGAAATGGATGTCAAAAATTTTACGTTGACCCCAGGAACGAGGTTGACGGATTTTTTTTGGAATCAACTCTTATATTGAATTGGCGATTAATGATCTCGAACATTAACGCGCTTGCTTCGCTCTCACGTTGAAATATCTCGACCATTAATACACTAGTTGATTAAATAACTAAGTATTATCTATCTGACAGATGTCTATCTGACGGATGTCGTAGGTATACGAGAGGCGACTATAATGATCTATGATGATTTTTATTTTATTAATCTATCTACTATTGCTGTAATATTCACCATAGGTAGCTCGTGACGTAGGCATCTTCGATATTTGTGTATTTCTTTATACCGGAAAATTTACCATAGCTGAAAATAGATTACTAAGTAGGATATTGTCATACGATTGCAAAGGGTCGATTATTGAAAAATTTTGGGAAACAATACCATTCAAATTAGGTGCTATATATTGTATTTAGATAAAAATATATTTTTAGGCTCTTATAATATATTTTGTTGAATATTTCTTTTTTTTCATTATTTTCAGATGAAAAACCACCAACGAAACAGATAAAGGCAGCAAGAGACTTCCTGCAGTGTGCAGCTGAGCTTGGAGAACTTGACAAAGATTATAAATTATTTGGCGCGCGACAAGTGAGCGCTACCGTCAGTCCAGGAACTTATATAAACAATGACATGAAGACCTGGCCACACTTCACTAGCTCGCCGTGAAACTGTGATTTGCCGCCATTGCCAAGGTTTACTATTAAGAGAAAAATCAATATAAATTAACGTAATGATTAAATAAAAAAAACCTGTACAGGATAAAAAAAAAATGTCAATAGAGAACAATCGATTATCAAATAAACATCACATATTTGTTTTTTTTAAGTAATTGCAACAAGTAACATTGATATAGCATAAACGACTAAATAAGAGAACCCTAGCAGGAGACTCAAGACAATCTCGTCAGCAATATTGAATGTTTCGATGTATATACAAGAATAGAAAACATAGCAGCTACGTACATAGTGAAAATGGTTCAAGGGGTTCAATAATTTCCTAATCGCATCTGGAACAATGGATGACAACCGAAAAGAAGCTATGAATGAATGAAGGAATATATTTCTCCTAAGAATTACTTAATTATAATAGAAATAAATTGGGCAGTTAGCAAAAAGGAACAACATATTTCAAACTAAACTTTCAAGTACCGTCAAATGGGGTGAAGTGAAACAAAAAACGCTTTTTTTTAGAATATTCCGAAACTACAAATATTTAAAAATCTGTAAAAAATAACGTTTGTTGTTTGGGGCTCACCTGTCAAGATTAACCTATTTTGCTATTTTTATTTTACTTGGAAGTGCCCATTTTTTTTGGCTGAAATGTGATTCACTTTACCCCTACTTTGGGGTATAGTGAATCAGTGGTTTAAATCGCTGATAAAATCACTTTAGAAAATGCTTTGGTAAAGTGAACCACTAAAAAGCCAAAAAAATAATAATAAAAACAAAATTATACACTTTGTTGCAGGAAAAATAAAAAATACTCAAATTTCCAATGGTTTATTCTAAGTTCTTGAAGTCGACATGACTAATATTGAAAATAAACTTTCCTCTTTTAACTGATGAAACATTTTTTTTTAACCTCTTGTTCTTGGTTTATAAGTGAAAAGTCTTCAATTTCAGGGTAAACAAAATAACCAGTCTATCTCTTTTGACAGTAGTAAATTTTACTATTATGAAATCATCTGCTTTTATTTCCTCCTCAGTCTCATTATTTTCTTCCTCAGTCTTATTATTTTCTTCCTATGTTCGCATAGACATTTGCCCCCGCCGCACCGCCGCCACTTCTCTTTGAACGTATTCTTGTTCGTAGTTGCATTTTCCCCCAACTCCTATTTTTTTTAATATGTTCTTGGCATTCTGAAAGCAAAAACACTAATATTATTATTATTTATAAGATTAATTATTAACATTCCAAATCGATTCACTTTACACCGTAAAATGTATTTTTTGAACAAAAAAAATTATATAAAAAAGAGAAAAATATTTTAATATTAATATATTTATAAATCAATGAACAACACATTTGTAGCATAGATGTTTAAAAAAATTAATAAACAGAAGCTGTACAACTAAACGTTTCCAAGAAATGGAAAAAATCACTAAATAACCTGTGTTTACAAATATTTGTGTAGTACTTACGTTCATTCGAATTGCACACACACCTTCTAAGCGTTAGAGGTACACTGCCAACAAGTTGCGAACGCGAAAACGTTTGTTTGTCCAGTTCTCCGTAGAGATATTCGCTACTTTTACCGAAAATGACCGAGTGGTTCACTTTACCCAATTTGACGGTACTATACTACTCACAAAATGTATACCTAATTCTACTAATGTATCTACTGATGTTGTTTGGTATATCATTGTTCATTCGCTTATGATGAAGGATCTTAATTTTCAAATGAAGATAAAAACTACTAAAATCTTTTGCCAATTGTGGTGAGAGATTGTCAAGTGATT
The DNA here is from genome assembly GCA_018342105.1 of Gonioctena quinquepunctata. Taxonomy (NCBI): domain Eukaryota; kingdom Metazoa; phylum Arthropoda; class Insecta; order Coleoptera; family Chrysomelidae; genus Gonioctena; species Gonioctena quinquepunctata. Next base: position 28,010 of record JAFIRS010001451.1, on the reverse strand, counting down.
CAATCAGGGTTTCTTTATTCACGATTTCTCGAAGTGTTATTGATTTAAATTGCTTATAAACAGGACTATTACTATATGTGAAATAGTTTTCTCTCTTTTTTGCAGATGTTGCAGTTGCAGAGAGTGTTCTGTTTGAAACAATAGCGAATGACTTTATATGTGAATTTACCTTGTACATATTACTCATTCTTATTTGTGCAATTATACGAACGAAATAAATCGGTAGCCGAAAATGTAACTAGTTTCTTGCGCCTATAGAATGTGAAAAGTATCTGTAAAAATTCATTGAAGAAGAAAGAGTTACACAATTTGAATCTTTTCGGTAAAAACTTTCTTTAAAACGATCAAGCAAGAAGTTTTTATTAAATATAAGAGATCCATGAGATAAATTGTTCCATATATCGGTGCAATTGGTTGCATCAAAAGACTATACAGTTGCCTAACCCAATTGTATTCAAGCTGTCTCTTGTAACACATTTTTGGTAGCCTGTGTTCGCCAATTGCTAAAATATTCGAAAGCCAGTTCAAACATAATGTGAATATTGAAAAAAAAAGACTGTTCCTGTTTCAAGACGAATAACATAACCTGGTGTGCTAACTGGTATATTAAGACGCCTTTTGAAAAACTTGACTTGACTTGAATAGCGCGTTAGATCGATTTCCGATTCAATACTAGTATAACTGAGTCATCATCATAAAGCAGCATGATAACGTCGTTTTTTCCGTCAACTTCAAAACCGGAGAGTCCACATCTATGTATACAATGTCAGTGAGAGGAAATATGTACCAAAAACGGAAATTCTCAAGTTTCATCTATTTTGATCATATCATAAGAAGTGATAAACCAGTACAGAAATTATGATTTGATGCAAAAAATGGTGGAATATCACTAGTTCACGCTTTCTATATGAAAAAGTAGATGATTCTGCTGAATATATGTTTTTTTCCATTCTTTGAGGTGTCGAAAGATGTTCGATAGTATTACGATGAATTTTGTAGACATTTCAGCAAAACACGTTTAAATAATGATGGAATCACTTTCATTTCCGTAGAATCAATGTCTGAAATTATAAAAATACCAAATTTAGATTGAATATTGAGAAGTTTTTTTCAAAAAATTATGAAATTAAACAAATTATTTTTCTTCAGAATATATCATTTTAAAAATAACTCAAAATGTGTGCCATAATGACTGAGACGTTCATCGTCTGCACATCTACGTATATAATGTCAGTGAGAGGAAATATGTACCAAAAACGGAAATTCTCAAGTTTCATCTATGTTGATCATAAAAAGTGATAAACCAGTACAGAAATTATGATTTGATGCAAAAAATGGTAGAATATCACTAATTCACGGTTTTGAATTCCCCATTCTATATGGAAAATGTTTGAATATATGAATATTTTTTTTCATTCTTTGAGGTATCAAAAGATGTTCGATACTATTACCATGAATTTTAGCGAAACACCTTCGAATAACATTAAAACCTGAGACTCCATACTTCCATACCGACGGAAAAAATCCTCAATGTCTGCCACGAAAAGAGCAAAAATTAAAGGACTCAACGATTCACCCTGTGAAACATAGGTATTTGGTTTTGGTGTATTCTGCACCACTGCGTACCCAAATTGTAGCCTTATCATAGAGATTCTTCAGTAGTTTCATTATTTGGGCACTCAAGACCCACACCCACACCCAGTTTGCGCCACAGTAGAGATAAATCAAATGAGTCAAATTCCGTTTTAAAATCTACAAATCGACCAAAAACCTTACGTCGTTTAAGTCTCAATTGTAGCTGGATTACTGAAGACAACGTGTAAACATTATCCATGCATGCTATATTTTTTAGAAACCCTGGTATTATTCGGTAAGTTTCTGCCCACTCAGCGATTCTCGAAAGCGATATAAATTTACCTACACACTCATCCGAATGTCGCAATTTTTCTGCGAACAATTCGGACAAACCACGGAACCACATAATTAGGTTGGGACATGATATAATCAGTATAAAACCACTTTTATTACAGAGATTGCTCACTAAAAACAATAATACCGTTGAAAAAATAACTATTTTCGCCATAAATTTTTCGATAAAAATGACCTTGAAAAATCGGTAAATTCTCTGTCCGCTCGGAGTGGCATTTCGGTATCGTGACGTCATGATACTGTTGGGACTCGGACCGGCCACAATATGCATCGTGTGGTAATGACAGTCGATGACAGTCCTGTTTGGATTGTGCAGCTGCGAAAGGTAAAAATATAAGACGAATCGATAGTAATGGGAATACTATTATTAAAATCAATAAAATCAGGATATTTTACCTATAGAATTTTTTATTGGGAAAATGCATGTTCGTTTGTGATGGAACTATGCAAAAATACATCATACCTCTGAGTTATTTTCAATATTCGTAAAGTGTAAGTACATTCATATTTATTTAATCACCTAATTTTGGGAACTCACAACTAGACACCCGAGTAGCATTTTTAGTGAACGGAACGTAGCGACCACGATTCTGGAAAACTTTGATGTGTTTGACCACAACCACTAACACGGAATAATATACCCAGATAACACAGGATATCCTATGGATATCCATTTCATGTCCAATTCTGGTCGGGATATCCCTGGATTTGAAATGGACATCCATAAGATATCCGTCGACGGATTTGAAATGGATATCCTTCAGAAGATTTCATATGGATGGCCATAAGATATCCGGAGCAAATATGGCATAAATTGCAAGATTGATTTTTATTGTGTCAATTTCTGAGCTTCTTTCATGCTCGTACATATAGATAATTTTTTTTGGAAAAATCTTATGTTTCGTTTTTCTACTTGATTTGAAATGGATATCCTTCAGAAGATATCCTAGGAATAGCCATGAGATATCCAAAGCAATCATAAATGAATGTAAATATTCTCGTAGATACACAAATTGTACCTTTTCAAAAATATGTTGTCGCGGGGACCCCATAGAGAAACTAAAAATAAAGAGAGTTGTCAAACCTGCAGTGAAAGTTGGCACCACGTTTAGACAGTGGCGACATATCTCGCAACTGGCTGAACTAAATACAGTTGGTAGAACCGAATGAGATAAGGCGGGTTTTTCAAATGTGTTACTTTTATATGATTGATATGGTATATATTTTATAAGTGATCGATTTGCCATTCTTCTATTCCATATGAATGGTAGTATCATATGAAATACAGGAATGGCAAATCGATCACTAATAAAATATATACAGTAATCGATTCGTAGTATCTGTTAGTTCGTTCGTGGTTAAAATAAAATTTCAAAGTAAATCTTTATTTCATGATATCAAGAACAAAATCAAAGATCTTATAAAACAAGAATAATAAGTTGAATACTATAAAAACACATTTTATTGTATCTAGGACAAGGTACAACTACAGACAAAACAATAAAACTCCGAAAAACAACAAAATTGAAAATATTCTTCAGTCTTACCATCAAATCAACCAAAATAAAAACAAATTACATTTACAACAAACCTTCAATAATTTTGTTCATTTATTAGCACAAAGGAGAACGAGTAGGTATACTTAACAAATACTCCAGTTTGATGATACTCTTCGTACTTCCTCAAATGGTGATAGAAAATGGAAACTGATGGACGGAAATAAGTATCAGTTTGTGAAAAAATTTCTGCAACTGATGGATGGAAATAAGTATCAGTTTGTGAAAAGCAGCTTATATTTTACCTTGTGAAAGAATATTTCGAGGAATTTCAGCGTCAACTCGAATAACAAAACATTCCATTTTCGACGTTGGGTTCATAATTCAAGTCCATTAGTATAATTTCTATAATTAATTCTTCGATGACAATTAACAGTAGAATTATTCTGAAATTATTACGTGGTTTGTCATTTTCTGACAAATGTCGAAATTGGAAAATTATCATGTCAGTCGTCTGTTGATTGCGGGCAGCGCCTCCATGCGCGACTGGCCGTACCAAAAACTTGGTGGTCAAGATCGCCAATGTTTCAAACAGTCTCTTTATTTTTAATTTGTCTATGGGGGACCCTCTGCGACCACAGAACAGATATATGTGTCTGCGACAGCCTGGCCATACTATACGCATAGTTACTGGCGACGTCTATCATTTTGTTGAGGAAGGTCGAAGGTCATAGTCATAGCACTGAATCCAAACAAAAGTCGTGTTTTTTTTCTATTTTCCTTCGTTTTCGATACCCTATTGGTCTGGACATGATGGTTTTTATCTGTAGCAATTGATTGTTTCCAAAGGGAATTATATATTGGCCGAATACAGGTAAATATCAATCGAGAAGGACATAACCTATAAAAATCCATTATTTCCAATGCATTTGTGTTTGCTGTTTGAGTTTTGATATTTTCAGAAATGCTGAAAAGCACCTCGTTACATTTGCCACAATACACGAGTTTTTCAATGTCACAGTGATCAGATCAAAAATGGTGTGAATGCCTACAACAGTGGACATGTGATGAAGATTCGAACATTTTCCTATTGATTGGACTGAAAAAATGAATCTTTCGAAAGAATATTTGGGAACTGGATCGAAGTTCAAAGCTTATGTAGGTAAGTTGTATGTTTTTCTATTCTAGAACTCTTTTTTTAGGTAGGTACCTAAAGGAAATCTCAAAAATATGACTTTGTGGAACGATGCCTTTCTTCCGTGCTCACTAATATGTTTACCTCCAAATATAGCTGGTATGGAGCAAAAAAAAATAAAGTGGACAACTAAAACTGGCTGAATTATCACTAGGTGAAAAGCCCATTCAGTTGTTCAATTTATTTGATAATTTGTATTGTCTCATAAGAGACTGCTAGTTCGGTGAGAATGCAAAATTTCCAAGAAAAGTTTATGTAAAAAATGCTTATATATATATATATATATATATATATATATATATATATATCATAGTATACCAATAAAGAGAGAGAAAAACTATGGCAGTGGTATATATATTGTCATTATCAGTATTCGAATTCAAAAGAAATCATAATATTTCTCAGTATTTTTTTGTAAATTTCAACATTAATTATACCCGTGAATATATAATTTCAGAAGCGGCTGACCTCAGTGATTCGACGGAAAATAAAAAAGCTACTGAAGAAGCCATCTAGGCTTGGCTGAGAAGGGCCAAAGAATGGCATCTGTCATCTTCTAGAATAAAGGAAACACCTGGATGGGCGAAAAAAATAGCATTCTATTTTTTCTTTAACTTTTTTTTTTTATTATTCTGCATTTAATATTCTGTTTTTATTTTAGAGTTTACATATACATTTTATTTGTTGATAACTCCGAAGTTTATGAGAATTTTTTTGATACCAGAGTTTATTAATACATTTTTTTTTGTTCAATACCATTATTTCATTTTCCTCCAGATTGCTATTTCTATATTTTATCTTCGATGGATATCCCCGAAGGATATCTCTAGAATATCTCTCAAGGAATCTTTCAGATAGCTTTTGAATATCCCTGAAGGATATCTCATGGATATTCCTGAAAGATATCTTATGGATATCTTTGAAAGATATCTTATGGACATCTCTGGAGGATATCTTATGGATATCCTTGAAGGATATTCTATGGATGTACAGGTTGTTCCACTTTGGACATCCATCGGATGTCCATAAGATGTCTTTTGGATATAATTGGATGTCCATAGTATATCCATAAAATTCATGAAGGGTGTCCAAAGGATATCCATTGGATGTCCGTGTGTTATCTGGGTACACGTTTCTATCACGCGGCGGCTACCAAAATAGGGAACACTTTTTTGGTGTCCGATACGTTTCGACCTACGTTCCTGGATCTCAGATAGCCACATTCCAACCACGTTGTGGTCACCTGGCAAAAACGTGGATATGTAGTGGCCGACACTGGTCACGTTAAACAACTAACTGCGCTTGTGTAATTGATATTTAGCTCGATCTGTGTCCTGCAACATATTTTTATAATAAATGTTCCTCATTTTTCCATTTTGCCTGATTCATTTCTAATACTCCATCGACTATAAGTATAAGAATATATAATTTGGATACTTCTGACCGGGATAAAAGTAACAGAAACTAAAAATATAACTCTAAAGTTCCTCTCATCATAAAGTGGCCAGTGGAACTAAATTATAAACTTTTCCACCGCTAGAAAGTATCGCCCACGTCACAGGCCCATGACTTTTCACTTCAAAGTTATAACCTAAAAATTATAATAGGTCTTATACCCTTGAAAGTGGCGAACACGTCGCATCTATTATAACCTGCCACTTCAAAGTTATAACCTCGAAATTGCGCGGACCAATCCACGGTCACTTAAAAATCAAGAAAAATTGTCTATTGAAAACTCATAACCTATTTCATTTTGAATGAATATAATTCATGTTTCACGTAACAGGTAAAACAAACTTGTAAGCCACAATAAAATAATTTGAGAAAAGTTAGATTAGATTTCGTCATCGCGCGGACCAATCCACGATTAAGTACTTGATGGTGAATTTTACAGGTAATTGTAACTATGAAGTGACTATCATTAAATGCGAACTTTGGTTATCACTTATGGAGAGAGCAAGAATGTGGCAACCATCATTATAGATCACATTGAAGGTCTGATGGAAGTTACTGAAACGACATCGAAACTATCATACTCTATTGAAAGTGATTGCGACTTCCAAGTGATATTTGAGTGGTACAGAATGAACCGCAACGGTTATTTTCCACATTCAAGTTTGAAAACTTTTAAGGTGATTCTGCTTAGTGGCCATAATGTTCCAGACAACTCAACTAACAAGTTATAGAACTGTGTAGTGGCTACCATAGATGGGAATTACGTGACTTAAACTATGCAAATATAAAATTTTTGTTATTCTTAGTGTATAGTGGTGATTACGTAATAACCACCGAGTCGAAGTTGCAGTATCAGTTTCCGTCACTATGCTGGCTTGGGCATTTATTGCACTACTATTTTTTTACGCTGTCGGAAACGACCTGAAAATTCATAAAACTTGTCAGTAACTTTTGTAACATTTTTTAAGCAGCAGCCCTTTTTTTGTTTTCTAGGGGTTGTAAACATGCGATAGCTTTTTTAAGTGGTTATATCGCCGGAAGAACCTGCTGTTACCGAAGTACTGTGTTATTGGAAAAATCCGTCTTATCTACAGTAGGAACACCTAAAAAATTCATAAAAGTCCTATCTGAATTCGATAATTCTGCTATTGTTTCTGCGCCTTACACAAACGAAGTGTAGTTTGCTCGATTTTATTATAATATTAAAGTGCGTCACATCATACGTTTGTCTATTGATCAAATCGTGATAGAATTCAAAAAATCGAATCAAACTTCTGCCGATAAGTTTATTATTTTCGCGAGCACTGTTTTCACAAAAAAAATATGGGGGTTTTAGCAGAACTTTCGAGTAGGTCTCAAAACGAATCTTAATTGTGCCATGAGTTGCGATATGGTCAAATTTGCATCAAGCTGCTCATTGTTAATGCTCATTGAAAATGTGGGGCAGAATGTCTTTTTTTAATTTTCTTGCAGTACCCATTAATGAATACTGTATGTAGTTTTGAAAGTGAAATGATTCTCGCAGCAGAACAATTGTGTTTCTGTTGGTATGTACTTGCGACGAGCAACACGAAACAATTTTTTTTCCTGTTTTCTTCGAAGGGCACGCAAAAAATTTCTTGTTGAATTCGCACAACCAGCCACATAACACCAACGATAACTCGTTTTTGGAGTAGGCATTTCGAAAATTACAGTATGAATATTGATAGCGAGGCGAACAAATAAACACTTCGCAATATTAGCAGCAGCAACACGTGCCTACTGCAGAAGAGAGGATCAACGGGCTCAACAGTATTGTGACGTCACGGTCTCTCTCCAAGGCCATGGAGGCGTTTTGAAACTCGGCGTTTTTAAAACGATGTAGGATTCTCAAAAATTGTTTTAGAAACATAGGAATTTTCTTTTAATAATAAAGTCGTATGCGTAGATTTCAATATTCAATAAAAGACTGTCATGTCCCAACCTAATTCAGACCAGTCTGTAGGTACTGTACTTTCGCTACACAACCAACCTGAATCTTAAGTTTGTGATATGTTTACTTTAATTATGGTGGGTATGTTAGATATCTTATATCTTTAAACGAGCAATTCTTATATATATATATATATATATATATATATATATAGTGAAGTGGGGAATTGTTGTCCGTGAGAAATTATGAAAAAGGAAATTGTGGCATAATGGACATATTTAAATTAAAGAAAAAACGCATCCTCCAGCGAGACTCGAACTCGCAACCCTAAGCTCGCCGGACTTATGCTCTACCAATTGAGCTATGAAGGCTATGCGAAATCGACACACACTCGTGAACACTTTACTTCCTTCAATTTAATGCGATGTTGGGAAAATGAAATAGAAAAATCAAACGTACTTATCAGTGGCCGTCGAGACCCGGTACCTATTCACCCAAATATATATATCGGCTATCTCGGAAACGGCTCTAACGATTTGGATGAAATTTTGTATTTTAGGTTTTACTTTTTAAGTTTATCTATATAGGCGTCTTTCCTGAAAAACCGCAATTTTACACAAAAAAAAATATTTATTACAAATCGATATATATATATATAGCGTCATCTCGTAAATTTTTGCACTGGTACCTCTAAACTTTGTGAGAGGGCACTATATAACATTATCCAAATTCAATGTTTATGTTTTATTTTGGTTAATCTCGAACAACACACTTGGCAAGATCTCTGCGAAATCTTGTGGCGAGTACTTTGGGAATTTCTCATTTACATCTCATGTCGAGGTCTCTGTGAGCTCGCTTGAAAGCTGTGTGATCATCGCAGGCAGTGCCTCTGGCGAGTTCTGTGGGAACTTCGCATATACAGCCTTTTGTGAGTTCCTTGGGAAATCCACGTCAACTGCTTTTGTTGAGATCCATGTGAGGTCGCTTGCTGTGCTTCTGGAGTTCACATTGAGAGTTGTACAAGATATTCCTAAATACATCCCACACAGTGCTTCTGGCGTGGTCTTCAAGAATTCGCATTGCGATCTCAATTTAAAATTGGAAAACTAATATTTTCAGAATTAGAAAAAATCTACGATGAAAAATGGAAGTTACTTTTTAACCGACGAAACCAAAAAGAAGGAGGTTCTCGAGTCGACGCGTATATTTTTTTTTATGTATGATCACGCATAATTTTTTACTGAGACGTCCGATTCCGATAATTAGTTTTTCAGTGGATAGGGTGTACTTCGAAGTTGGTCCCATTTGAATTTAAAAGATGAAATCCACCCCTAAGGGTAGCAAAATGAAGGATATTGATCACTCACCCTCTGAATTCTGGTCCGTTAACCGATTCTATCAAGCATAACTTTGTACTGGGTTCTTCGATTTGGATGATTCTTTTTTTATTAGATAGGGTATACCTCATAGTTGATGATATTTGGATTTCGAATGGAATTATCCACCCTTACGGGTAGAAAAATAGGGAATAATTTTTCACTTATAAACATTGACAATGACAGATCGCTAATGTCATTATTTTTGTTCTCCTACATCCGTCACAATTATTATATTCTATGAGAGGATGGAATGATATACAAAGTAATGAAATAAACTAACCAGAACAACAAAAATAATTTATATTACAACAAATAGTAAAAGTAGATAATCATATTATTTAACAGGTAATATTTTGGAAGTAATAAAAAAACAAGTAGGTAGCAATTGGTAGATTTCAGCCACAAAATATTGAAAAATAAAAACTTTTTAACAAAAAATTAAACCGACGAAATACGGAACTGAAAAGTAAAAAATAAAATAAACCTTAGTCTTAATAACTAAGCTCCTAAACTAATGTTAGTAACTAATTTTGAGTTGGCGCCAAACAAACAATCAACGAAGATCATTGAATTACTTCAAAAAAAAAATCAGAATGTCACCGCGCAACTCGATGCCATCATTTTACGCCTTATCTAATTCATTTGCTTGTTTGTTTGGCGCCGACTCAAAATTAGTTACTTACATTACTTTAAGAGCTTAGTTATCGAGACTAAGGTTTATTTTATTTTTTACTTTTCAGTTCCGTATTTCGCCGGTTTAATTTTTTGTTAAAAAGTTTTTTTGTAATATCTAACAGAAAAAAACTACTTCCCAGCCACTATTGCAAGCTGGACATTGACATTATCTGATAATATAATTTATATCACTATAAATATTGTGAAATATCCCTAAATTTTCACCTGAAAAATTCGTATAGTGAATATTTGCATTTTCATTCTGATTTTGAATAAAAAACTTTCTCAATCAATATTGGATAAAAAGTTTTTCAATCAAATATCTGATTCAAAATCAGATTTATTCAGGTTAAAAGTTAGGGATTTCGCACAATAGTTTTTTTCTGTTAGATATTACAAAAAGTAACTTCAATTTTTCATCCTAAATGTTTTCTAATTTTGTTTTTTGTTCCATTTTTCAATTGAAAAACCTACTAAGAGGTTATCCTGAACGATGAAATATATAGTTTATCTTTCAGTCATTTTATATAAGTTACTCTTTTGTGATACATATTTGCGAGCATATTTGTAGAATCGCTGGGAAGTTGAGGAAGTGGGGGGAATTTTCTTCGGGATACTCAAACTTAGTAAATCCTTATTGTATTGTTTTTTCAAGTCATACCTAAAAAAATGTAAATATGTGACTCAATTTATTTTATTTTGGTTAATACCTTATTCATTTCAGACAAAAAGTTCCACCAACTGAGCTACTGATGATGTCACTATTCAGGATATAAATAATACTGCTGTTATTCATGTTAGTCCAAACAAATTAGGAAAATCTTACATCAATAAGATAAAAAAAAATCCTAGATTCAATATAATAAGTACATAGGACCACATAATGTTTTTCAGTATCGAATTGGTAACATTTTTCTACTTCCTCATATGATTATTTTTCACAGACAGTACAAAGAAAAATAATAGCCATTTCGCGTTATTCATGACCTAAGTTGGTAGACCTCTTGAGCACATATATAAATTATATATTATACAAGGGATTGAACTACACACATGTGTGTTGCTGCAGCAAAAGTATTGAGATCCGAACACTTTGCATTAATATAACTGCAAGAGAGGAAGAATATTGAAACAATATGAAGTTTATTAAACATATCATCTTACAAGCTAAGGTAGAGCTATCAATAATGTAGGCCTGAAAGCAAATGGTAAAGCATAATACTCGGTCCGTAGTTATATCCTGTTATGTTTCCTACTCCCAACTGTCATTGCTTAATTTTTTATAAACATTTAAAAGTTTTTTTGTTGTTGTTTTTGTCTTGTAATTTGTAAACTACTAAAGCAATCTCGATACTTTCCTCGACATAGTAGTGATTAATATGTACCTACTATATGTTTGAAAAACTCAGGCGCTGTCGGATCATTAGTTTTGGCATAATTGCAATCTGAGTTTTTTAATGCACTTTATTGCAGCAGACCTGGATGAGTCATTAGTAGTCCTATTCCAATTTTTAAAAATATTTCGAGAATAGAAGTATAGTACTACAAAACGTATATTCTCATTTTGCGTTAAAATTCTGCAAAACAGGTGAACAATACTTGCAAACATGACCAAAAATGGGCGAGTACGTGAAAGCGGCTGAGTAGTGGGGGTAGAGCAGCAGACGCGGAGAAGCGTATGTATAGTAATACAAGCGCGCTGCGCCCGTTATGAATCTGCTGCTCTACCCCCACTCCTGAGCCGCTTTCATGCACTCGCCGGTTTTCGGTCATGTTTGCAAGCCTCACCTATTTCGCAGCATTTTAACTCAAAATGAGAATAGTCTCAAAATCTTTTAGAAAAATTTAAATCGGACCACCTATGACGCATCCAGGTCTGCTGCAATAAAGTGCATTAAAAAAATCAAATTGCAATTATGCCAAAACTAATAATCCAACAGTGCCTGAGTTTTTCACACATAAAGTACATACCAACCACTACATGTCGTGGAGAGCCTGCTTCAAAACTTGAAAAAAGGTGGTGTTAAGAATTAAAAAAAAACGCAGATTTTTTCCGGTTTTTCTCCGTTATTAATAATCCGATCGAGTCGTGTCTGGCTCATTTTCTTTGCATTTTGATTCTCTACAATTCGTCCATTGCTTTATTAGTTACAAGTCAAAAACGATAAAAAAATTTAAAAAAAAATATTTAAATGTTTATAACAAATTAAGCGATGACAGCTGGGAGTAGGAAACATAACAGGATATAACTACGGACCGTCTTTCGTATGATGGCATAGTTGGTTTCCTGGTGATATTTTTGTCACGAAAAAAATTGGTCTAAATAAGTATTGTGTTATCTGTCGATTTGATTATTTTCAGTTTGTTAATTGTTTAAGGATAAGAAGTTCCAAGAAGAGCATCCCTTGCACTGGAAAAATGTAATTCTTTACTTTTTCCGAACATAAGACAAATTTTAATTATTGTTGTGACATTAGCAGTAAGCGTTGCATCAGCCGAACGCAGTTTTTCTACTCTCCGTAGGCTCAAAACGTGACTTCGCTCACAAATGGGGCTGAACAGATTGACTGGTTTGCCTTTGTAGTACATACATCGAGACATACCGGTGTCTCCAGACAATGTTATAGATAGATTTTCCTGAATTCGCAGAAGAAATATTGACTTTACTTTGTAACATATTGTAAACCTTTTTATTTCAAAAAATATATTTTCATTTAACTAATTTATCGTTGTCGTTCCAGAACTATCATTGTCGCCTCCCCGTATTTTTTCTGCCCTTCGCTGATATTCGGCAAGTCGTAGATAGTTTAACAAAAAACTTTTTAACAAAAAATTAAACCGACGAAAAAACCAACTGAAAAGCAAAAAATAAAATAAACCTTCTTAGTCTAAATGATAATTGAGCTCCTAAACTAATGTAAGTAACTGATTTTGAGTCGGCGCCAAACAAACAATTATCGAAGCTCATTATCTATGAAAGAAGTCATCAAAACGCAGCCGTGCATCTTGCTGCTATCCTTTTACGCTTCACCTAATTCAATTGCTAGTTTGTTTGGCGCCGACTCAAAATCAGTTACTTACATTAGTTTAGGAGCTCAATTATCATTTTGACTAAGAAGGTTTATTTTATTTTCTGCTTTTCAGTTGATTTTTTCGTCGGTTTAATTTTTTGTTAAGAAGTTTTATTTTTACTTTTCAGTTCCGTATTTCGTCGGTTTAATTTTTGTTAAAAGTTTTATTTTCATTTTTTGTGGCTAAAATCTACCAATTACTACCTACTTGTTTTTTGATTACTTCCAAAATACTTACTTACCCACCTTACTTCAACTATTACCAGTTAAATAATATGATTATCTACTTTTACTATTTGTTGTAATATAAATTATTTTCGTTGTTCTGGTTAGTTTATTTCATTACTTTGTATATCATTCCATCCTCTCATGAAATATACTGATTTTGACGGAACAAGAATAATGTCAGTAGCAATCTGTCATTGTCAACTACGTATGTGTGTGCTAATGTTCACTAGTGAAAAATCAATTATCCCCTATTTTTTCACCCGTAAGGGTGGCTAATTCTTTTTGAAATCCAAATATAAGGTATACCCTATCTATTAAAAAAAGAATCATCCAAATCGAAGAACCCAGTACAAAGTTATGCCTGATAGAATCGGTTAACGGACCAGAATTCAGAGGGTGAGTGATCAATATCCTTCATTTCGCTAACCTTAGGGGTGGATTTCATCTTTTAAATCCAAATGGGACCAAAGTCGAAGTACACCCTATCCACTGAAAAAAGAATTATCGGAATCGGACGCCTCAGTAAAAAGTTATGCGTGATCATACATAAAAAAATATGATGGAAAAACATAAAATATACGGGTCGAATAGAGAACCTCCTCCTTTTTGGTTTCGTCGGTTAAAAAAACAGCTTAAATTAGGACCACGCCCCTGGAAAAAACAAATCCGCGCGCCTCCGCAATGCTGTACCTTTTTCAATTGTTGTCCCCCCTTCCCTCAATAGATGTCTAAAACCGCCCTGCTGGGGACACCAGTGAGAATTTCGTTTAGTTTAGTTACAGCACATAAGGATCACCGAGACCTCGTAATAGTGGTTCGCATAAGATCCTAATTATAACCTCTCATAGAGATCTCGCGGAGAGATCCGTGTTAGAGTTCATCCAGTATTGAAACGACCACTTTGGCCTTCCCCCTCCTAACAACCAATTTTTATCGAAGATACCCGAACCATTGTCTAACTATGGCTATTAATAGAAAATCCATAGGCGTACCAAATTATTTGGTATAGGCGATTCACGAGACGTAGAGAACTTCACTCCTATAACTTTCCTAACACTCCTATTTCTTTTTCCACTACTGATTAGTACTAACCACTGGGCATTTTGGCAAGGTAACGGGTAAACTATTGCAAAGTTGAATCAATAACTGCACTACCTATTTATTAATTAAACAAACCTAACCTTTCAAACGCTGCATGCCAAGACACTGGTGAAGATTCGCCGTAGCACAGCAAATCGTGTCCACTCGTGTTTTCCCCCTCTCTACCTACCAAACGGTCGTTTCAATACTGGATGAGCTCTACCTGGGATATATACAGTGTCGGACTGGCCATATAGTCGAGGTGGCGTTTGCCAGCCGGGCCCTAGCCTGCGCGGGCCCCCAACCCTATCTACACCCTGGCTGACAACCTACATATCAGCCGGGCCGTAGCCTCTGCGCGGGCCCACGACTCTATCTACTCTATCTGGTCGTAATTATTGAACTCTTCGAGCTCAAGGATATGACTTTTTTGTTGACTTTCGAGCTCCTTGAGCTCGAAAAATACTAATGGTGCTTTTTTGTTTTTAAAAAACAATATTTACCGAGCAAGTTACTGAATTGTGGCATTCGATGCTGTTTTTTTGTACAAGAAATAATGTCTCTTCAAAAATATTGCTCCATATCAAGATATTTGAAAGTAATTTTGAAAAGGCACTTATTTGAAAACTTTTTATGGCATCTTCTGAATGAATTAACCGATTTTGAGGGCATTCTACGCGGTTTTTTGAGTACTAGAAATTGTGTCCTTACAAAAAAGTCAGTTGGTTAGGAAATCTCAAAGTATTAATTTTTGTTCACCCTGTATAAACAAATTGCATTTAAAAAAATTACCGATTATGTCACCACGTCAAAACCAGTGACATAACCTCTTTAGAATAAATTGTTCCATAATTTAGCCGCGCACTGTACATACACAGCGGCTCTGTAGGTCGGCAGAACCGAATTATATAAAAATGCTCGGACACATACTACATTTTCGAGGGGTACATCGTTCGCGATGAAATTCACCCGAAATACATTCCATTCCTCGGAGCTGTGACCGCCACCCCTAAATTTTTGAATGCAACATATGGCAAGTGATACCTCATTTGAAAGGTATTTTCCTTCTCAATATCAAACAACAAAAATAAATTAATTCTATTGATTCGTTTTCGAGATATAAGAACTTGAAGTTGGGAAATCACTTTTTATTCACTCAATCAATAAAAACAATATCTGATAAAGCAACTGTCGCAATAATTATTATTGAAATGTTCAAACTGTCTAGCACCCATTTCCATACAATAGTACAAGTTCTGTTCAAAACGAGACCTCACATTTCGTAACATTTCCGGCGTTATTCGACGGCATTCTTCAATAATTCTCCTTCGTAAATCTTCCAGAGATTCTGATTCGGTTACAAAGATTTTGTTTTTCAAGTGAAGTATCCACCATTTTTCGAGAAGAATCAGGACTCCATATATTTTCCATCAAAGATATAAAAGATTTCACTAAATTTCCTTTCATTCTTGATGTAGTAGTATTTAAATCCTCCATACAAAAACCATTCTTGAAAAATTCCAAAAAAACCTTGGTGTTCGAGAGACACTGGATCATGCTATTCATAAAACAGGTATTTCCTACATTCTTCAATCCTCTTAGGCCAAATGTAGAAATGGAGTCTCTTGTTGGTATGGCATGCTCACTCATGTTTAACGAAGAATCCATAGGTTCATTGTTCCTGTAATTCAAAGAAGGTGATAGAGAAACTGATATTGATTTTTGGAAAGTACTGAGTGATTATCTTTAATAACTGATATGTATCTCGTAGGAAAATTGGGACGATAAAATAATTCATCCAGTGGATGCGATGGAGGAATTGTACCCATTACAGAAGAAGCATTGCCCCTTTGAATTGCTATACTAATTCTTTGTATCAAAAATGACGTTGAACGTTTATCTTTTGTAGCGCGGCCCACTCTCCTTCCAATTTCATGAATAAAAGACAGAGATTCAGGGCCAAAGACACCAAAAGTTTCGACAGCTATTGGATGGAAAAGATAATTATTTCCAAGATTTTGATATTTCTTTCTTTTCAATTTCTCGCTGGATATTGCTGCAGCACCTGCGGACTTGGAAGTATTTGCTAAATGAGACGCTGCAACTGCGTCAGCACAAGTGAAGTCCGACGCCAAAGGTTTGCCACATTTCCAAGGTATCAGCGTCATACCATCAGGATGTTTACCATCATCTCGGCTAGTTCCAAGAGGTTCTAACACAGCTGGAATACCTGCCGATACCATAGAACGTTTAATGATATCATTGACTTGATAATGTCTGGATAAACGACCTGCACTTCTATGACAGCTCAAACCATGAGTTCCTTTTTGATTCACTTCACTACCATATATACATTTATGAGGAATACAAATATCTAAACCCAGTCGCAGTCCAATTGATATTCTGAAAGACTCGTCGTCTAAAAGGGTTCCGACAGAAGCCACAGGTAGAGCATTCAGCCAAGCTCCGGATTCTTTAATAATAACAGGTCTCAGACGAGCCTTTTCTACTTTACACTTGGACGAATCAAGTAAAGTTTTTGAGGTTATATTCAAAAGTGGAAGGTCCCAGGATTTCTGAATGTTTCTCGTAGCTGGTGGCAAATCTGAGTTGGTTTGTAATAACCAAAGAGAAACAACAGCTTCATCAAAAAATTCATCAGTCGTTTCAGGAAAAGTGGAAGAGAGAATAGAATCAATAAGACTGGATACACTACTCATGGAAGCTAAGAAGGCAGGTAAAGCTAGGAAAGAAGCCAAACGGAGCCCCTGACCTCCAAGATTCACAGGAAGTGTTGCCTTCATTAAAAGAATTATTAGTAACATTTTCCAAAGTATGGCGCATTGAATCGTCGAAATCTTGAAGCTTATTGAGACTTTTCCAAGATGGAGAACATCTGAGGGTATTCATCAATTTTGGTATAGCGAGGCAATTTCTCAAGAGGTCATATGCCAAATTTTATATTTTTGACAATAGATAGTGACAATTGCTGTGATTCCCAAAATTTACACTTTCAAACTCTGTACCATAGACATTCAGTATCACAGACCACATACCCCTGACACATCACGTAGGTTACTTCACCTTAAACCGTTTTTTTAGTACCGATACGAATCTTAAGAGGTCTTTGTATTCTGTAGATTTGTTCTTCGTGTTCTATGCAACGGACCACAAGGGAAGTAGTCTGTGTTCTATGTCGTAGGTCATATGTCAAATTTTATATTTTTGACAATAGATAGTGACAGTTGCTGTGATTCCCAAAATTTACACTTTATAATTTATAACTGTGTACTGTAGTGATTATTTGTTTTTACGATGGTTTACCACAATAAATGTTGCGTGCCTCATTGCCAAAGCATAGCTAAAATAAGACATACATTCCCTAATCAAAAAAGGATATAGATATGTTCAACAAATGGATACGCGCAATTAATAACTTCGAACTGATGGAAATGAATCCAAAAAATGTTTACGGTTGTAAAAGGCTGTGTCACCAATATTTTGAGGCAAAATATGTATCTAGTTGGTCTCACAAGTTAATTGCAAATGCTGTTCCAACATTAAATCTTCCTGGTGAGTAAAAACATTGTGTACCTTTCGTCAGGAGAACAAAACTCCAATACTTAAAGTCAGTTCGTATTCGTATATCTTGATTATGGTGTAGTTGTCTACAGGATCTTCAGTAGAAAAGACAAGAGATGTAGGAGAACTTTATTTTGACTTTTTTTAATAGTTTTTTCAATTTATTTCTTTTCGTGAATATGATCCTTCTCCGAGGGCGTAGGATAACAAAAAAGTTGGAATTCAAATTGGATAAATACTTTTTGAGAAAATCGTGGACATGCCCATAAGTATAGATGAACACCATTAGCATTCGTGAAATCAGATACTTGATACTTCTATGCTAAGATAATTCACCAGTTCACATTTAGCTGAGCCTTTGTTAACAAAGTTAGAGACAGAGATGTGTTCTAAGGCGATACCAAAAATCTTACCACTTCATTCGGCATTGACAAGTTTATGATAGAGATAAAAGTTGAATTTTTGGAACGAAATAGCAGCTTACATGAAAATTCATGTTGTTTCAAAGTCGGAAAGAGGTGATGATATTCCCCATATAATGCTCGCTCTTGAATCCCTGGATCTATTTCTTGCCTCTTTCTTTGCATTCGTGAAATCGCAATTTTCAATAGAGCAAAGTCTTCATCTGAGGATGCACTAGACATCTTGACATCATGAAATCTGCCTTAAGACTAGCAGGTTACCAGTATCCTCTATGTACGCATCAGCGGAAAAACCGGCAATGGTTTTCGGGGCCCACAACCTGCTTTCTTTGTGTACGTACACTAAGCGATATTAGTGAGAATAAGCGAACGTTGAATGAAAATAAAAACTTTTTAACAAAAAAGAAACCGACGAGAAAAGATCTGAAAAGCAAAAAATAAAATAAACCTTCCTAGTCTCAATAATAATTAAGCTCCTAACTAATTTTGAGTCGGTGCCAAAGGAACAATCAACAAATATCATTAAATTTCTTAAATTTTTTATCAAAACGCCGCCGTGCATCGCTGCCATCATTTTACGCTTTACCTAATTCAATTGCTAGATTGTTTGGCCGACTCAAAATTAGGTACTCAACATCAGTTTGGGAGCTAAGTTATTATTAAGACAAAGAAGGTTTATTTTCTTTTTTTCTTTTCAGTTTATTTTTACGTTGGTTTAATGTTTTGTTAGAAAGTTTTTTTTGTTTTTATTATGGCTTAAATTCATTCATATCATCTACCTACTCGATTGACTCCAGGTATCCATTATGTTGTTGTGTCATCAGAACTACATATGTTTTCCAAGTTCCAAATGAATCGGTTCACAGATGAAAAATCAATCATCCTCTATTTTTGTACTCTTAGGGGTAATTATTCCTTTTCAATTTCAAATATGACCAATTTTGAGGTATACACTATCAAAAAAAAATAATCTAAAACGGATAACCCAGTGCAAATTTATCAGTGGTAGAACCGGTTAACGGGTAAAAATTCAGTGGTTGAACGATAAATATCCCCTACTTTTTTATCCTTATGGGTGAACTTTTTTTTTCAAATTCGAATGGGACCAACTTTAAGGTATACCCTATCCAATGAAAAAAGAATAATTGAAATTGAACTATATCATAAGACGGAAATAATAGTTAGTGACTCATCTTAGCTCGATCGTTCAGTGTTGCAACCTCCGCGCCGCCATCAATAAATATCAGTACAATTGCTAACCTCGACCACGAACTTTCGTTAAAATAGAGGCTGTTTTTAATGCTCCGTAAGATCTATTGCACGGGCCGAAATAAATTTGGCACCTGTGCGCTGTGTCCGCATTTAAAACAAGCGGCATATCGCGATTATAGATTCGGGAAACAATAGATTTTTTTGTAAAATATTATATTATTTTGCCGCTCTTATAGTGTTGTTTCTGAACTAGTGACTGACGTCACTGACTATTATTTCCGACTCATGGTATACTCTGTGAAAAGTTATGCGTGGTCATAAATAAAAAAAATATACTTCCAAGAATAATTAATTTTGAATCTTAACAACTGGACTAATCTCATTTGATTGATTCCAGTTAAAATTATACGTTTGTGGAGTTAGGAATCTGTGAAGCCATTTGAAGAGTTGAATCTAATGCCATATTCATTTATATATATATATATATATATATATATATATATAAATATATATATATATATATATATATATATATATATATATATATATATATATATATATTCTACTATCTTTAGCGCCTCAGATAACATGCATCCACCATACATTGAGGCGTCAGTATAACTGACGTCTTAATGTCAACCTTCTTTTCTTCTCCTGGCTTCAAGTTATTCTGGCGCAATTTATCGAGAATGGAGCTCCGGAAAAAATTGAATAGGTTGGGCAAGGTTGAATTCATAAAGTACAATAGACAGTGTTGCTATTTGGAAGTAAAGACAATTTTTCATGAGGCGGTAATGTTACTAATTTATTTTAAGTTGTATATTTTAGTTCACGATTCTGCCATTTGAGGAGCTTCTTTAATATACGTGATACGTATATTTTATCCGAATAAAGCATATTGTAAACTCAAATGATATGGCAACATTGCAACATGTAATATATTGCTATTACGATGCTTCATAGCCTCTTCGGCAAACCTATCTAAAAATATATTTCGAGGAAAATGTATACAGTTTTATGTTATTAGAAATTAATTGAGTGTATATGCTTCAGTTTCACAGGTCTAAATATCAGGATTTATTCAATCATTTCAATATATTTTAATTTTAACAAGCTTTTTTTTTAACTTGCTCCGTTCCTATGTCATTCTGTCATTATTTCCGGTTCAAAATTTGTAATGCATTTTTGGAGCACTTGCCGACATCCAAGATTGCGGACGAGTCTTGTGATTATGGTACGATTCGATTCAAAATTGGTTTGTGGGGGTGTTCGGGGTCGGAGACTATGAATTTTTTGTCAAAATTTATAAATTCAAGATGGCGGAGCAAAATGGCGGAGAAATTATGTGATTATGGTCCGATTCTATTCAAAATTTGTATGTGGGGGTTTTCGGAGACGAAGATTGTGAATTTTTTGTCATAATTCAGAAATTCAAGATGGCGGACAAGTTTTGTGATCATGTTCCGATTCGATTCAAAATTGGTATGTGGGGGTTTTCGGGGTCGGAAATTATGAATTTTTTGTCAAAATTTATAAATTTAAGATGGCGGCTCCAAAATGGTCGAGGAGTTTCGTGATTATGGTCCGATTCTATTCAAAATTTGTATGAGGGGATTTTCGGAGTCGGACATTATGATTTTTCTGTCAAAATGTATGAAATTGAAATAGCGGCTCATGGAATTTTTGTTAGAGATAAAAACAAAATGGCGCTACAAGATGGTGGACGAGACTTAAGTTTATGGTCCGATTCGATTCAAAATTGGTATTTGGGGGTTTTTAGGGTCGATGATTATGATTTATCATTCATAAAATCAAAATGGCGGCTCTAAGATGGCCTATGATCTCTGTATCTCTGTGTTAATGGTCCGATTCTATTCAAAATTGGTATGTGGGGGTTTTCGGGGTCGGATATCATGTATTTTTCATGAAAATTCCCAAATTCAAGATGGCGGACGAGTTTTGTAATTATTGCTCGATTCGATTCAAAATTGGTATGTCGGGGTTTTTGGGTCGAATATTATGAATTTAGTCGAGGATTATTGATTTTCAGTTAAAATTCATAAATTGAAGATGGTAACTCTAAGATGGCGGATAAGTCAATCTTTAGATGGTCTCCAGGAAAAAAGGCCTAATAATAACGATGCTTCAACAAAGATACATAGATAGAGATGCTTTTGTTTCGAACTGAAAACTTTGCGCGACAAGCTTTTGAAACTATAGAATGACCTACGTCACACATCCAAAGTAATTATTTTTCACTTTTTAGTGCATTCGAATAGAAGCCCGTCTTTCAATGATTTTTTTATCAATTATTTTATTATTTTATATTTTCAGTGTGAGCATAAGTGAACCCTAAACTTAAAAATGCTCAAAGAGGCCAATGATTGAAATGGTTACCGGTATGGCATGTTAATTAAAAGCAGTGGTTGTATGATAATATAATAATAAAAAACTGGAAAGAAACTATGTGAAAATGAAAACAAATAAAATGAATAAAAAAAAATTCAATCGTCATTTGATAATTTTTCCTTTGTTTTTCCTTCGTTTTTCCTTTGTTTATTTTTCACCAAGCAACGATGAAATATTTGTTATACATAACTCAAATAATAAATGCTTATTGATGAATCGAAGGTGCAATAGACTAATTATTTGTACTTTCAGAATCAATATTGCTATGACTTACTTGACAGTTTTATTCTGAATATTGTAGTGACAGTTACAGTTATGACTTTCGTAATTAGATGGTTCTAGTAACTGGCCGCACGATCAACGAACTCGCACCTTCAGGTTTTTTCATGGAGCTATCTTGAGCAATGGCTTAACAGAACGAATCTGAGAGATATTCAAGAACTTAAGAATAGAATATAGGCAGATATCAAAATTATAAACGAAAAATGTCATATGCGGAATGACTTGTGAGATGTATGAGATGGGCAGGAAAATATATTAAACGAATGGACACTAGACGATTAAAAATTAGAATAATATCTCTGTTGTTAAGAATTCCACCGTTTTTGCAATTGAATGTTCAAACATTTTTTGGTATTTTTCCAATACAGTAGGTGAATAAACTAGCTGGAATGTATTTTTCATATTTCATGTCTAAATCTTTCTTCGTATCGCTTCATCTAGCCCAGTTGTATTTCGAAATGTTTCTGTTTCTGATTTTTTTTATTGCATACAAAAAAATCGAAACACCCGAAAAAACAATTTCATTAAATGACGCCAGATCAACACTTCTAATTTATCGATGAAATTTAAAAATGGAGGTAATATATATTATCTCCTCCTGAAGAAGCTATTGTATAGAGAAACACGTGTCGTGGTTTTATAAACCCAATTTAGTGAAAATCATTCAGTGAAGTGTCTTTTTTGCTTTACATATTTTGCCATCTTTCACATCAACAGTTCCATGCATACATATTTTTCAAATATTCAGGGGGTACCTTCAACTCTGGAATTGAATTCTGGAAAATCCCTTCTCAGAAAGTCTCTACATCTTATACTTTCAGCGGTTTCGGCTCAATGATGGTCAATCAGTTAGACGGGACATGTTATTTGATAATATAGCAGGTACCTCGGGTTTACCAGCAATATCTCAGTTATTGGTATAGGTTAGTCATAGAAAATATTACATCGTTGAACTCGCAATGAAGACGTCTATCCAGATATATTAAAAACATACTGGTAGCTGGTAGCACTTTCTGTGACATCAGGTATATTCAGATTTTTTTTTATTGAAATTTATTAAACGGTATATGTCAGACTGAAAATACCAAAAAAAACTAACGGTACTCTCACACAAACTTCCAATCCTCTTCTTACACTTTAGGGTTGAATAGTCGAAAACCTCGAAATACATGTTTCATTGTTTGAGAAGAAAAGCCAAAAAAACAATTTCCATGACTCTTACCTTCAAAACTGACGGTATTTACTCCCCCCCTTCTTTCTCACCCCCATTTTTTCATATATGTGGTTTTACCTACATCATTTCAGATCCAGTGGTTTAGTCTGGGTATTGATTGATCTTAAGTGAATCAGTCAGTCAGAACATGTTATTAATTATATACAGTGTCACACATAAAGCACAACATAAGGAAGTTTTTTATTAATAGATATAATGAACCCAGTTACTTTGTGCTTGGAAAATGAGTGAAAAACAGCATCCTCCCTTTTGTCATGTGCTACTCTAAACCTGTCAAATTTGACATTTTTTTCGAAAATCCTCGAAAAAACAGTTTTTTTTGGAAATCTCGGAAAATGCCAAAGAAAAAAATGCTCGATTTACAATTTTATACCTTTGCTCCAAATTTGGACTCCCTACTGTCACTTCGACTTGTTTCCATTTTATTTTTATTTTTAGAATCTTTTGCTCTACCGATTCGAACGAAACATGATTCAAATTTCATAATTTTGATGAATACGAGACTTCAATGTCATAACTTGCCCAGAAAATATCCACATTGGCCTGTTACCAGAAAAAAAAATGCACCTCTAGAAATTCGTCTTTGTTGTTGCAAAGTTCATCTGGTTTTTTCATTTCATTGTGAAACTGATTCGGATTTTCAATGTATGGACGTTAATATATCAGTAATCGAATAAACTTTTTTTTTAATTCTTATTACATTCGTATTTCTTATTTAAATAGATTTCAATCCAGTTTGATTATTTCTTTGACCAATAATTAAGTTACAAACAAACCCGAAATATCATACTTTTCTGTAAACTAAACAATGACCTATAGTTTCATAACTATGCAAAAGACTTTCGTTCTAGCGATTTGTACCAAACATGATATAAAATTTCGTGATTTCAAACAATACAAGACTAATGCAACATCTCGGGAAGAAAATAGTACAATTGATCGAATTGAGATACAATTTTCCCTCAGTAGGCTTTTGAAACAAATTTTTAGTTTTGGTTGATGTCAAAGTATTGCGTTTAATAAATCGAGTTTTGTGTACAGATTTTTGGGAATTTATAATTCACGAATAAGTTTTATGTACAATGTTATCCACACAAGACAAAGTGAAAATAGTTCTTTTATCAAAAAATTAAAAAAATTGGAAAAAGTCTAACTGACAGTAAAGAGCCCAAATTTGGAGCAAAGGTATGAAATTGGAAATTGAGCAACTTTTTTGTGTCATTTTTCGAAATTTCAAAAAAAAATGATTTTTTGAGGATTTTCGAAAAAAATGTCAAATTGACAGTGAGCAACTTTTTTGTGTCATTATATCTATTAATAAAAAATTCCATTTATTGCAAACTTTATGTGTGAC
Organism: Gonioctena quinquepunctata; assembly: GCA_018342105.1. Classification (NCBI taxonomy): domain Eukaryota; kingdom Metazoa; phylum Arthropoda; class Insecta; order Coleoptera; family Chrysomelidae; genus Gonioctena; species Gonioctena quinquepunctata. Next base: position 3,095 of record JAFIRS010001451.1, on the reverse strand, counting down.
ACTGTATCTATAGATTATCGATATTTTTTAAGTAATTTTTTTGGGTTTTCCTAGTTTGCTTCCGATTGATTTTCTTCTGTAAAATACACATTCTTCAATAAAGTGTTTAATTTATTTTATCTCAATTTCGAAAAAATGCAGTTTGATATTTAAAATACCGCAATCAATTAGCAACAAATTTTGATGTTTACAAAAAACTTTTTAAACAACCCTCAGATATTTATTCCTACTTTCAAACATATTATACAGTTTTGAACTCGATCTGTTGTAATTCCTTTTTTGTCTTCATGATGATGCATCCATGATCATTCTATAAGGTACACAAACACAACTGATTTATGCATGGAGATGATACACAAACTGGTGAGAATACTATTAACATGTGGCAACACCGCATGAGGCTAGAATGTTTTATATATGGATAAAAATTAATATATATGACGCCAAAATCATAGCACTTTGGTAAGATGTATCAATGATATGTGAATAGTAAAAAACTGTATATCTTAAATCTTATAATAGAGACTTCAAATCTCTAGATGTCGTCAGAAGTACTGAATAGTATGAATATTCACGAGCAAAACACATACTAGCGTGACTCCTTCTAGGTGAGGCCATAAGGTTTCGATATGGAATTAAAAATGTGATTTTTTTATGATACCTCATGAACCCACAATGAAAAACCTTGGTGATTTAGTCCATGCAAGATGAAATGAAAATAAATAAGGAAAACCATAATCAGGTACTCTTCAAACTACAACGTGATCACTGGAGGCATAATTTGGCATGCAGTCGGAAATTTGAGTGCATAACTTGCAATTGGGGCATGCATTCAATGGTTCCATTCTTTTTCTTTTATCATACTAAATGTTTTATTCTTTGAGTAATGAAATATGGGGTACAATTATAATAATTTTTTCTGGGTAATCGTATTTCTATAATGACTATTCAAATAGATATTCGAAAAATAATCATTCAATTATATGGCATATGTTCCTCACTTGTGAAATAAATCGGTTTTCAGGTTTTTTCTATTCAAGACTAAATCGCAGACATTTGGGATTTCCAATGAAACAAATTATCTGACTGTACGAAAATTATTTATCTGAAGGTGAAATACAAACGATCATAAGAGGAGGAAATTTGGACATCAGTGCGTGAGTGATTTTGATAGGAAAACACTCATGTTGTGCTGCTGATAACATGAACAAATATTTTATTTGGATTATCTATTGTATTTTTGGAAAATCGGAACAAACATTTTTTACAATCAAGTAAAATACAATTCAATTTTTAAATATTTTACCTCAGCAGTTATATTCTCAATTCTAATATTAAAACAAAACTTGTTTCCAGGCAATAGACACAGAGTCAAATGATCGAATGGCTATTGCCTAATGGCAACAAGTTTGAGGACTGGAAAATTATTACAAATTTATCGAACTCTGATGTGGTATTCTGTAGATTATTTTTTGGGGTTACAATCACATACACTCTTTCTATATATAATTTTTTAAATTATGTTTGCCATTTTCATACAAATTATTGCAAATTGATGACGATATGTCGTTACTATCTAGTCAAATCTGACGTCCTCAGTGCTATTTTTTTTTTTTTTTATGTTCTGTTTCCCACGAAAAGGGATATCCTGTAATGTTCAGAGAACATCGTGGGAACCAAGGGAAAGAAGGTAGAGTTGGTGTTCTTCTTTAAATTTTGGAGGTTGTTGCCCCCGGGAACACCTCCCTAGGAATGAGTTCCAAAGCCTCGCGTTCCGCTGGATGAACGAGTCTTTGGAAAGTGATGTTCTGCAGGTCTCCAAAGTGACCACGAAGGGGTGTGATGACTGAAGACGGTTAGTCTCGAAGAGACTGCCAAAGCAGGAAAAGATTGTTGATATTTCAGAAGAGCATCGCCATGAAAATATCTATAAAATAGAGACAAATCGCCAACTTTTCTACGGTGTTCCAGACAAGTGAGCGAGTTTGTAAGCGAGGCATCACCGACGAGACAATTGCCCTTTTGGACAGAATCCAATAGCCTCAGGATATGTTTAGGTGCCGCTCCAAATATGGGAACAGTATTCCCGGACAGGTCGGATCTGTGCCTTATAGATCATAAGCAGCTGAGTGGGGGGGAAATAGCTCTTGGGACGAAACAAAAACCAAGTTTTGGGATGCACTTTTTGGGAATGGACCTACGTGATTTTCCCAGGAAAGGTTATTGCTGATAGTAATACCAAGCATCGATATGGATGACTTCAGTGGTATGGTTACTCCTGACAAAGTTATGTTAGGCAGGGAGATCGGCTTTTCTAGAGAAAAGACATGCTTGTGTTTTGTTTGCATTGAATTCTACCAAGTTATTAGATCCCCACTCGAGAATTGTTGCTAAGTCCATATTTATATTATTAACATTTCTTCCTCGCCATTTCTGGTTTCACGGGCTGATATAGGGGCCCTGAGAGAAAGCGGTATGGAGGTACTATCATCGGCAAAGCTGTGTACTGGACATGAAGTTGCTTTCAACAGGTCGTTGATGTGAAGTAGAAATAGTGTTGGTGCGAGAATAGATCGCGGAACACCAGCATTTATGAGTAGAGTGTCAGATGAAACTCCATCGACCACTACATGGAGAGACCTGTTTGAGAGAAAACTAGCAAGCAGAGAAAACAGCTGAGGGGCAAGCCATAAGACGGAAGCTTGGCGAGGAGTCCCTGGTGCCAAACTCGATCAAGCCTTGGAGATATCTAATGCCACAGCTAAAGTTTCTCCATACTTTTCAATAGATAGCTGCCATATATGTGAGGACGTGCGAGCAGGTCGCAGTTGATCTCTGATGGCGGAAGCCATATTGCCTATCGCTGACAATTCCTGAGTCTTCCAGATATTTCATAAGCTCGATGTTGATGGCTTTTTCCATGACCTTTGAAATAATAGATAGCAGTGCGATAGGTCTGTAGTTGCTAGGTAGGGCCTTTTGCCTTTTTTAGGGGCTGGCTGTACTCTTGCAATTTTCCAATTGGACGAAATACCCCCAAATTGTAAGAGTGGTTGAACAACTTGCAAGAACAGGTGTTAGTTCGGGGCATTTCT